>JAUJDW010000103.1:0-116282 GCA_030512325.1 Lasiodiplodia hormozganensis
GGGAGGGGGAGGAGGGGAGGGTGGATGGAGGAAAGCTGCTGGCTGACGGAAGTGGTGGGAATATTACAGGCCAAGAGGGCGTGGGCTTCGAGTTCAAGTTCACGGACGGCATCAAGTATATCCAGCAGATGGGCATCCCGAACTTCTATTTCCACAACACGATGGCGTACGGGCTGTGCAGGATGAAAGGGGTGCCGCTGGGCAAGTTCGACTTCCTGGCTGGCGGTGCGGAGCTGGATTACTGAGTCAGTGAGGGAGGAGGAGGAGGAGTCGTTGCAATCCTTGCTTTCTCGGTCAGCGCCGAAGTGTCGGGGTGTGCGTGTCTATTCAGCCGCAATCCGAAGTCTCGGGTTTTGCTGGGCGCGGCGCGGCACAGGGGTGATGGAAAAATTCTGGAAAAAGGGTAGCTTGAGGCCAATTCTCCTCTCTCATCAATGATAGACGGCTTCGCGGCCCTTGCAACATGTCCCGATTTCGTCAATTGTTCGCTGCCATGTTTCTTGGCCTTGCTGCCTCGGCCTTGGTAAATTGGGTGTGCACTCGGCTGCATGCTGTCGTCGGCGGATCCGGACAGAGACGCAGTGGTTTGGGGATCGGCAGCCGAGGTAGAGCCTGCGGATCCATTGTTGCTAGCGCAGCACGGGGCAACAGTTGCTCAGAGGCTTTCGAGGTTCAGCTGAAGTGAGACAGCAAGCAATTGGCGCTCCGCAGGGTCGGAATTGAAGGCGGATCAGCCGCCGGCAGAAGGGAGAGCCTGGTCGTGTCGAAACCGATTGAATGGGACCACGAGGTGTGCGTGAGAAATTTCTCACTCGAGGCTGAAGTCAGCAGGCCGAAGCGCTACCCCACCAGGTGTCGTTCCACGTCTCGAACAGCCTCGAACACATCACACGTGGAGTCTTCAACGCGCCGCGTCCTTGCACGTCCACTAAAGAAGCCCCTAAAATGACGTACGCAAGCGCCCTTTTTTCGCAACGTTGCAACGGCGCGCAGAAAATCTCTGGCAGGTCCGGCAGAAGGGGCCCGTACAACGCGTGGACATGCTCTTTCCGCGTTCGCTAAAACCATCAAGCGGGTCCTTGCAGATCTCTTGGACGGGCGGAGCGAGGCGGAGGATCCTTTCCACGTGGTTAGCATTTGCTGGTCGCAGAAGGGATCTGCCACGATTCAATATATCGCTAAAAAAGGCGCCAAGGAGAGCGGAAAAAGCAAAGAGAAATGTGTCTTTTTGACGCGGAGGGGTGAAGATTTCTTCCTCCCCGGCAATGAGCCACCCGGAGACTCCTCGGACAAGCTGAGGCGTTTCAAGAACAGCTGCAGACAGGGAGACAGCAAACGGTGGTGTGGCGCAGTTTGCCCGCTATACTCTGGATCGCCACTTCGGCGGGCAGCGGCCGATGCCCAAGGCGGAATGGGTCCAACGCCACGGGGCGGTTCGTCGAATGGGAACTGAATCGTCAAGGTGCAGCCAAAATTGCGGATAGGGCGCGGCAGCTCCGAATCATCAGGGCTCGCCGATCGGGCGCTCAGCCCACGCATTTCGTGATTGGAAGGCGCAATTCTGGGGCGCAAAATCTCGGCAAGGCGGGAATGGCTTATCGTCTCTCCTGTCCCCCTCCGCTCCACACATCCCGTTAAACAGCCTCATCAGCTCTATTTTGCTCCCGCCTTCCCAGCGGCAAACAGCCTGTGGACCCAATGCGTGCGACGCTCCCATGGATGGCGCAGGTGTACTATTATTTGCTCGGAGTGATCCGGTGGTAAGGATCCTGTGTGGCATTGATGAAACGAAACGAACAAGGCTGACACTCCAAAGAACCAGGAAGATGACCCCCGAATCGGCAGCTCGCTCGACAACTCGTCGTCGGCCACCATCACGGGCATCAGCTCCGGCTCCAACTCGGCCTCCATCTCGGCGCTGTTCACGACGCTGATTCCCGTCTCCATTTACGTCGGCGTGTGCCTGGCCATATTCCTGGTCCTGCGCCGCAAGTGTCCGCGAGTTTATGCGCCGCGCACCTTTCTCTCGAGCCTGCACCCTTAGTGCGTCAATATCCCCGGTCTGTGTTTCAATGCTACACAAACTAACATTCCCGAAGCGAGCGCACGCCCTCCCTGCCAGGCACGTGGTTCACCTGGTTCAAGGCCTTCTGGCAGCTTCCCGATGCCTACGTGCTCAACCACTCGTCGGTCGACGGGTTCCTGTTCCTGCGCTTCCTCAGAGTGGTGCGCAACATCTGCCTTTGCGGGTGCTGCCTGACGTGGCCGATCCTGCTGCCGTTGCACATCTGCGGGGGCGGGGCCGGCGAGCAGCTGGACCGCCTGACGTTTGGCAACGTGAACGACGACCACAAGGGCTGGTTCTTCGCCCACGGCGTCGTGGCCTGGCTGTTCTTTGGTGAGTCGATTCTCATCCCCCTTGTACCTTGTACTACTCCTGACAACCTTCCGCTAACCTTCATCAGGCTTCGTCCTGTACACCGTCTGCCGCGAATGCATCTACGCCATCAACCTGCGGCAGGCATACCTCCTCAGCCCCTTCTACGCCGACCGCCTCTCGTCGCGCACCGTGCTCTTCACCTGCGTCCCCGAGCCGCTGCTGGACGAGGCCAAGCTGCGCAAGGTTTTCGGGGATGCCGTCAAGACGGTGTGGATCCCCAAGACGTCGTGGGAGCTGGAGCGCCTGGTGCGTGAGCGAGACCAAACCGCCTCGCGCTTGCAAGATGCAGAACTCGAGCTCGTGCGGAAGACGAACCTGGCCTACCGCCGCATCGTCGCGAAGAACGGCGGCCACCCGGACATCGTCGCGGTCCAAAGGCCGGACAGCAGCAACATCGACCTCGAGAACGGCTCGGTGGAGCGCGAGCGCGCGCACACGGCGACGACGACCAGCGCCAGCACCGAGAGCGGGGATGAGAAAAAGGCCGACGACGACCACCATACCGCCAGCGGCGGAGGCGTGGAGCCAGTGAAGTTCGGCCCAGACGGACCGCCCTTCGACGTCCCGGGGTCCATCGCAGCGCAGTGGATCCCGCAGGAAGACCGGCCGTGGCACCGGCCGCTGGCGAATTACGGGCGGCGCGTCGACACGATCCGGTGGACGCGCAAGCGGCTGAAGAAGCTGGGCAAGGAGATCGCGAAGGTGCGGAAGCGGGTGAACAGGGGCGACGTGGGCAGCCCCATGCCCGCGGCCTTTGTCGAGTTCACGTCGCAGAACGAGGCGCAGATCGCGTACCAGTCGCTCGCGCACCACCGGCCGTCGCACATGTCGCAGCGGTACATCGGTGTGCGACCCTATGAGATTATCTGGTTCTCGCTAAGAATGCGGTGGTGGGAGAGGATTATAAGGCGGACGGGAATCATGACGGCGACGGCGCTGATGACGGTGTTCTGGTCGATTCCTTGTGCGTTTGTGGGGATGACGAGCAATATCAGTTTTCTGGCTGAGAGCATTCCGTTCCTGAGCTGGATCGAACTGCTTCCTGAGACGCTACTTGGGTTTTTGACGGGATTGCTGCCTGCATTTGCCTTGTCCATGCTGATGGCTATTGTCCCGGGCATCCTGAGAGGTAAGGCGGACGATCTTGGATTATCACAGCGATGCTAACGTATGCTGCAGTGCTTGCAAGAGTGGCAGGTGTACCATCCCTCACCCACGTCGAAATGTTCACTCAGCGCGCCTATTTCGGATTCCAAGTCCTCCAAGTCTTCCTCGTCACGACCTTTACGTCTTCGGCCTCGGCGTCCATAACATCCATCATCAACGACCCAATGTCAGCTCGCAGCCTGCTGGCCACCTGTCTCCCGAAGGCGTCCAACTTCTATCTCTCCTACATGATCATCCAATGTCTCGGCAAGGGGGCAAGCGACATCGTCCACCTCTCGGCCATCTTCAAATACTACATCGCCCAGCGCTTCGGCCGCAACCCCAAGATCATGTACAGGCGCTGGCACCGGATGCGGCCGGTGCACTGGGGCGGCATCATGCCCGTCTTCATCAACCTGGGCGTCATCGCCATCAGCTACTCGGTCATCGCGCCGCTGATCCTGGGCTTCACGGCGCTGGGCTGCTCCATCATGCACGCCGTCTTCAAGTACAACCTGCTTTATGTGTATTCGTCCGAGATCGACACGCGGGGGCTGTCGTACATCCTGGCCCTCAAGCAGCTGCTGACCGGCCTGTATCTCGCCGAGGTGTGTTTGCTCGGTTTGTTCGCCCTGCGCCTGACTTTCGGCCCCGTCGTCATGATGTTCATCAGCATCACCACCACGGCCGTCATCCACATCTCGCTCAACGAGGCCGTCGGCCCGCTGCTCGACAACCTGCCGCGCACGCTGTCGTCGAATGGAAAGACCGGGGATGCGGCTGCCAACGACGACGGGAAGGCAGAGGACTCGCAGTCCCTGCTCCACCCGGGCTTTGGCGACCTGCCGTTCGACTATCCGCCCTTCGAGCCGCCGAATGCGAATCCGCCGTTCGACGACGAACCGATACAGGAAGAAGAAGAGCCGGAGACGATCCACGTCTCGAACGGCACCCGGTCCCGCTCGCCCACCTCGCCGAAGAAAACACCAACTTCGAAAGACGAAGAAGCCGACTCCTCCTCCTCCTCCGATTCCGACTCGGACTCCGACTCCCTCCCCGCCCGCCGCCGCCGCCGCCGCCGCAAGAAGAACAACCCCAACAACGCCCGCGCCCTCGAAGGCGCCGAAGGCCTCGCCGCCACGACCCTCGACCTCCTCAAGCTCATCGCCCGCGTGCACTTCTCATCGAAACCCCCCGAGGACCCATCCTCGTCCTCCTCCCCCCTCGACCCAGACCAACAACCACCCCCGGAAAAGCCCAAACCGTCCACGGCGGAAAAAACCGCCCGCGACGCCCTCGCCACCGCCCAAGCCGCGTCCTCCCTCCTCGCCACGCTCATCTCCCCGCCGCCGCCGCCCCTCCCGCCGGCCCTCGGCGGACCGCGGTTGAGCGTCGTCGAGCAGGTTAAGCATAAGGTGCTCGGGTTTCTGCATCCGGAGGTGTATGATGACTATGGACGGCTGAAGGCGCTGCTGATGCCGGGGGTGGAGGGCGGCGAGATGCCCGACGTCTCTGGCCGACCCGGCCCCGCGCAGTCCTCGCCGTTCGTGCCGTCCGCACCGTCCGCTGCGGATGGGGCGGGGGCGGGGGCCGATGGTAGCGGCGACGACGCAGCAGCAGCAGGACCCGAGGCGAGCGCAGACGCAGCGGAGGCGAAGGAGGAGGAAAAGGAAGCGGAGTATAAAAGACTCCAGCGCTTCTTCGCCGACGCGTACGCCTCGCCCGCCATGGTCAGCGGCGCGCCCCGCGTGTGGGTGCCGGATGACGCAGTGGGAGCTGGGTGCGGGCGGCAGGAAGTGGCGCATACAGGGAAAGTGTCCGGGGTGGTGGGGTTGAGCGGGGCGAGGGTGACGGCGAGGGGTGGGTTGGAGGTGGGGTTGGAGAGGACGTGGGAGAGTCTTGTGGCTGAGGGCGCTGGGGAAGGAGGTGGTGGGAAGACGTGGTTTAGGGATGGGGAGTTGGATTGGGGGAGGTGGCGGTGGTGGTGATTGCTCTATACCTATCTGTAGATATGTAAATACATTCAAGGTTTTTTTTTTGTGGTAAAGATGCCGTGGCCAAGTGTGGTGGTTATTGGTGAATCGGCTGATATGATACCGGACGATGCGGCTTGGGTGATTGCCAGGAGTATGCGTGGCGCATGATAGTGTGTTGATTAAGCTTATTTTGAGTTTCGGCTGTTAGAACATGTGCCGACCCGGAATTTGCGGATCAGACGAAGCAGATCCCTACCGGTTAATACGTCAGTGCGAGGTTTCACTCTGTGCAGAGCAATGCGGGGTTGGCGGAGGCCTCGGAATTGATCTCAGGCCCAATATCTACGACATTCCGCAACGCATCTTCTTACCAGACGCACAGGAGATCGTGCTATCATACTGTTCAATAGAATATTCCAATCATGCTTGAAATCGTCGTTTTTGCTGTCGTATGCGCCTACGTCATCTATCAGCGCTTCCTGCACCCACTGTCAAGGTACCCTGGACCTCTGTTGGCTTCCCTGAGCAACGTCTGGAAGGCATACCATGTCTATCAAGGAGATCTCGAGTATGCAATCTTGAAGCTTCATCAAGAGCATGGAAAAATCGTGCGCATTGGGCCCAACCATCTAGACATCAGCGATGCAGCAGCCGTCAAAAACATCTACCTGACGGGGAAATCATTCGTGAAGAGGTACGCCTCCACATCTACACATCGCCGTTCCAGACGCTGACCTCAGCAAAGCTCCTTCTACGATGCATTCACAGCCCTCCGCCCCAACATCTTTGGGACGCGCGACGAGAACATCCACGCCGCCCGGAAGAAGGCCCTCACCCCGGGCTTCTCACTGCAATCCGTAACGCAGATGGAGCCGTACATCGACAGCTGCCTGGCGAAGCTCCTCGCGCGCCTCGACGCCGCCGCCGCCACCGGCGAGCCCATCGACCTCAAAGCCTGGATATCCTTCTTCGTCATCGACGTCCTCGGCGAACTCGCCTTCTCGCGTTCATTCGACATGCTGGAACGGGGACAGACGGAGGCACTGCCGCCGCTTAAGGAACATGTCAGACAAACCCCCCCCCCCACTCCCTGCCTGGATAGTCGTGCTGACAATACGTCTCCCCACAGGTCTTCCTCGCCATGCTCACCGGCCAATTCCCCGCCATCGTCCCCCTGGTTAACAAATACCTGCCGTACATCCCCATCCCCGCGCTGCAAGCCACGATCAAAGGCCGCATGAAGCTCCGCCAGGTACGCCTCCTTCTCCCTTTTCCCTTTTCCCCCTCCAACCCCCCTCCCCCAAACCCACCCATCACTAAAGCCCCCCGGGTAGCTCGCAATCGACCGCATAACAACCCGCCTCGCCCACCCGGACCCGTCCCGGCGCGACCTCCTCGCCAAACTCATCGCCTCGTACGAAAGCGGTGACGACGCCGCGGGCATCGACGTCGTCGACATCCAAACCGAAGCCTTCGGCTTCATCATCGCCGGCTCCCACACCACCGCCGCCACCATCACCCTGCTGTTCTGGCACCTGCTGCACAATCCGCAGACGCTCGCTAAACTCGAAGACGAGGTGTTGGCCGGTGCCGCAGGTGCCGCAGGTGCCGGTCTGTCGATCGGCGGCGGCGGCGGCGGCGGGGAGGGGGGCAGGGGAGGAGGGGGAGGAGGAGGAGCAGGAGGGGGAGCAGCAGGGGGAAACGGATGCGTCCCCTACGCCGCGACGACTGCTACTAAAGCGAAGTACCTTTCTGCTGCTGTGACCGAGACGCTGCGCATCAACCCGGTCTTCACGATGCCGCTGATGCGCGTCGTGCCGTCGTCGGGTGGCGGCGGTGATGGGGCGGTCGTGGTGGCGGGGGCGAGGGTGCCGGCGGGGACGGACGTGAGTGTGACGAATCATGCGTTGCATCACGATCCGGCTGTGTTTGGGGGGGAGTTGGAAAGGTTTGTGCCGGAGAGGTGGTTGAGCGGCAGTGGTGGTGACGGTGGTGGTGGTGGTGGTGGGGGGACGGCGGTCGCGGAGCGGATGAAGTTGCTGATGCCGTTTGGCGCTGGGCATAGGGCGTGTATAGGGAGGAATTTGGCGAGCGTGGAGATTAATAAGGTGGCGGTGTCGGTGTTGGCGAGGTATCGGGTGGAGTTGGTGAGTGGTGGGGAGGAGGGGGGGAAGAAGGCTGGGGGAGGGGGAATGCCGCAGATGACGAGTTTTGGGATTGCGGATTTGGTGGGGGGTTTGGTGGTGAGGTTGCGGAGGAGGGAGGTGGGTTGATCTCTCAAAGTGATTTCTGTCTGCCGATATCAGTTCGTCCGAGTCAGAGGGGGCTGCGAGGTAGTGCACGGAACACATGAAAGTCTGTAAAGAAGTCAAGTCTATCTTCAACACGGTATATATCAAAACGTACACCATATGCACAAAACCCCACCACCCCTTCCACTCACGCCGCCGCCGCCGCCACCCCATTCTGCGCCACCACCCCCCTCAACAACCCCTCATACTCCTCAGCCGCAACCTCCATACAATCATGCCCATAAATCTTCTTCTGCACATCCGCATCCGCCCACTTATCCGGCACCGCGCCGCCCTTCTTCTCCTTCAGCGCCGCAAACTGCTTGTCACGCTCCTCCTTCGCCGCGCCCTCACCCAAATGCAGCGCGCGCCCCGACGCCGCCGCCAACTCGACCAGCGTCTCCGCCCTCTCCTTCCTCAGCTTCTGATACACCTGCAACGTCCGATTAATCGTATCCGGATCCTGCCCGGGCATCCTCGCCAGGACCTCCCCCAGCACGGCGGCATCCTCGATCGCCTGCGCCGCGCCCTGCGCCAGATGCGGCAGCGTCGGGTGGCAGGCGTCGCCGACCAGCGCGACGCTGCCGTGCACCCACGTCGGGATGGGGGCGTGGACGCGCAGCTTCCACTCGCAGACCTCGCCCTCCGGTACGAGGTCGAGCATGCGGACGATCATGGGGCAGAAGTCGCCAAACACACGCAGCATCTCGGCCTTGGAGCCCTTGGTGGTGTAGGTGATGGAAGGGGCGTCGGCGAAGTTCTTGTCGGGCTGGACGGTGGAGAGGTTGTAGATGTTCTTGGAGGAGACCGGGTACGCGATGATGTGGCGCTTCTCGCCGATCCAGCGCGTGACGGCGGATTTGTCGATCAGCGCGAGGAGCTCCGGGTCGTGCTTCATCTCGTCGCGCGTCAGCATGATGCGGTACGCGGCTTGGCCGGTGTCGACGATGGACGCGTCGATGCGGAGTTCGCGCAGCATTTGGTCGCGGATCACGCTCTTGACGCCGTCGGCGGCGAGGACGAGGTCGGCCGTGATCTCGAACGTCTCTCCGCCGTCCTGGCCCTCGCCCTCCTTGCTGCTGCTGCGTTTCTGCGCCGCCAGCCGCGGCTTCGGGCCCCACGACAGCACCTCCTTGACGACGGTCCCGAAGTGGAACGTGATGGCCTTCTCGCGCTTGCAGCCCTCGTACAGCGACCCCGCGAGCGAGGCGCGGTGGCCGACCATGTGCGGGTAGCCGTACGTGTCGCGGATGTAGTTGAGGTCGACGTGCGCCAGCTCGCCGTCCGTCGAGCCCTGCCGGATGCTCGTCTCCTTCAGGTCGACCGCCTCGGCCTCGATGTCTTTCCACACGCCCAGCCGGTCGAGGATGCGCGCCATGTTGGGCGCGAGCTGGATGCCCGCGCCGACGAAGCCGAGGTTGGTCGCGATTTCGTAGACGGAGATGTGCTTGAAGCCTTTGCGGGCGAGGGCGAGGGCGCAGGTTAGGCCGCCCATGCCTGGGGGTGGGAATGATGGTTAGTGGGAGGCATATGGTGGTGTTGAGGGCAGACGTACCGGAGCCGACGATGGCGACGCGCAATTCTTTGTTGGCGTCCATGGTGTTGCAGCGGGAGATTGTGGGAGGAGGTCAATGGCGGTCATCGTCGAAGGGGCGGGCGACGCGGACTGATATAGATGTGGAATGCATTCTTCGTCTGCGATGGCGGAGCTGGGCCTTCACACACACACGGCAAGCTGGGTCGGGATGGCCTTCAATGGCAGCGTCGTCGGCGTGGGGTAGAGTGCAAGGGGCGCCACCGCCCCGCCCCCGCCGGGTAGTGTGCGTCACTCGCAGCAGTTCGTAACGGGAGCAGCCGGTCTCGGCCGTGCTTCCATCTCTCGCAGGGCTCGTCGAATCGCGCTGCGAGCTGCATAGATTGCCGTGGACCTATCCGCTGCCTCTAGATGTAGGCCGCGTGGTTAGAGTTATGCGCTATTCGCCAGCCGGACGCAGGGAGATGCCCCGCAGCTGGTTGGTTGAGCCTGTGTCGGAGAATGTGCGCGGCAGTGGTCGGGGATACTTTAACACGCCGGCCGCGCCAACTGACTCGGAGATACTCCGCTGCTTTCTTTACCCCCGAGCTTCATCAATCTCCGCCCCGAGCCTGCTGCTATACCACGGGGAAGAATGCTCTACCCTGAGACACTTCAGCTGCTGCATGAGGCTATTGTCTTAGGTGGCTACGTGGAAAAGTCAATAGCCAAACTCACGTTCTTTAGTGCTCCGATCCACGGTCGGTGCACTCGGTCCCTTTACCTACAACACCCCCACATGGCTTGTTTGATCATCGCGCCAAGTATAAAAAACAGTCCACCTTCTACATCTGAAAAGTAGGGCCTCGCTGTATAGATAACATGCTCCCGTCGACCTTCTAGGTTGAGCGCTGCTTATCTATTCTTTGCCGCCTAATCGCCAGCCACGTTGCCTCAAGTCCCTTCCGCTTGCGAGCATCTGCATACAGTGCCTACATCCCATGTGGATAGCGCATCTATTGCGAGGAATGTAGAGTGATGGTTGTATCTTTTCGAATCCAAGCATGTTTCGTTTTCTCCTGGGACCCACTGTCTCCGCTGAGCCGAACATCGGAGTATCACTCATTTGCTGGAAGACCGAGCCCAAGAAAGGTCTCCCCACTTTATACTTAGATTGTATGGTAGGAGTCGTGCAAACTGCCAAGAAATCACGGCTTAGCAGTAATATAGGGGGCACAGCAGCACATCAATTTACTACCGTACCGCTTGGGTGGTCAATTGGACAAGAGAAGATTTTACTTCTGAGAAAGATACAGACGCCGAATGAACTTACAAAGAACGAGACACCCAAACTCCATTCCGGCCCTGCAGACAAAATTCATACCCATATTCCCAGAACCAACCCGCATTTTCTTCGCCATCTCGGACAATTCGATAAGGCCGCGACCCATTTCCCAGCAGCGTAGTGGCAATCTCTACGTGGCCTTGTTTCAATGCTGCGTGAAGAGGGGCACCGAGAGGTCCGCAGCGGCCGTTCACATTCGCACCATATTCGATGAGAGTCGATACCACGTCTGAGTTGCCCAAGAAGGCAGACCGGTAAAGCGGCGTCGAATTTTCCAGATAATTGAATGTCTCGATAGTCTGAAGAACTTTCTCTGATGGCTGACTGTTGAAAATCCGTCTCAGAAGTTCTGCTCCATCTTCATAATAGCAGTATCTCCATGTCACCGTCTCGTCCTCAGGCCCTAGTATGAAAGGGTCCGCGCCGTGTCCAAGCAATAGATCTGCACAGTCAGGGTCTGATGAAAAGTGAAGAGGCGTGTATCCGAGGTACGTTTTGACGTTTGCTTCGAGGCCTTGCTTAAGAAAATGTGACAAACTGGTCAAATCATTTTGGTCTGATGCTTCGTGGAGGACCGTCCAGCCGTATTTGTTCCTGGTAAAGATCTGAGCACCTTTTCGACAGAGCAACTCTGTGCATTCCCATTGTTTGGACCTGACAGCTATAAGGAGGGGACTGTCTCCGTCGCTACCTAAAGCCTCAATATTGGCGTTTCTTTCCACCAGCAGCTCGACTGCTTCTTTCCAGCCTTCTCGGCAAGCAAGGTGCAATGGAGTTTCGTGGTCATCTGGCAGGCGGATATTTGGATTGATGTCCTTCTGTAACACCTCCACGAGCGTGGATTGGCTCGAGGCTTCGCAAGCAGCCTTCAGTCGCATGTCATCGAGCTGGAAAACATTGTTGCCGGTAGAAATGTCGTTACCAGTAGACAGTTTGCATCGAAGAAGCTCCGCGATATCATGGTGACTGGCCTCCCGAGCGCTCATCTCTGCTTTAACCGTTGCCTGAGCTTCATGCTCCAGTAGTAGCTCAACGATATCCTTGTAGCCGTTCTCGGCCGCAATCTCCAGTGCTGTCTGCTCTCCAAATCTCTGGAACACACAGCTGTTATCCGTGGAAATCAGAAGCCTGCATATTTCCAAGTGTCCATACTGGCAGGCGACATGCAGTGCTGTGCGGCCATCGTGCCTGGCCTTTAGAATGGGGTTTCCCAAAGCGATAAGCTTCTTGCACATGCCGATATTTCCTTGCATGGAAGCAAGTATCAAAGGGCTAGACCCGTCCCGAGTCTCGGCGTTGGTGTCGCTGATTTTTCTTTCGTCTAAAAGCCACTGCACACCTTGCTCATCCCCATTTGTTACAGCTACATGCATGGGAGTAGAGTCCTCGACAAGATGGTTGACCATATTTCCTCTGTGTGTGAAAGACATCCATAATGTTGCTTTGGCCTGGTAGTCGAATCCAATCAACTTTTTCAATTTGGTGCGAAGTGGGTTGTGTTCACTCGATTTGAACGCGATATGATGCAATTGCCAATATCCTTTCCCCTTCACCAGGGGGTCGGCTCCTTTTTCCAGCAGATAATCGACAACATCCAGCTCTTTCAATCTTGCTGCAATCAAGAGAGGTGGATCCCCGTTTCCGAGAGGAGCATCAATGTTTACCCCAGCGTCCAGCAAGGCTGAAATCATCGCGATGGACCCAAGCTCACATGACCAGTGCATGCAGTTTTTACCACAATTATCACTAATATCGATGGTCTTTTCTGCGAATTGAATGAGCCTCGAGGCAATACTATGATCTGTTAGGATATATGGTGCGTAAGTTAGTGGAATGCGACCACTCCGACTCTTTTTCTCACTCTTTGCTATTTGTTGAAGGAGAAAATCATCGATGAGTTCCTGGATGCCTGTTTTTTTGCTTGCACAGAAGACGTGAAGGATTGATCGCCCAGCACTGTTCTCTTCTTCGGATTGAGACACGCTCATATAGGGGATCAATAACCGCATGAAGTCGACATTCTCTTGGGAACCTCGTGCCGCGCGCATAAGAGCAATTTCTCCTGCAGAGTCCTTCACATCAACGTCAACGGCCCTTTCGAGAATATATTCTGTGATTTCTTTGAAGGGAAAATGGGTCCTGGACGCTGCAATGTAGTGAAGAACTGTACAATTGCTCTTATCAGCCCCTTCAAATGGGCACCGGCCGGTTCTTGTGTCTCCCAAAATCCTAAAGGTTTTGAGGATGTGGTCCGAAAAAGTCTCCTTCTTGTAATATGGGATTTCGATATCCTTGATAGACCGTGCAAACTCCATTGCTGGCGTACGCCCACTTTTATTCTTTGTGTGGAGCTGTTCAGATTCATCGTCATCACCAGTTGACAGCAACTGAATGAATTCTATGAAGTCGTCAAGCAAAGAGGCTTCACTGGCGAAATTTTTCAAGTATGCAGTTGATTGCTGCACAAGGACATGCAATGGAGTGTTTCCTTCTGAGTCTGTGATGGTGAGAGCGTGGCATCGGGTGCTATCGAATACCTGGTTGTCTCGAATATCCTGCCAAAGGACTGCACCATTTGAAGGATCCAATTGAGCAATCAGGTGGAGGAGAGTCTGCCCGGACTTCAATTGACGACTGAGCATGTCATCCTGCTGCAGGTATCTAAACATCCGTCGGGCGGATTCGAAGCTTTCAGAGTCGGTGTATAACAAGCCGCAATACGGCTCAACCAAGGCATGTATTGGGGCTTTGCCAAGAGCATCAAGACAGGTAAAGTCGACACCGTTCTCTCCCAGATACGGGATCATCTGTTCGTTGCATGCGCTAGCTGCCAGATGCGCTGCTGTCTGGCCATTGTTCGTAGCTGCCTGAAGGTTTATCGTGCAAGGGCCGGTAAGAAAGAGCTGCAGAGCCTCAACGGAACCAGCCTTAATCGCACACATCCATGGAGTGAGCCCATCATTGTCTTGTATCCCACAGATTGGTTCTTTGACACCGTTGGCCTTCAGAAATGCCCTCACGACGTCAACATGGCATCCACTCGATGCCTCATGGAGTGCTGTACGTCCATCCAAATACCTCTGATATCCTGGATCAGCGTTCGCCTCCAGAAGAAACTGGACTACTTCTGCATGACCGTGGGCGGCAGTCTCAACCAGACACCGAGATAGGAACTCCGAAAGGCGATTACTATTCAAATGCTGCACACCTGGAAACAAATTCTTGACGTTGTCGAGGCGACCTAGAGAGCATGATTCTCTGATGGCTTCCATGTAATCTTGTGTTCGGTGAACTGGTGGAAATTCGCTCCGGTGCACCTTTTGCGCTGATTTCCAGGATTGCAGAGGTTTAAGGTTTGCAAACATCTTTTTTAGGGGGAAGTCGATGTTACCATCCAGGCTTGTCAGATCGGTACTTAGCAGGTATCTTGGCGCCGCCTCTGGATCCAATTTGGTCATGGCAGCTCTTGTGAGGATAAACCCGTGCTCCAACAAGACATGTGCCACCTTCTCATCACCAACAGCCAAAGCGTCCGCCACAGGATCGTAACGGCTCTGATCCCTACTGACTTTCTCGCGGAGTAGCCTGCAGACAGTCTGGTATCGAGCATCTTTGCCTGGGTTCCAGCGGTCACTGCAATTGACCCAACCGGAGATGGCGCATTGTAATGGAGTTCCAAGTGCTGCGCTGATGCCATTTGTATTCGCGCCGTGGCAAATCAGTACGTCCACCAGGGTTGTGGAGCGGTAAATGCAAGCAAGATGCAAGGGAGTGATGTCATACATCTTCTGAGAGAAATCGCCTATATTTCCCTGGATGGCGAAGGTGCGACTTAACCAGAGATGGGCCCAAAATAGAAATTGGTCCGTTTTCCTGGGGTGGAACAGATCTTGTTTTAGTGTCGAGATTGCATCGTCGGGATTGCAGGCTTCCGCGTGGTCCATCCAGAGAAGTGCTGCGTACCAATAGAATGGGTAGCGTGGGTAAACATTCTCTCTCCACTTGATGCCCCCATCTTGGTCATCAGCTGATATAAGATCATCAAGGACCACGTGACCTTGTCTGTCGAAGTCCTCGAGGAGAAGGTAGGTCAAGCAAACTTGTGCAAGAGTGCTGTGATCCGCCTCGCTGATTCGAAATCTTGACACCTTTCCTTGATTCGGACTGATCTGCATGAGGTATTCTTTCACAGAGAAATGGCTGAATACTAAACATCCGTTCTGCTCTCGGACCAGGCTGCTGCATAAGTCGAGGATCATTTCCATGTTCAGTGAGTCATCGAAGGAACGATCCTCAACTTCCACAGATATGGCGTGCGCAATCTCGCTCACGGAAAGGGGCCTTCTGGCCAACGCTATCCACCGAAGTGTCCTCTCCACGAATTCTATCGTCGCTTGCTCACTCACTCGGGTAGCTCTTTCAAGAATTCGCTCATAGGTTCCATGGAGATCGCGAGGGAGATTTTCCAGAGCCTTTCTGCGCTGCTTGTTCGACGCAAGGTTTGCAAGGCAATCGAGCTGGCATCTGTGTCGCGCCATTAATAAAATTCCAACGAGATTCCAATAGACCCGAGCACCAATTATCATACCTTACCCATTGGAACCTACACGCATTTGCTTTTAGAACGAGCGAGCACAAAATGCTGGACTGGACTGGACTTACATTCCCTCAGACTTATCAACCAAAACGTGAAGTATCTGGTTGCTGAACGCTGGGTCCTTCTCACACAAGTCTCGAAACCTTGACTTGAGCTGTGCAGCGACATGAAGTCTCACGTCGGCTTTAGAAGCGGCAATGGCAAGATTGTCGAATAAAGCGAGGCATTTGTTGATATCGGCTTCTTTTCTGCTCGCGAACAAGGTTTTGATTGATCCAGTACCATTGAGGCTCATCTTTGCGAGGCACTCCACGATTGCACCTCGATCGTCCTGGCATTCATCAAGTCCATCGATGACGATGATGGTGGTGTCGAAATTAATGGACATATTGACTACAATGTCAAGCAACTCATCATCCTCCGGGTCAAAGTCCAGCTGATGATACTCAGTTGTCTCGTTGAAGAACTTTTCCAAAGCCTCAAATGCAATGGAATTTTGGAGAGCCAATTGCCTTGCAATGGACCCAAGAATGTTGCGGCAGCTTTGTGTAGCTTTTTCGAAGTACTCACAGAAAAAGAATGCGAGTGCGACTCTTTCAGAACGTTTGCGGCTGATATGATCGATTATTGTGGCGCTCAAGACCGATTTTCCCGCCCCTGGGATCCCGTATAGCCAAAGCTTCGAATTCGGCGTGCTCATGAATTTCTCGAACTCGGAGCTCTCTAGGAACCAGACGCCAGTACCATCCTGGTGCAGAGAGAAGTGCTTCTTGAAAGAATCATCCGGTTTCATTTGAGAGATAGCGCTCAGCATCTTCCTTCGTTCTTTACTCAACCGTCTCTCAGTGTCTTGTATCTGCTGCTGTCGCATTCGACTCTGCTCTTTCCTGATCTCTACCATATCTTGCAACACCTCATCTTGCTTACGCATAACCTCAATAATTGAAGTGAAAGACTTCTTCGAAAGGGCGAGTGATAAGAAGGATTTGTGCTTCTCAAGCTCAGCAAGTAGGTTTTCCAACTTGTCCTTCTTCAACACCCATTGAGCTTTCTGCTTCACATCTCGCCAGCGTCCATGCTTTGGCGGCTGTGCTCGAGACGCGGAAACTGGATTTGTTGCCTTCGTGTCGAAATCGTCAAGGATTCCTTTGATCTTTTCGAGGGTGTGGTTGCAAGCAAATATTGAGAGAGGAGCGGGTACGTCGTGTTGGCCATCTAGCATCAGTCTGAGGCTTCCAAGGTATCCGTAGAACACAGCCACGCTATAGCGAAGTTCTTGTAGTTGAGCGCTAGCCTCGTGATATGTTTGAATGGCGGAGATCGTCTGTTTGATGACAGACTCAGCGAGCATAGCAAGGCCCGAAACGCTCGCCGAGACGGACAATGGATCGGTCATGATGACGAGCGCCAGTCATACATGAGCTTTTGAATATTTGCAGAAGTATCAGATGGGATGCCGCATTTGAGTGATCACAAAGAATGGCCACAAAATCAAGTGGGTAAGACGCCGATCGAGCTGCTATCTTGTGCGGATTTCAGCCTCATATATTTCAAGGCTCCGCTTAAAGTCAGCCTTAGCATCATCTCATCAATGAATCTTGGCACGCAAGCATCTATCTTGCTTTCTTGGAAGGCTGTGCTGGAGGCTGGGTTCGCATGTGTGTAAGATTGCGGGGCTTCGGTGATTGCGCCGGCCAATCAGCATCGATCTTACTTGCAGCCTCATGCAACTACCATGCGCAGAAGCCAGCTCATCGGCCACAGCACCTACGTGCGGAGATGGCGCTTTGGGGCAGCCTTGCTCAGCCTTTGGAACGCCTACGTGTCAACAAAAGGCTCCACGACAGTTGTGGCTGCGGGTTTCAGGAGACAAATCAAACCCTTGATAATTGCTATCACCCTATGATTTCTTTCAATGCTGACAAGGATCAATTACACCGGACCAGCATCAGGTAGGACGGACCGACTGCGCCATCCGCAAGGTTTCCAGGGAGGGTAAAAGAAAATGGGTACGAGAGGCAGAATGTAAGTGAGGCTATTCCGCCCCCCATGCCCTCTGTTACAGCCTGTACATGCTGTCAGCCGATGTGCAGTGGAATTATCGTCCAACAAATCATGACTTGTTAATAAAGCGCGTAACGGGCCGGCGATCGGCGATAATTGTGATGGCAGCAGAAATGCGCGCTCCTGTCCCAGACCCTACATCATTGCGCCACTTTCCAAGATGATGCACCTAGGCGAATATGACGGATGGAGCGGGTGACCTCTATACGACGCTGATCCTACACGTTTTCTCTACGTCATGTATGCCGCAGACACGGGAAAACATGAGTAGGCATACCCAATTTAGCGTACAAAGGTTCGCGCGACTTGATCGACTAGTGCCCGCCGCAGCTGAGGTTGATGCTGTAGGTGATGGGCCCCGTTAAATTCTTGCTAGTCGCTTTGATACTGAGGCAAACCCGGCCTAACGCAGGATCTTTATCACCTGTGCGGGGTATGTTCTCGTTAAAAAGAGTCTCGTGGGGCCTTTCACTGCTCCCTATTGGTGAGCCTCCCTGGCTGAGACCGTCATGATCCTTTCATGGTTCTTCATTGTTCTGTCGCTTTGGGTAGACATCAGGATATTCTGCTGACACATACGCTGTGGAGATGAAATTGTAACTCAGGCAAATCCTGAGCTATTTTCAGACACTTATCTGATCCAGGAAATAGCGCATGGTGAGATGATCCACTTTGGTGTAACGAAGGGCTTCAGCCACCATCCACCACCTCGATTACTCGGAGTCATCCAATAAACTACGAGGTGCTGAGCGTCCGCTACCGCTAAAGTGGTTTAATGGGGTGGGGGTGCCATAGGCAGCCCCAGCGTCTTCACACTCGCTAATTCGTCCTTTGCGGTGCATGATAAACATTGCGTAATCACACTCGACCCTGCATCACAGTGCAACGATTTCGCCGCAGAGCTCAGTGTCGTGGCAGAAGAAGTGGCGCATTTGAGCCTATATAGCGAGTACTTATGCTTCAGTATCAAGTAAGAACTTGGTAGTGCATGCACTCGGTTTGACGGTGTTTCGAATAACTACGCGTCATATTGCAAAGTTTGCTTTTCGCAACGGGTATAACACGGTTTTTCCGATAGTCAGAGCTGAATTTACGAGAGTACAGCGGCATTCTTAGTATAGATGTTTGTTGTAAGGATTGCATTGCCATGTTTCTCATTTAGTCAAACAAGCCGCCTTAAAGACCGGCCTGGAATTTATTTCTTTCATATTGTTCACCAGACGTCCATATGTCTTCTATGTTGTTGCCTCTTATTATTGCGAAAAGAATACTATGACCGATAAAGTTGCTGATCTGCACATATTGCAAAATATGCACAATAAATGCAATTCGGATGCTGGAGTTGCCACTGGAAGAATAACAGGAAGCCTGGATGCATTTGTTGGACAGAAACCAAGCGTAAGTCTGAGCCATTCTTGTTGGGTCTCGTCACATGCTGGGGAAGGTGGGCGGGCGCTCAACACTATGGTTTTGATGGAGAATCCTATTGCCTGTCTTTCTACGATCTTGTGTCAAGATAGGCAAAACAAGACAATCTTCCCCTAAAATAGCAACAAGGTTGTCTCGATGAGACCAAGGCAGCAGCGGGGGCCGTCCATGCAAACTTTTGTTAAGTCGAAGCCTTTCTGCCTGGCGGGGCCTTTGACGTGTCAAGTTGCAGATCCCGAAGTCGCATATTTCATTAACTTGCTACAGCTTTCGATGCATCTCACGAGTGAAAGACAACGGGCGCAAAAATATGAGACAAGACTAATTCTTCCCGATATAGCAACAGAGCTATCTTTGCCAAGGAAAAAACGGCAGAGCGGATGAATCATCACAGACAGATTGGCCGGTTTTGGTAAGACGTCTTGTCAAGCACAAGCCCTGATTGCGGGGTGCTGTATGGTGCGTTGGCCAGTCATGCTGAGTTCGCTTGTAGCACCATGCATCTGCCATACGTAGAAGGCAAGATCATCGAGAGGTAGGGCTAACACTTTGCGCTTAACCTTGCTTCGCCACTCCATGTTCTATTATAGGTGCGTCTTGCTCCATCACACAACGTTATCGCAGGTGAAAAGCTCTGCCAGAATGTGGGGGCTAAAGAAAGCTGGCCGCCCCCACCTTTTCTTTTTATGTCGCAGTCTGCGCATGCTGCCTTGAAGCTTCAAGGGGCCCTTGCTTTGTCAATTTATTGGTTTCCTGTAGCTTCCGATGAGTAAGGCTCTCAATATCCGCAACAAGGAAGCATTCGGAACTGTACCACGCAACGTTCATTCGCCCTTGCAGGTGTTGCCTTGCAATTGTGCCCGCTGTAAGGCTGTTATAATTATCAGTTGTCCACTTCCATATACCGTAGGCCTCATCGGCAAGAAAGCTTCTTCTTTTTTATTTTTCTACTTTCCGCGAGTATGAGCACCGTCGCATTTGCATACGGCTCCGCAGATCAGGACATCTACACCGGTGTCTGGGTCAACTGGTCTCGGGGCCGCGTCTTCGGGGCAACCATCACTCTGACCAGTCGCGATGGTGCCCTTCTTGTTGCATTCCTAGCCTTGTTTGTCAGCGTCGTTGGGACGAGTGTCTGGAGAATCGGGTGTTTTGCCCTGCATCACTTTTACTCCACCGAGGCGCCCCGGGATGCACTGCATCACCAACGACAGATCATCCTTCGTAACTCAGCCAACGCGACCTACGGACTATGTTCTCTGGTTCAAACTCTTTGGGCCTGGCATGGCGTTGAGAAAGTACGTCGACCGTACCGACGGATCTTACCTCTGTCAGCACTCACTCTCTTGCTCGTCGCTGCGTTCGCCACTGCCGGTACTTTTTCGTCCAAGATTGCAACAGCAATGGGCCACGAAGTCCTTGTGAACAGTCAGAACTGCGGAATGCTGTATCCCGGGGATGTGGGAAGCATGGAGCTTGCGAAAACATTTTATCCAAACACAGCAACGGAGATCGTCTTAGCAGCGGATTACGCGCAACAATGCTATGGAGCAGCGACATCAGACAATACTTGCCAACAGTACGTCAAGCCACGGCTATCAACTACAGTAACTCGGAACGCAACCTGCCCTTTTCGAGCGGACATGTGCAAACTGGAACACGGAAACATCGTCTTTGATACGCACTTGGACAGCCACTCCGATCTTGGAATCAATGCGCCACCTGAAGACCGCGTGACACTGAGAAGGATAACAAGTTGTGCTCCACTGGTCACCGAAGGCTACACAGAGTCCGTAAAGGCAGTTTACACCAACTCGACCTACGTGCGCTACCTGTACGGGCCGCAGGGTATTCCGCCAAATGTTTCCGACGAAGTGACGATGGATTACCCCGAGTTTTCAGTGATCGACTACTATGGTACAGGCAAAACGACAATTGAGAAAACAGCCTTCTCTCTAGGGTGAGAGATCAAAGCCCCCTTCAAGACGTACCTTTTCTAACAATTCGTCAGTGGCTTTGAGTACAGATTGCTTAATGATGGAACGACGAACGACTACAAGACGTCATGGCTGCCCATTCCACAACTCAGGAACAACGCCTCCGATACGGTTATCCTCTTCTTGTCTGCAAACTACGTCAACTTTGGTGCACCGGTCGATGACCCATGGTACTCAGCCCACAGGGAACTCTCAAACGTCATCTACGCAGATCAAGCATCATCACCTTTAGCGTGCAAGATTCAACAACAGTTCTGCTATCCTGCGCTCTCCGGTGAAGCTCAGTGCGAGCCTTTCTCTGGAATGTACGATGACTCGGGGGCATACCAGTTCGAGGAAAGACAGAAGCCCAGCTACATTTGGACAGCCACACTGATGTCGCAGCTCCACGATATATACAACATTGCCTCTGTGCTGCTTACGTCAGCCTTGGCATCCAAATTCTACATGCAGGCGGGCATCATTGGACCGCTACCCGACAACCAGTGGCAGATAGACCTCGAGTACATGCACAACATCACGCTAGCCAACCTCCAGTCCGCAGCCGTGTCAATCGCCAAAGGACCGTCCAATCCCGACCTGCTTCAATACGTCAGCCCGCCCACCGACTCGGCCTCCAAAAAGCTGTGCAAGAATCAGGTAAGCCCACTCCCCTCACCTATTATCTGTAAAGGTTTTGCCTTTCCCCACTGCGCCACGCCGGTTATCACAGGCCTCCCTGAGGGCAAGAGATTACTGGAATGAACCAAATTGTTACGGTCCATCATGGCGTAGTCAGATAATATACCGTCCGTGACATTATCCCCTCACTCACACCTCCTCCCACAGAAAGTCTACTCAACCGCCCACTTCAACTTCTCCCTCTTCTGGCTCATCCTCGTCCTCGCCCTCGGCACCGTCCTCCTCCTCCTCTCCTACACCCTCGAGCCGCTCGTCCGCGCCATCCAGCGCCGCTGGCTGCGCTACGACCCGCTCGTCGACGCCTACGCGCGCCTCGAATGGACGACCAACGAGACGCTGCAGCTGCAGCGGCTGGCGCACGAGGAGCTGGGCGTGGGCAGGTGGAAGGGGTGTGTTGATGACGTGCCGGTGACGGTGGATGGCAGGCAAAGGCTGGCGGTGCTGGATGTGTCGGATCTGCAGCATCCGAGGCTGAAGAGGCCGGCGAAGGGGTATGAGGAGGTGTTGGCGGGGGATGATGGGGATACGGTTGCTAGTGGGGAGACGCGGGGGCAGAGGGGGAGAGGGGAGGAGAGGGAGGAGGAGGAGAAGAAGGAGGGGGTGGAGTCGTCGGTGGCGCAGTGTGATAGCCCGATTAGTCCGTTGGAGGAACGGGGGGTGGGGGGAGAAGAGCGAAGTCATGGGAATTAAGTGGTTGGAGGCTCAGTGGTGGAAGGTAATTAAAGATTAGTATAGGGATGAAGCGGATCGGAGCCTGTGGGAATCAAAATCCTCGATGAATTAACATACAGTCCCCTCGCTAGCGTGGATTTCACTCATGTCATGAGTAGCTGAAGCTATCGTCCGGACGAGAATGTCGAATTAGAAATTCTACATACACATCCAGACGATAGCTTCAACTACCCATGTATGTTAATTTTTCTCGGGCAGAGCTGGGGCATAGTTGCGCTATTCAAAAGCCCTACTATTTTCGGGCTAGCTATCGGCTGCAGCACCCCTCTGTACTTTCGTTTCAAAGATATTAATGCTCGTCCTCAGACAACTTCACTACCGTTCTTGAAACTCCAGTCCGATTCCAATTACAAAATCATGATAACCGCCCATGACTATACAGCTTCTCGATAAGAAACAATTTGTCTGATAATACTTTTATTTAGCTTCACATGATTATTGTTCACAAACAAAATTATACCATAATACATCCAGATCCAAAAACGTATCAGCCGTCAGGGTATCCTTAGCATTGACAAACAAACCAAAAAAAAATTACCAAAACGCTATAAAACTCGTTTCACACCCATCGGCGACCTCACCGACTGGATTTCATTAACGTCCGCAGCATCCGACGTAGAAATCGTAACCTGCACGCTCCTCTTAATCCGCGTGTTACTTTGCAACACGTGTTCCTGGCTCCCAAAACTCTGCCACCCAGACTCCGAATTCCCGCTCTCGCCCCCACTACTCCTCCTTCGCTTCCCTCCATTCGGCGTCCTCTCAGGGCTCGGGCTCTCGCGCGCCTCGATGTTCGTCACCGTCACGCCCGATTCGCCACGCAGTTCGTCGAGGTTCACGTCCGGGTCGAAGCGCGCAGTCGTCGAGCGCGTTTTGCTGCCTGATTTGGAGATGCTGGTGCGCTCGAAGACGACGCGGACGAGCGGGCGGAGGGTCGCCATGCAGGCGGCGATGATGCCGACGCCGGGCTCGACCCACGACCAGATGGTGATGGAGGTGATGTTGTAGAGGTAGTCGCCAGACTTGGTGAGGTCGTCGATGGTGCTGGCGCGGATGAGGGTGGTGATGGCGGCGCTGGAGAGTTGGTGTCAGTAGGTTGAAGGTGGGGAAAAAAAGGAAGGGGAGGGCAAGACGTACTATGATCCCAGCGACATGATTAGGTAGATGGCCACGCGCTTCTTCCAGCCGAGGTTGGAGTGGCGCAGCATGAAGAAGGGGATGCCAGCCATGATGAAGTCGACAGCGGCGCTGATGGCGGCGTGCACGTAGCCGGTCCAGACGCCGCCGGCGCGGTTGCCACACGAGCCGTCGATATTGTTGTCCCAGAACTTTTGCGGCGGGTCGCACTGGGCCAAGGTGCCGACGATCATGAAGATGCCGTATCCGGTCGACACGGCCAGCGTGCCCCAGATGACATATTTCTGCACGGGGTGGACGATGACGCGCAGCAGGAAGAAGCCGACGGCTACCTTGACCAGCGTCGTGACGAAGCAGTATAGGCCGCCGCATATGTACCAGTACTACACTAACGTTAGCCACGACTGGGATGCTCTTTGTAAATAAAGGACGCATACTACTCACCTTCATCGCCTGCATGATCCGCTCCGGGGTCAGTTCAGCCATGTGGTGGCCCATTCCGGCGTGCACGCCTAGTAGCAGGCATATTCCCCAGATCGTGTACGCGATCTTCTCATCGTCAGCGAAAAGCTTGGTGTAGTTGGCGGTGGTGGGTGCTCACCTGACTAAGGAGCATCAGCCAGTCGTCAAAGCCGAACGACTTGACGAGGAAAATCCGCACGCCGCATCGCAGGCAGACGAAGAGCCAGGACAACACGAGAAGCGCCCACGTCGCACTCGAGATGGAGTTGCTCATTTGCAGGGCGGCCGTCAAGGAAACACGACGGGGGGCGAGAAGTGACTGGGAGGCGGCTCCCAGGCCTGGAGAGAGACGGCAGGGAGGTGATCAGCAACGGCAAAACAATAAGTACCGCGGTTGGCCTGCATGAGAGTCGGTCATTGCGATCGAACGCTGGTCCGATTCTGCATCTTCCGCTCGGCTATCTGAATCCACATTAAGACCGATCTGTTCGAGCAGGGATCACCTCTTGGTGCCGGGCTGAGGCTAACCCTGGACGGCTGTCGCCGACTGCGATGTTACGCGCCAGCGTCGTGAGACATTGGACCGAGCAACGGACCGACGCGCGTTTAGCAAGAAAATGCGGGCGGTAACGCGCTTGGGAAAGAAGCAAAAAGGCTGTATAATAAGTACAAGGCTGCGGCTGCGAGATCTGAAGAAGTCCTGGAATCGTCACATCAATTTGAGCGAATTCCACACTCCACGTGGCTACGTGGCGGCTAAGCCGGCATTCAGCCTCGGCATACCCTCATCTGGGGGCCACATCCGCCGGATGGGGGCAGAAAGACTATCTGGCGTGTCCTCCAAAGCAACACTTCTCCTTATGGAATTTTCGACAGGACGGCGGAGGCAAAGAGTCATGACAGGTCGACAGAGGGCCTTTAGGTCTCTCCTACATCGGCTGGCCCGCTTATCCGGCGGCATTCGCCAGAAGACAGCCTTCGTAAACATGGCGTGATGTTGTGAGGTCGCTGCTCGCTTTCACCCACTTGGATCGGCGCAACTCTATCTCCGACACCCAATGCTCTCCACGTTGTGGCTGTCAGGCGAAAGCGGTGAGCGATTTCTTCCTCTTAGAGGGCGAATGCCGCGAGGCTGAACACAGCCACACGATGCCTGCAGGCACAGGGTGAACGCATGATGTTGCACGTGGGGTCGTTGAAGCGTTGGAATGTCGGCCCCGCTTGTTCTCAACGGTCGTCCGGGGAGAAAGTCGGACTTTCCGATCTGCGGGCTTTGAGGGTCTCAATCAGGGCCGAAAATGGGGCTCCGGTTTGCTATGGGACCGATCCTTTCTCCAAGAGGAATGGTCGTGCCTGGCCATGTGGCAGTGATCTGTCTGCAAATCAATATTGGCATTCATGAGCAAGTTATAACCACTGCACCGCAACGAGGTCAGAAAAGGTGGAGAGCACCGCCTTTTTTGTGGCTGGCTGGGTGACGATTTCCGCCTCGGACAGAGTTTTGCCGCGCGGATTGCGGGAGACAGCATGGTGGCGGACCTAGCGGGGCGGCGGCCTTAAAACCCCCGAGATCCGTCGCATAGTCTCCGACAGGGAAACCGCTGCTACCTTTGATTGAGCCCGTCCCAACTCGGTTATTCAGCCCTAAAGCGTTGTCCAACAAGCGATGGCCTTCGTATCAACCGTTCTTCAGAGCGAGTACGAACAACTGGGCATGATCTCCGACTGATCTCCGGCTGTGGCCCACCCAGCTGACGAGCGTTGCTGCGAGTACATCGACCCGAGACGGGGAACAAGGTGTCTCGAACCCTAAATTAGAGGCTGACACGGTGTGTCGCGGTTCTCGCTTGCTCCCCCTATGCACTATCCAATGGCGCAACGGAGCGCGAGTCGGGGAAGGACATCTTCTCCCTAATCGGTTCGGCTGTGAAGATCCAGAACACGACGGGCCAAGGGGCCGGAATCCCCGACCGCGCGCGCAATCGGAGATACCACCGCTCTGCTCACCGGGCTCCACAATAACACTTCACCATCGTCCCTTTTCGTACGTAGTGGTAATCTTTCCTTTGATGCTGGAGCTGGCCAACACTACGCAGCATTTCATCCCGATATTATAGAGCTCTCAGCTGCATAACAGAAAGAATATGGTAGTGCACAGGTCTCCAAAACTGATTTTGCTCAGGGCTTCTGCATGCACAACACTTATCCAAAAATTGTTGACATCAATTGAACGGAGCGGAGCACGCCGTTTCCTCCGACATTTGAAACAGGCGAAGTCTCTTGCGGAGGCAAAGAGAGCGATAACGATTATTAGACGGCCGCTGATCAGACACGGCACAATAAAAGCGTCTAAGGATGAATGCGCCAAGCGACATGAAACTTGGCGATGAGATCTCCTTCCGGATGGTTCTGTGGATCTCTGACGATATGCCGGAGCCATCCCTGACGGATTTAACATTCGGTCATAACATCGTAGTCAGAAGTGAAGAAACTTCTTGCAATTATGAGCCGCGGGGACCGCGGGAGCCGCTACTTCCCATTGTGTTGTCCATCGTTGACTCCGTGTATGGTCCCTCTCTACTATTCTTCGGAGCTAGCCAGCACAAAACTTTCCGGTATAAGACGCACGAAGGCGTACAGGCAGGAGCCCGTCAATAGTACCTGATCTATCGCTTCTACACTGTAGATAACTTAGAGGGCTTTCGCATTGGTGCTGTTGCGTGGGTCATCATACACTTATACCAGGGTTTGCGACGACAAAGTCTTAGTGGTAGATCTTAAGGATGAATATCTCGGGCGGCGCATGACGTAATAGGCTTGATACTAGTCGTGTTGTAAAAGGTGATTTGACTGGTCTCTAAACTCTGATGCAGTAACTATCCCCATCACGTGCCAACGATTGGACTGTGGCAAAGAGGGGCAAGGCAAGTACGGCGTCGGAAGATATATTCATGGTATGTTGATTCTGAAGAACCTTTTCAAATGTAGGTCATTCAATTGAATAGTTTCCGCCTATATCATGTATACAAGTAGGGGTGTGAAAGAAGTATTTCGTCACGGATGAAAAAGTTCGGGCAACTAAATAGAGGTTTGATAGGCTGACAAGTTGAAGTGCCTTTAGTAAATCGGCTCATTGATACCTCTGCATAGCATTGCGATTTTATCAATCTAGGTTGCTTATCTACTTCCAAGACTAACTGGAGAGAGCAGAATGATTCCAAATCACGTGAAAACTGTGCAATAGACTAGTCTCTGTGCTCACACTACCCCTCACTTTGTGCAACAGTTAAATCACAGGAGAATATGCGGGGAAGCTGGAGCCATGAACGGCTCCACTTTCTCTCCGGAAGAAAGCACTTCACCCGCATACAGACCTGAAATCGTGGTTCTGGCCACTCGCCGAAGACAAACTATCACTTCTGGAACGAATAGTCGATATTACCTAAGCTCACACGTCGACCTCAAGCGGTTTGGTGCCCATTGGCTTCCATCGAGACTCTTCCGAATCCCACTCTACTACATTCAACATGGAGCAAAACCTCTGCGACTTTTGTCAGACTATTCCATTCCGCGCACAAGAGAATTCAACACCCAGGGGCTTGCGCCACGCACGAGAACAACACGGCAAACTCCAGCTGTTTTCGAGACAGAGCTTGAGTGATGAGTGGGTTTCAGACACCATCCAGGACACAACTCTTGAATTGGGGTATAAAAGAACGGATGCTATCCCAGGGTTTCTTTCCATCACAGCAAGCGCAGCAGCTGGCTGTGATTTCTGCAAGTTTCTGTTAGCTGGCGACTTAAAGGACAAGTGCAATACAGCTTGTGCGGACACACCCGATGTATCAGCAGTTTGCATTTCCTTCAGTTGGAGATGCACGATGCGCGATGGCAACTTTCGGTTGAGAGAGCTGATTCTCAGGGCTGAATTTAGTACCAGCGAGGGGAATACTGTTGGGGACTACCGCGATTTCATATCGTACAGTGTGGTGGCTGAAGAACACAGTTCATGCGCCAAAATGCTAGGAATCACGGACAGGCCGCCTACCACCCTCTCGTGGGACAGTAGACTTCCGCTTATGAGAAAATGGATCAACAACTGCGAGAGACACCCTCATACGCGAACCTTGACTGGAGACGTCCCTACCCGACTACTTGACGTGGGTAGCCAGGACAACATCCATCTTTTCGACTGCAAGGGCATGACCAACTTATCTCAATGGAGATATATTGCCCTAAGTCACTGTTGGGGACTCCCGCATCGACCACCTCTCAAGACTACAAAGGACTCACTGGATGAACGATTTCGACGTATTCCATTCACGGCTTTGCCAAAAAACTACCAGGATGCTGTCACAGTCACCCAAGCACTTGGTGTGAAATACCTTTGGGTAGACTCACTTTGCATTATCCAAGACTCCATCACAGACTGGGAGAAAGAGTCTACGCGAATGCACGAAGTATATCAGAACGCCTACCTGACCATCATTGCAGCGAATGGCAGCTCTTGCCATGACGGATTTCTGCATTGGAAACATGAGCCTCAAGTAGGCCTGCATTTCAAGTCTTCAACAAATCCATCCAGTAACGGAACGTATTTCATATGGAACAGCCACAATGCTGAGAAAGAAATTGAGGAATCGCAATGGAACAAGCGAGATTGGACTTTCCAAGAGGAGATATTTTCCGAGCAGAGATTTTACTTTACGGCTCACGACATCGCGTACTGGTGCCCCGGAGGTTTAAAGTATATGCTGAATCGACAAGAATTGGGGTTTTGGAACGAATGTGCAGTAGATACCTTCGAAGAGTCTCGAATCATGCAAGAAATCAGTCCAACAGAACCAAGATTTATGTATGCGCTTTTCGACTTATGGAGGACTGAAGTCCCAATTTACTCCGGCCGGATATTCACAAACTCAAAAGACCGACTCCCGGCTCTGTCTGCTAGAGTCAAGTCATTGGTGGGATTTTCTGGAGGAAGACTCAAATACTGCGCTGGCCTGTGGACCGAGAATTTGCATCTCTGGCTTCTTTGGCGCTGCGAATTTGTCTGTCCGAGTCGTGATGTAGCCGATCGGTTACGGCATGCCACAGGTTCTGAATTCATAGCACCGTCTTGGAGCTGGGCCTCTCAATCACAACCGGTGCTATATGACTTGACCTACGGTTTCAATTTCGATAGTTGTGCAGTGCAGGCTATGGAGCCCCTCATCGAGGTTTACGGCTTGGATCCATATGGTAGGATTAGGAACGGGAGTTTGCGAGTTCTAGGGAAAGCTAAAGCAATATCAGGCCTCACTGTTGGAAGGACTTTCAGGAGAGCATGGAAGAGAGACGATTTGTACGACGTCAATGAGCACATCTTTGGAATGCATTTCGATTGGATGGGACCCTTCATGGAAGAGACGGGAAAAGGTCGAGAACCTCACAGCAGAACAATTACAAAGGTATTGATGCTTCTCTTAGCCAGCCAGGGAAGGCGGAAGGCTGGCTTATTGTTGTATCCTTCAGTAGAAGATGGTGTGCATTTCAGAGTTGGAGCTTTCTGTGCGAGTGAGTACCACCTGGAAGGTGATATATTCGATGATTGCGAAACACGTACTTTTCAGATAGTTTAACTTATTTATGCAGCCTTGTATCTAATTTAATGTCAACTCTTAGATAAGAAGATTATTACAATGAGTGATGGAAACGAAGTATATTATCTACACTGAATGAGTTGCATAAAGATTCAAGTGGATGGCTAGCAGGGCGGCTTTATACCCTGAATCAGCTGACTATAGAAGGTAGAACGCGACGACAGTATATAGCGCAACAAAGATTTATGAAAATGAGAAATGGGAAAGGATAATGTCGAACCTACTAAGATGCCATCGCACTTCCTCGGAGGACGCTCGCATAGCTTAATAAGCCCTATACATCTGTTCTATGTGAAAGCATCAGCCTCGCTACTACAGTGTACTTTTCGTAAGAGACAGGAAGACAGCGAAGTATCAATCCTCTTCGTCACTAGAAGATATTTAAACTATGCTTATAATCAACCACAAGCGACAATAAATGAGCAAACAGATAACAAGGTAGCTCTTGTATGGATTAATATGCCAGAATTATCTACAGCCGCAGCCTCGCAAAGTATGACCATTACAAATCCTGTAAGACTTGTCGTACCTGCTGAGAGATCACCTGGTCTGAGGTCGCGGTTCAGAGTCTCACCCATCTTTTGAGCTAATATACGCCCATTATGTACATGATATGTTCCATTCCTCAGATTGTATCTTTGAATTCCGCCCATAATTCAGGTAGAAAGCTTGCCAGATGCTTCATCTCGACATTGCAATGCGCCAATAAAGCGTGAGTAGCCTCCTCTCCTGGATTCTGCTCAAAAAAGTACCGCGATCGCAATTCATATGTACCATTACTGTCAGGCTTACGACGGATTTGGTGCATGAGATAGGAGTGCCCCGTAACGTTAGTTGTGTGGCCGGTGGAATCGAGGCGCCCGGTGACAATCGTCTCGATGCCGGTGGATGCGTAGGAGCTAGTGTTGAATCCCAGCTCAGTAGCAGGATCGATGAAATGTACGGTCAGCTGCCCGGCATTGTTCCCGATGTACTCGTCAATGAACGAATAAGTGCCGATGTAGCGCGAGGATGTCGGTGCGGACGCGTTGGTCACGAGAGTTTCCGGTGAACGCCAAGCGTAGCGGTGCGCAATGGGCGCCCAGAGCTTGTATCGCGATGAATCGACGAGGTGCCAGCTGAACCACCAATCGTACATTTCGCCAGTGACTGGATGTGTGTCAGTTTGGATGCTATACGTATAGGGCACCCATCTTACCATTGCCCATTTCGGTGCGGATAGCGATCATGAGCGAGCCGTCGGAACGCAAAGACCAGCCGTTTTCAAGTTGAAGGTAGCCTGGCCTGGTAAGATAATCGGCGGCATCATATGCAGAGAACGCTGGAGACGTGCATTAGTCACAGATGTAGAATGACTTCAAGTGACGACGCTCCACCAACGGCTTTCGAACTGGTCGCTTGCTCTGCAGGAAAAAAAAAAAAAGAAAACATAACGTTTCAAAGGATCATTATGATTTAATTCAACTTACTCAATTCAGCCGCGTGAGGGCTAGCACTAAGCCCTTTCTGCACTTCCTCCGAGATACCTTCGACATAAGGATTCCAGAACTTGGCGAAAGGCTTCGCAAAGTCGGCCTCGCGGTAGCCAAGGTAGTAGCTTGTCTGGTTCCCATCGTAAGGAGCGACATTTCTGGACACAGTAGAGGCTCCTAAAGTAGTCAGAGAGCTGTTGTCGATTTCGATGGAGAAAGGTGGTTCCGTTGAAAGCTGGGGATAGCAGCGGGAGAATGTTGCAAATAAGAGAGGAATAAAGCGCTTTATAGTCATTCTTGCAGGTGCGAAGTAGCTGAGTTATCGATGGTGAAGGTAGAGAACGTCTTCTCGTTACGATTTATACAAAATCAACGACTAGTAATTTAGAACCACCGACTTCACGAAGTCCACAAGTCCACAAGTCCACAAGTCCGCAAGTCCGAAAATGGTCTCTTACTTCCGAAGACCTTTACCATATTCAGTATTCTCACGCGAGGACCTATTCAGCATTCTCGTACGAGGAGGTTGGTAGGAAGAACATAGCTCTACATGATTATCCGGGAAAGACCGGCTATGGGCGGAATGGTGGCGGTGCACGGTTCTTCTTCGATTCACACTACTCATATCCACCCCTTTTAGCACCTATTTCAGACACCGCCACGTAGTATTAGTAGATAGCGCGTCCAATCATGTTTGACTGGTCGTATATATGTCGGCCTCACACGGCTGTGCACGGATAGTGTCGGGTGAAGTGTGTCGAGGCAACCCATGGTCGTCATTTACACATTGCTGCGCCCATTGCATAGCCATAGTGTCTGTATACGGCAAAGAGACAACGCAACGGATCGGAGGCGGATCGGAATCGGATCGGAAAGAGGATGGAGGTGACACGGAGGAGCAAGAAGAGCTGAGAGCAGCCTATTCCTCAACCAGTGGCCCAAGCTCTGCCTAGGTATTTAGCGCCGCCGACCGTGCACATTGCTGCGCCCTTCACCTCTTGCTGTCTTCAATTCTTAGCCCATATCTATTCAATCATTCTTCTCCAGGTGTCCGTGGGGGCTGATATCGCTTAGTCCAGCTAGCATTCTATGGATGTGCTCTAAATGCGGCCCCTTGTCTTTTAATAGAACAAATGGCTCTGTTAAGATTCCAAAAGCTTTCCGATATTTTCATAAGCTTGTAGACATATACTTGTAGTGAGAGGGAAAGTGGCCCTCACGCGCCCCGGGCGGACAAGCTGATTACTTTTGCATTCATATCTTGTTTATGAGCGGGTTTGAGCAATGGGAATTGCTCAAATAACTTCATACCGAGGGTAGGGTGGTGAAAAAAAGAGAGACGTAGGGAGGAAGCTATGAGATAACACTCAGGACGATGGGGCATTGTGCTGTATTTCGTATTTTCTGAAAGGTGGAGACTGCTCCTTTCGTCTTGATACAAGAAACTTAAGGCCACCAACCGCCTTAGTTTCACGTGGTTAAAGAGGAGGATCGCCCGTAGTTCACTGCAGTGTGTGGGCCTACGACCCGTGCTGCTGGAGCGCCTTCGGATACTTTCGGCTATGGGTAGTATCGAAAGATCCCTGCCTACTAACTTATCTATATTATTACTACGTAGTTATAGGACATTCATAGTAATATGGACATGCAAAGGAACGTTCTTATGGAACGCTGAGCTTATTATGGTAGGTACACAGAAAAAGCAGAGATATCACACCATCTACAGTACCAAGCAGCCTCTGCCGGCCTAACTCGGCAAGTGTCGGCAGCGGCTAGCTTGGTCTTGATAAGTCAGGAGGGAGGGTCATCTAGCTTAGCGTGACTTGATTTGTCTTGCCAAGTGGAAGCCCTGCCTACCGTGTCTCGGTATAGTGAAGCTGATCACTTGTCGAACTGTGGGTGCGGCTCCGCACTGATGTGAGCGCGGTCTAGTGGGCTTCATGTTTTGATATTACTGTAGCTCGGCCGAGGCAACCGCACAAAGAGCATTTAAATCGCACTTCGCCCAGCGCTTGTAGTTCTCGCTAGAGCAGTACCTTTACATATTCTCTTCATCTCCACATGGCGTCCAATATACACTCTTTTGTGAGATACCCTAAGAGCGGCGTGTCGATTCTCATTGTTGGAGGAGGTATTGGCGGACTGAGCTGTGCAATTGAAGCACATCGCAAGGGCCACAATGTCCGCCTAGTCGAGAAGCAAATGGACATCAATGACGGAGGTGAGTGGAAGGTAATTCGGGGGTTCCGAAGTTCAAGTTAACACAAGTCAGGCGCCATCATTGCAGTCCCAAACCCTGCCGTCGGGGTCTTTTCCAACTGGCCCGGGTTCTTGGATCGCTGCCACAGACACGCGATGAATCCAATTTGTCGAATGATGAGAGGTGACCACACGCACATCAAAGACACGCCGTTGGCGCATCCAGAATTTCCGGCAATGCCAATTAATCGCCCCGCGCTTCATCAAACCCTCTTCGATTTCGCAACTGAAGTCGGGGTGCCCATCGAGCAGGGCAGGACGGTCAGCAGCTACTTCGAGGATGAACATCAAGCCGGCGTTGTTTACGATGATGGAACCAGGGAGGTGGCTGACGTTGTCGTGGCCGCCGACGGCGTGGGTTCCAAGGCGCGAACGCTTGTAGTTGGGGAGTACCAGGAATCCATTCCAAGCGGATTCGCCTGCCACCTTGCCACGTTTCCTGCTGGCCCAGCTCTCGAGAACCAGACTATTCGAGACGGCTTCGGAGATTTCCAGAATGGTGTCATGTTCGCCCTTGGTCCAGGTGCTCACATGGCTGTCGGCCGGACGGATGAGATTTTGACATGGCTGATGGTGCACAAAGTGAGCACGCCGCATACTCCTCTCCCCCACTCGATGTGATCACTAACATGCGCCTTAATAGGATGAAGACAGCAGCGATGGCGTATTCAAACGCGCTGTGTCAGCATCATCCGCGTTAAAGTATGTTGAGACCTGGGCTCCGTTCTACAAAGAAATCATAAACGCCTCACCTCCCGGCAAGATTCTTTTGTGGAGGCTCAAGTGGCGTGATCCACAGGGCACATACATCTCTCCAAAAGGCCGTGTAGTTCAGATTGGCGACGCAGCGCATTCTTTTCTGCCTACGTCTGGTGCTGGTGCCGGCATGGCAATAGAGGATGCAGGATGCCTCGCTTCATGCTTGCAGCTTTCTGGAAGATCCAACGTTCCCTTGGCTTTGAAAGTTCATAATCTGTTTCGGTAAGCAGAATATCCTGGTTCAATGGAGATGAAGGAGACACTAACCAACTCGTAGATACGAGCGTGCAACTTGTGCTCAGAAAGTGGGCTTCAAAAACCGCGAGGTTTTTCACCAGGCCGACTGGAGCGTCGAGGTGGCTCCACAGACAGGAGGCACGTTCTCAGGAAAATGGCTTACTGGACACAAAGTAGAGGAATACGTCTATGAGAACTATGGCAAAGCTGTTCAGCACCTTCTTGTGGGCGCACCGTTTAGAAACACGAATTCGGTTCCCGGGTTCAAATTTCGATCATGGACAGTCCGCGAGCTTCTGGAAGCTTCTGACCGCGGCGAAGTTGACACAGATGAAGGTGACTGGTATAGTTAAGTATTCTACTCTGATGACAGATTTCTTTTGCTGGGGCTTGAAGTTACTCATTAGCTAGAAAGAAATGGAAGCAGTTTTCTTCTTTCGATAGTGGTTTAACCTTTAAGGCCTGACCTACATGATAACAGACCGATAGCCAGCAGACTCGGGCTTATCAGATTAGAAGTATAGGAATTTCAACATCGCCTCTATTAATATATCGAACACATAATTCAGGGTGAAATGGTATGTTTATGTAAGTGGTAGTATAAAGATCTCTTACGAGACTGTCATATCATTAGAGTTCTTGGTTGTACATACAATCGGGGTGGCGTAGAAAAGGAATATTATCATGACGTTTACTCAAATGCGACGCACACCGATTGGTGTCGGACAATTATGATTTGTCGGGGGAGCTTCTCAAGCTCCCGCATTAGCGTCTTCCTTCGGCTGTGAAACGCGCTGATCCACCCTCGGCAATTGAGTCTCGTTCGGCTTTGAGAATAGTGCGCCGGCCTACTCTCACAAGTGCGGCCCGGGCAACGTCAAACGACCTTCTACACTATGTTTAGCATGGGCAATTCGAGCATTGAAGCCACCGACAGCACTCCTTTGCGGTTGAAAGTGAGGCTCCAACATGATTCATAACTCTGCTGATTAGTCAATCGTGTGGCATCCGCGACGATGACTGGGGTCCAAAGAAGCACTTCGGCGGCGCCTTCCCACATAAGCATAAAGGCCCACATGCCATATAAACAGTTAAGATAACCCTCAAACTACACTTCAACAAATATCCTGCATTTGACCACCACCCCAACCAAGCTCGACAACTCCTCAAGCAATGCTACCCACAATCGTCGGCTGCCCCGGTGCCTGGCACACGGCAGACTTCTTCGACGACCTCGCCACCAGCTTCCGCGCACGCGGCTACAACTTCGTCAGCCAGGACGCGCCGGGCGTGCTTGATCTGGCGAACGGCTTCGACGCCACGGCTGACAAGGATGCTGACTCGCTGCGGGCGAACCTGCTCGTGCCGCTGGTCGAGTCAGGGCAGGACGTCGCGCTGCTGATGCATTCGTACGGCGGAGTTTACGGAGCCGCAGCGGTGCGCGGGCTGAGCAAGGCTGAGCGGCAGAATGCAGGCCAAGCGGGCGGCGTCGTGGGCCTGATCTTCGTCAGCGCCGTCACGCCGGTGGCCGGCAAGTCGACGCTAGACATGATGGGAACGGATAAGGACCATCTACCGCCTTGGGTGGACTACAATGTGTGTGGTTTGTTTTTTCTTTTTTCTTCGCGGATACGAGGCCGCAAGCCCGCTAAACATGCAAACTGTGCCGCAGGATGCTACCGGATTCGTCGCCTTCAGCGGCGCTCGGGACGTCATGTACCACGACCTTGCCGAGCCGATCGCCACGCGCTTCCTCTCCATGGTCAAGCCGCAGGCCCTGAACTCGCTTAACTCGCCTGTCAGCTACTCGCCATTGGCGGACCCGTTCTTCGCAAACAAGTCCGCATACGTCCTCTGCGGAGCTGATCGAGTCATCCCGCTTGCCGGACAGGAGGCCTACGCGGCGTTGGGTGGGATAGAGCGGACGGTGTTGGTGCCGCAGGCATCCCATGCCTTCTTCGCCACGGCTCAGGAGGAGGTGGTGGACGCCACGGCCAAGCTCCTTGAAGATATTCGCGCGTCGGACGAATGAGGCACGGGTGATGCGACGCACGGAAGCGGGAGTGGGGCACGCTCAGAGCAAGGTTACAGATCCTGGTGGCACAGCTGGTTTCGAATTCGGTAGAGTCAGAAAATCCCCGGACTTGCTTCCGCAGCCTCCGCAGCCCCCTCCCTCTGTCCGTGTTCGATGGGCGGAAGCCGCCGCTTGGTATTATTATCTAAGAGACCTTCTGGAAACTGGCATTTCTCCTGATGGATCGATTCTGATCCCTCAGCGCTTTTCTTCACTCTGACGCCTTCCTTCAATCCTGATGTCGACAGGCATATCGTGGCTGCCACCAACATGACTCCTGAGCAGGAGGCAGCCTTCCTCGCTCAGAACCGGCAGGGCGAGGTGTATGCCGTGCACATTTCTTTCTTCGTCTTGATGATGTTGATCGTGCCCGCACGATTTGCATCTGCGCGTGCGGCGAAGAAGCCTCTCTCGTGGGACGATTGGTTGGCGCTCATAGCCGCGGTACGTCGGAGCTGACACGACTCATGTTGGTTGAAGCAGCGCTTATACATTCGCCTTCCAGATAAGCACGGTTGGTGTTTTCATCGGCACAATGCTGTGGCTCCGCTTCGGCTTAGGCAGGCACGCTGCCGTGGTAATGCAGGAGGATCCAAACAACATACCTCGTTTCTTTCAAACGATCGTTGCAAACGAGATTCTCTACACCACGGGGTTAGCTTGTGCGAGGCTCTCGCTAGTAGCCTTCTTCTACCGCATCTTTGGCGTTCTAAGCATGCGATTTTTTCTACATGGATTTGTCTTCGTCATCATCGCGTGGGCGATTTCTACAGTAAGACGAAAAAGCAGCGACTCCGTAGCTTAATTATTCTATTCGCTGATCACTCTATTAGTATGTCCCATCTATCCGCACCTGCTGGCCCATCGAAAGTTTCTGGGACGGAACAAACCAGAATTGCATCGACATCTTTAAATTTTACGTTGGCGTTGCCATCGGCGGTATCATAACCGACTTCGGCTTGATGATTCTTCCCATACCTTACATTTGGAGGCTGAGCAACGTGCCCCGGTATCAAAAAGTTCTTGTCATGTGCACACTGATTTTCGGAGGGTTGTAAGAAATCCCAAGCCATTCGCCTACCGCGATGCTGACCACCGTTCTTGCAGTGCTTGTTTCGTCACAATCATCCGTTTGGTGAAGATAACGCAGCTGGACCTCACAGATCCCACTTGGGGAACGGTAGATCTCATGATCTGGACTGGAATGGAAGTCTATAGGTGTGTGTTCCCCGCCCAATCATACTTCCCTCCGACCAACCACGCTAAAAAATTAGTAGTGCCGTCATTTGTTGCTGTCTTCCCACCCTACGGCCATTGATCAAGGTTGCCGGAAGATATCTCGGTAAATCGAATTGGTCATCAACGCCTGCCGACAGCCATTCTAATGGCGTATGGACAAGTCCACGTGGCCCTGAGAGATATTCGAAGAATCCGGCGTCAAATTCGGTTGAGGAAATACTGCGCGCTCGCAGCGCAGGAGACCTCGAGCTCTCCACCTACGATCCCGCAGAATCTATCAAATAGTAGCTTCTACCAATAGCTACTATCTATTTGATCTCCACGAATTCCCACAGAAGCCGCCATCGATTGGACACACCACGGAGGCCCCATACCAATGCCGGATTACCACCGACTCAACCATAGACGTTGCCGTTGTTGAGGCTGCTAACGCAAACCAAGTCTAGATATTTGCAGCTTAAGCGGGTATGCTTAAGCATTTCTCGTAGGAAAAGCTTGTTCTACGACCTCGATAACGCATGGTGCCTCCAAGGACGATCGACATTCCCCTTGGAGAAGAAGTTCAGAAGCGCCAGAGAGGAGAGCAGATCGACTTTGATTGGATAAGACTCGATCTTCGTTAAGCATCCCGTTGTCCAATCCATTCATAATGGTGCTGGAGGAGATTGCCATGCAATCGAAAATGCGAATTGTGGACATCTGTCTACGCTTCACCACCATTCCCATCCTTTTTCTTCCATCCAGATTTAGTAACCGCCAACACCACCCTCAGCCATCGGCTTGAACTCAACAGTCGTCGGCTCCTCCGTAATCCCCCTCCGCACAGCCTCCTCCATAATCGCCACCGTCGCCGTGGCCCCGATCCTCGTCACACCCAGCGCCATGACATGCAGCAAATCATCCAGCGTCCTGACGCCTCCCGCCGCCTTAACCTGCACCCCCGGCTTCGCATGCTCCCGCATCAACTTCAAATGCCGCACCGTCGCCCCCTTGTACGCGTACATCCCGTCCGGCTGCTTCACAAACCCATACCCCGTCGACGTCTTCACAAACGCCACGCCGACATCCGAGCATATCCGACACAACCGCACAATCTGCTCGTCCGCCAGATAGTCGTTCTCAAAAATAACCTTCAGCCCCGCGCCATTCGCCACCACCGCCTCGTTCACCTGCCGTATCTCGTCCTCCACGTACCCCCAGTCGCCGCCCAGCGCCTTGCCGATGTTGATCACCATGTCGATTTCTTTCCCGCCCGCTGCGGCGGCGGCGGTGGCCTCGAGGACCTTGATCTCGGTCGTGCTGTTGCCGTGTGGGAAGCCGATGACGGGGCAGACGTGGACGGTGGTGCCGGCGAGTTCGCGCACGGCGAGGGGGATGAGGTAGGGCTTGATGCAGGCGGTGGCGACGTTGTGACGCTTGGCGATGGCGAGGCCGTGGAGGATGTCGGCGTCGGTCATGGTGGGGTGGAGGAGGGAGTGGTCGATCATTTTGGCGAGTTGGGTGAGGGTTACGGTGATGGTGTTGGTGGCGGCCATTTTTGAGGGGATGGAGGGCTGAGAGGTGGTTTTGAGGTGTTTGAAGTTTTGTTGAATTGAGCCAGATTCTGATGCTGGAGATGGAATCTTTTATTTTGTTTGTGAGGCTGCCTTTATATCAAACTTCACTCCGGACTGGGCCTCGTACAAGATCTTGTTTGAACGCTAGACTTTCGACTATTCACTGGAAGTGACATCGTTCCGGTGGAATATATTGCCAGATTCGGTAAGTGGCAATTGTATGATGATCAGTTGAGATTATGGCATCCTATCCAGCACCAACGAGACCGAAGAGCCACGCGCCAGAGCCACACATCTGTCAGAAGACCATTTACCTCTAGAGACGGAGATTCTGGCCCCATATCCAATTTTGGTCCTGGCCGCCAAAGCAGCTTCCAGTCGCATATTCAGGGCCAGCGGCTCCGAAAGTGGCCTCGTCAGGTTGGTCACTGGGTGGATAATTCATAACTGCAAGCCGAGTTAGAATAGATTTCAAATAAGAATGGTGCGTGAGCTACCTTGTTCAAAGTCGATTAACGCCTGTGTAACGGTTGGGTCTTCATAAAAGTCGAACGATAAAGCGTCCAATTCCTCTGAAGACGGAAGAAAATTTGTGTCCAATCCGCCCTGAAGGCTCTCACCGGTGCTGGTCAAGCTGAGGGCTGTTCCCAAATTCGTCTGGGTCTCACTAGTGTTGTCCCTAACTGCGACCTCATCACGTAGGTGGCCTGAGTCGTGTGTCTCCTCGTCATATGGTTCTGGAACCTCGAGCATCTTCTCCATCTCTTTTTGCACAACGAGAGATATCAATTTCTTTAGGATCATGTAGCCCTGCTCAGCCACGATGGACCTGGTCTTTAGTTGAGCCTGCATGGCCATCAACCTTCGCATCCCCAGCTTTGATTCATAAGATTCCTGGCTGAGGGGATCTTGGCTCGTCATTATTGACAGTGCAACCGCTGCGGTGAACAGGTGCAGAGAGATGAATGAGACAGCGTAGGTATCAGCACACTTGCTAAATGTCGGCGTGGTTCCTACTCGAGATATCTCCAGTGCGGCATCTCGGCAAGCCAATACTGCAACACGGAACGGATCCGACAACTGAGTCTGGTGGGATGCATTGAGCCCTCCGGAAGCTTGAGGATGCACAACCATCTTGTATGACAGCAACGGTCTGTGCACAAGGATTCTGGCATTCTCGAACGCCAGCTTTAGAGCAAGAGCTTGAAGTTGGAACAGGTGTTCTTCAAAAGTATTCTCTGACTGTGTTGCTTCATCGCCCGATGGCCCCGCGAAATGAGTGTCTGTACTTGGGGCATTACGCTTGTCGTCGATCTCAAGCCGTCTCGGGAGGCTTTGATACCATGCCTGAAGCCTTGAATCCAGGCTAGATACAGTCGTGACCATAGTCTGTAATCGAGATGCATTGACTTCCGCGGAACCATGATTTGCATGCAAGCCTTGACGTAATCCGTAGAGTTCTGTCAACGCTGACTTGACAATGATCGATAGGGTTACCATGGAATATTTGTACGAAAGCAGGGTGGCCTGGCCTGTTTTCCTCCAACCTTTGGGCGTCCAGGATGAGTGATGTGACCTCAAAGGATAGGGGTTGAGCAGCTCAATATCGCAGTCAACATCATTGATACTGAGAGGAAAGCCGTAGAGCATGGAACAGAAAGTTTCAATCTCGTACACCGCCCACCAGCATCGCTTACGGGTCTCTTCCGCACGTTGAACGGCATCATCCAAGTCGGGGGTTTGAGAGGATTTTGATGGATGTCGTCGATGTAAATTCAGAGCTTGAGCGATTCTCAATCCGTTCCCGCAGATCGGCCACGCCAATTGGGGATCACCATGGTATAGGTAAAAGCTGCCCAGCAAAACGCAAGTCTGGACAGCATCAATAGAGCCAAGGGAAACGATGTCGAGTATTCTTAGTCTCAATGTCGTTAGCAGCTTTTGTTGTAAGTTATTCAGCTGCACGCCATGGCGGACGGCAATATCCTTCTGACGACAGTCAACATGCTGCGAGCTCACTACAATGACGGCGGCGAATACAGCAAGGAAGCCTAGGCGGACATTCCTCTCTGTAGACGTCTGGCTGATGATGTTATACAGCTGTTCGAAGCCCTCTCTGAAATCTGACTGGTGGAAAACCAACATGAACCAGTGGATCCGGTCAAAGTAGTTGTCAACAAGCAAAGTAGCTACTTCAATCGAGGGCAGACTGGATAACAGTTCCGCTTCAGCTGAAGCGTGTATTCCACGGCTCAGGAAATGGGGTTCACTCCGTGAGGGAGCTTGGTTGGAAGCCTCTTGTCTCATCCACGGTCTCACAGAGAGTGCTGATGTTTCCTGCCCCGCGAGAGTCGGCGCATCATGCTGGTGAAATGCCTTTGGTCTACATGAGCAAATTTCGAATGCTGAAAAGGAGTTTCACGTCCAGAATGTCTTACCTCTTCCATGAAATTGATGGCCGCCGAGGTTGAATTCCAGGACGACTCGTCTGCCACAGGGGAGTGCGATGCCCTTACCCGTGGACTCACTCGGCCCATATCAACGCCACTTGGCCCCGGCGGCGGATCGGCACCGACTGCATCCTCAGATAGGTGAGATTCCACAGTATCGTCTTCCGGTGGAGCTGCCCGGCGAACTCGCTTTGCCGTCGAATGGTCCGTTGCGCTGCAGCTCTTCCGAGTTCTTTTGGTAGGTTTACCTGGCCCGTATGCCTTCCATTTGACCTTGTTCTCGGCAGTGGAACATTCGACTTTGGCTCGCACACAGAGTGTGCATGGACGTTGGACGTCGCACTATGCGTAGAATGTTGAGCCGAGGTCACGAGACCGGGAGTAGCGGAGATCGTACTTTGAGCTTTTGCCGCCTGCATCTTTGACAGGCACTCGGTACCTTTTTTGAAATGAGTGGCTCATCCATACTCTCAGTTGAACGCCGATATTGATGAGCCTTGCGAAATGCTATCGGGGATGAAGTTGTTGTCTCAGCTGATGACGCATTCCGGCGGAACAGTTGTCCCGGAGGCCTTTGCCTTTTACGGTAATAGATCCCGGTGGATAATCTTTCCACAGTTGCACCAGTGGTGTGCTTGGCCGAGCATGCATATCTACGCATTTGTAGAAACGTTTGTCAGCGCCTCATTATATAGGCCGTGCTTAGGAAATCAATACGTATGAACATGAGTAATGGGCATAAAACCTGTAGCGCAGCTTGGCTTAAACTGTTCGAAGATGCAATGGTTGCCGACAACATTAAAAGGCTTCATCCTAGGCTATTGTTTCCTTCTTGCGATGACAAACAAACCAATGCAGTCAAGGCTTGGATTTTGAGCAGGCAGCAGCTCTGTCAGCCTTGCATCTCAGCTCCGCATGTGATTTTCAGCTGAGCCTTGCGTCCGACGACGAACTGTTAATAGCGCTCTCCCCTCCCCTCCGTCATGGGGCTTCAATCTCATTTCTCCATCTACACTCACCATGTCGGGCGCCGAATTCGTGGCAGTTCTCAGCATCGGAGCGAGCGTAATCGCCGTCGTCGACGCATGCAACAAACTCCGCCACCGAGTCAAAGAGTTCGAAGACGACGAGACACTTCGCGAGCTTGCCGCCCACCTGCGGCTCTTCTCAAACTGCATCGAAATCCTGAGACAAGAACATAGCGGTGAAGAACTTGATGCTCTCACGCAAGATGCGCTGATCGAGGTGCTGGACTGTTGTGAGAAGCGTATCAAGGAGCTCGACATTCTGATCGTCTCAGCCTTGCCTGCTCAGAATAACACCGGATTCAAACGCGCCATGGCAGCCATGCGCAACCTGCGGGACAATAAAAGGGTCAGAGAGATCCTGAAAGCCCTGGAGCGATGTGAACGACTGCTGGTCTTCCACATGGTAGGCGTGTCAAGGCGGCGACAACGACACCAGGATCAAGATCAGCAGAGTGCCTCTGGTATCGTCAGTGCACATGAACCCTCCCCCAGCCTTTGCCTCGATGATGTCAGAAAGGCACGACCTCGTTTCTGGCCTCCTCCGAAGCTTGCACAAAGCTGCGTACGAGGTACTTGTGGTTGTGCATGTCACAGAATGACGATGCGTCTGCTTGGGGTTGTAGCTTTCAACTTCCCTGTCCCGTTCTTATCGGAGTGTACCTGCGTCGATACCACTGTTGGCATCTCTTTCTTTGCACTGCAAAAGATCTTGACCTTCAACATGTCTGTATCTTGGATGGACGGTATTTCGATTGGGACCTCACTGAAATTTGTCAACACGGTTCCATACTCAAGCCCTGGCCTTACTGTGTTGGCAAGATTCTCTGCTGGTGTGATTGGGTCGGCCGAGACAATCGAGACTCTTTCGACTCTCAGAAGGAACAACCTGATTGATTTCAATGAGGCAACAACAAACAACGAAGGATACCTCGAGGTAACAGTTTGCAGGCGCATAAGTCCAATAGACCATGCTAACTCAAATAAAGAGGGTCTTCAAGCGTAGCGATCACGAGCCAAAGGATGTCATCGATGTCGTTCGATATTTGACTGAACAAGGAATGCAATGGAGATCGGCCAGGTAAGCTTGGATTAACTAAGACTAATGTGGCATGGCTGATCCAGAACAGACCGATTTTCATTTGCCTCCAATATCTACAAGACAACTACACTAGCGAAATCTCGGCAAAGGAACTATTTTCTTGTGTGCCACCCTTCGAACTCAACGACGGTCATATGTCTGATCTCAATTTCGATTTCTATCTGGACATTCAGATAGCCAATCCAGCCGATTCACTTCAAGCAGCGTTTGATATTTCTCAAAGCGACAATAGTACGTTATGCACTAAGCATGTATTACAATATGTACTGACTGGAGCAGTTTATGGGGGTATTCCGGATCTTCACTATACCGTCATGACAGGAACATTAAACGAGGTCATGGCTTTGGTAGAAAGAAAGCCGGAATCACACCAACGAGGCCGAGATACCTTTGGGCACAGTGCACTTCATGTCGCTATCCCAAAGCCTCAAATACTGACGTACTTGTTACGCAACGGATTCATCGCTGAGATCGAGGCTCGAGATCACACTGGAATGACGCCTTTGATGTATGCGGCGGCGACCAAACACTTGGAATCGGCCAAACTTCTTTTGGACTATGGTGCAAATCCATGGGAGGCTCCTGTTGATGGAACTACGCACCTGAATTCAATATTCTGGGCGGCTTGTTGTGCGGTTTACTATGAAGATCCGTCTCCATTCACTGAACTCTTGGACCACTATCTCGCATCAGTCTCTCAGCGCCAGGCACACAAAATTGTGGACCACTGCCTGGAGCGCCTTGCCACCGAACGATGTTTCCGTATCGGCGACGATGAGAAAGGCACGGTCGGAGATATATTCAAGTATCTCCTACGTCTAGGAGCGGATCCGAACCAATTGGAAACCAATATGAAGACCTTCTTAGGGAACGCTAAGGATGCAGCAAGAACAAAATTGCTCATTTCCACACCCACCAAAGAGGTTCGGGACCCCGATGTCCGCGGCTTTACCCTGTTGATGGCCATCGCACGATTTCAGGTGCCTCATCTCATTTCCGCGCTTCTCGAAGCGGGAGCTGACGCGAAGATAAAGGACAAGCGAGGCATGTCGGCTTTGCACCACGTGGTTGAGCGTCTCATGCATGCTTCATATTGGATTAATATGGACTGCCATGGCTATTTCGTGGGATCGCCAGGCTTTTGCTTGTTTTCGTTTAGGTGGGAGGGCGATCGTGCCAGAAACGCCATTGCTTCGGCCGCATTACTTGTTCAGGCCGGCACTGGCCTATTGGACGGCGACTCTTGCATGTGTTACTGTTCCTCAGGAGGGTGCACACCATTGCAAAAGCTCATCAGTGCCTCAAGACCATGTGGGGCGAATAGAGAAATGCTCCTTTACCAGCTGCCGTGGATATTGGAGCTTTCACTCGTCATGGAAGACTGCGGCATCCCTGGCATCCTCCAAGAAGCTGTCCGCATCGTTGTCAGACAAAGACTGTTTGAAGAGCTCGAAATGACACATACGTGTTGCAATGACAAGCTTTGCTCCGACTCTTATTGCGGACATGAGTTTTGCTACCGGTACGGATCGTCTGAAACTGTGGATTTGACCAATTTCCTGACGGATATGGCTGAAATCCAAGAGGAGGAGGAAGAGCTAAGCAAACAGCTCGAATCAAAGCTTCAGGAAACTGAAGTATTTAGCTCACATTTGACCAGGGGTGAGATTCTTCGCAAACTCGCCGACTGGGCTGTCGACCTGGAGGCCCGCCCGGTTGAGTACGTGAAATCAAGGGATACATGGGAATACGTGCAAATGATGGAAAGGCTGACGGTTGCTATCTCCCACTTTCCTGTTTCTTTCCAAGGAGAGTACTGATTTGCTCTGAGAACAGAGCCACAAGGGACAGATGACGTCTATAAGTGTAAGTCTCAGCACCATATGCAGACTCACGTCTAACGGCTAATTCTACTTCGATTTACTTTTTAGCATGATCCTCCCATATCCGTTGACAACTCTAGCGGAGAAGTCATTTTCATCCCGAAGCTAGACCCGCTGAAGAGATGGACCGCTTCTGATTTCATCAACGCCTATCTGGAAGACATGAGGAAACATTCAGACTACTTGGATGATTTCACTAGCATTGGCGTGGACTCAAATTCTCTGGCTTTGCGACGAGAAGGACTGGCAAAGGATCTGATGGAAGAGATAGATCGCCTGCGAAGCCGCTAGCGTAGGGCGCTACTCTTGAAATTGAGAATAGAATGATCAGACTCATCGATCGGTGAATGACGTTTCCTGGACTATGGAGAAAGAAATGGACTATCGAAAAGACTGCCACCAAAGTCTGTCATAAATTGTTCCTTGGTCAGGACTACTAGAGTGTCAATTTTTGGGCTTAGTTCATTCATTATGTCGTATAGCTGCCCTCGTAGTAGGTCGTGATATATCCATTGAGAACTCGAGGACATACGCGCAAAGCTGGTAATTAAGGTCTTTGTTAACCTCGATCAATGCAAAGATCTTCTTCGACCCTGCTTACTTTCATTGTATGGCCGATATAGGTCCCGATGGCAGTTTTTCACCCAGATCAGCGTCTTTTGATAGTTAATAACAAGAAAAAATGGGTTACAGGTCACAGAGCCTTGCCAGCTTCAACAGGACATTTTTATAGAGCCAAAAGAGTCAATTTGTGGCGGACTAAAGTCCGCACCAACTAAACTGCAGTACTAAATCGGAAAGGACTGAGGCGATTGATCAATCTGAGACGGAGAAGTCATACAAAGGAAACAAATACCATAATACTAGTGCTCTCCGCAACTTTTCTACTTCTCGAACTTCCACTTTGCCTGTTGATTGCCGTCAGGGCCCGTGGCAACGAGGTAGATATCAGTAGTTCCGCCACCTAGCTGCTGTTAGCCGAATTATAACGCATCGAAATAGAGAGCAACGCCTACCGGTGATGGTGACGGTTGTGCCAGGAATAAAGCTCTGTGTGATGTCGGCGCCGAATTTCCTGGACTGGTCCGAATTGGTGTAGTACACAGTGGCCTCGACGGATTGCAGGCTCACTTTCCTCGTCGTAGTTGTGTTGCTCAAGCGTTTGATTCCGTCGCCAAGGTCGATGGACGCCACGGCATCATCCGCCTCGATGGCGATGATGTTGTCGTTGAAAATGATGACAGTCATGGTTAGGTATGGCTCGGCTCGAAGACGAGAGACTGTATGAGTGATCGAGAGGACTGAGGAGGCCGGTTTGGATACGTTAAAAGCGTCCCACGTGTGATTTATATATGTTCGTCAACGTCCTCTGTTACGACGCCTTTGGCTTCATCCGCCGAAGATATCGGGACCCGGAACTATCTCAGACCGACATTTCACTAGGTGTTGCTTTCTGTATTGCTTTAAGAATGCATTTTCGTCTTCAGGCCACCTAGATGCCGCATTTGGCAATAATACCGGGCGTTTCCGCTGTGTCCGCCCGCCCTGCTTCCCGATTCCCAACGATCGCCGTAAGCAGACTCCATTTTATGAGCCTATCTGGGTTCGTACTACTTAAAAACTCCCGCGATATTCGCTATGCTTGCCAGAAGCAGAGTTGTAGCGGTTGTTGCCGCGTAGCACTATCTGTCCAGCTTCCGGCGCTTGTCGTCATCATGACCTCTACTGTGTAACTTTCTCCATATGGTAGTATATCGCGACTTAGACGCAGCATCTCCGCGGCGCAAAATGATCAAAATGCTGCATTCGTACGCGCTGAATATTACTTAGAGTTACCATAAGCTGTGTACACGTCTTGGTGGCATCTTGCGCCGGCGTAATATCTCTTAAGGGAAAATGTTGCGAGTTCGATGAAGCCTCCGGTCGGGGAACTAGCATCACGACAATGCAACGGAAATGTCTTCTATTACTTCACACTAGACTAGGCTGTTTCAAGACGCTTTTGCAAGCTCATGTTCGTGGAATTCCCCCATGTGGTGATTTGTTGCGAGCCTGACGACATTTTCTCCCGAGACACCGACTTATGTGCATTCGAAAGCTTTCATTTCGAGGACCGAGGACATATACCACTTAGACCCTACACTAGTAGTGTAGCAGCCATGGGATAGATAAAATACAAAGCGGGAGCCTGCCCTTGTCATCAGAACAAAGTCATTTCTCGTTTGCACTTCTCAGTCGTTTCAAAACTTTGATCCACAGCCAGAATCTATTTTCAATTCCCTCCCCTCCATACAGCGCACGATGACCAGTTCTTTTCCACCCGGAAGCGGTCATAACGCGGTGGAGATTGGCAAAACGTACTGCGTCAGCCAACATGGTACCAAGAAGGTATTGACACAAGCCGACGGTTCCGCGGGCCTGACTTGGAAGGATTATACCGGTAGTTCCGACCAGAAGTGGAAGTGCGTCACGGAAGAGAAGAACCAGCTGCGCTTCCAGAACGAAGCCACCAACGCCTACTTGTGTAGGAACGAGAATAGCAAACTCTCAGCGTCCACAAAGGAGGATATTGGTGACGCAGTAACCAAAGCACACTTTCAGGTCGGTCGCCATACCCGCGGTGGCTCCTTCTTGAGCCAAGTTATCAACGACGAGCTGTTCTTCTTGACACGACCCACAGCAAGCGCTGAGGTGTTCGTGCAGATGCACTCTTCCGTGCAGATGGACCCTTCTACGATCACCCAACTCGGCACCCATCTGGTCGAGGAGGCGCTGTCGCCGCTTAGACGCTTCGGGTGGGTGATTCAGGGCTTGCTCGCACGCTCCTCGGCGCCGTACTACGTCTCACAGGACTCGGACCAGAACATGGACGCAGCTGCAATCAGCCAGCTGATCGCTGAGGGCGTCAAGGACATCATCAGCCTAAACGAAGTCGAGCTAGGGGCGGAGGTCGTCCAGGCGCTCTTGGAAAAGGGCATATCGTACTTGTGGTCCCCCATTAAGGACTTTGGAGCGCCGACGGAGGACGGCTGGAAGAGCATCAAGGAGCGGTATCAGAAGAACAAGACCGAGAACAAACCGACGCTAGTTTACTGCGGGTATGGTCACGGGAGGACGGGCACCATCATTTCCGCATTCCAGATCCTGGACGGTTGTCGTTTCCGCAACCTCCGTGAGTGCAGCGAGAAACACCATGTTGAGAAGACAGTCCAGTGGGAATTTCTCGACACCTTGCAAAAGTCTCTGGATACGCTTAGGCAGTAATTTGGCTTGGGTGGTACTGGATTTGGCGTACGTTTGTTGCGAGCAGCTGCTGATGCTGCCATCACCACGGGATCGAAGACGTTGCATTTCTTAATTCTGTCACGACACACGGCCCCCTCCTAACCCTATCATACACGCACATATTTCCTCTCCTTGCTATCTCTAGCTTGTTTTTGGTTCACTCTAGTCTTTCGTTTACCCTTACAGAGTCGCAGAGCCCGCTCGTAGACTCATTACCCCCTCCCTATGTGCCTTTACCTTCCGCAGGTTTCCCCTCCACCCGCTCGCCATAGTACACGAATTCATGGTATTTCTTATAGCTTGGTGTTTATCAACCTCGTGGTTACGTTGCCTCATCTGCTGCATGCGGCGCCGTCGTCAATGTCGTTATCACCATCAACAGCAGGTACTCCCGCTAACCAATTCGGACAGCTGCTATTTCTGTGACCTTCATGAGTGCAGGAAGTGAGACTAAAATTGGTAGGAAGTATAGAGAAACATTATTGACATGGTGGAGAATACTTTAGTGAACGGCGTGGTGCGGTTTGTATCTGCAATTGCTTCCATGTTTTGCGTTCAATCAATACACCATTCTTGGTCCTCGCTCAAAGTCTTCCATTCCACCGCGTGGCATACACCGTCGATAGTTATCCTGTGTCCAGACGTCTCAACACCTTTCCTTTCAGGGTCGATGATTGCATTCCTCCATTGCTCTAATTCCAGAGACTTAGCAAGTGGATGATCTGTCAATTCGATGACGGTTTGCACGGCTCGCCTTGCGTACAGAATTCCGTGAGTGTCAGCGTAGACGTAAACTAACGCAGAACTTGTGAAAGCTGAAGGTGAGTCAAGCGTGAGATCCTCCTTGATTAGGAGCGCCGCATGACTATACCTCGTTTCTGCATCATCCGGGACGGGAGCTTGAAATATGCCTCCGCCATTCGCTCCCATTGCAGGATTACACACATGGAATGGCCATTTCCCAGATGCGTCACGGAGCCAGAAAGAGAAGTTGATTTGCCGATCCACGGCGTCGAGAAGGAGGAAGCCTCGGCAGCGGACTCGTAGCCCACAAGAAGTGGGCTTTCCACTTTCACCGAATTTCTGGAAAATGTGGTCACTTTTGTCGAGCAGTGTAGGAGGGGCCCAGCGAAAGCCAGGCTTCGTCAATCGTGGTGCCCTTGAAAACAAGACGTGGATGGGTATAGATGGACATTGCTTCCAAAATGCGTAAATTCTGTCTTCCGGTTTTGCATCCAGTATGGGCCGTAGATCGAGGTTCATCATTGCTCCAACGCAAATCGGCTCGTCCTCTGCGACGCTGGTTGTACGTCCTGCAATACCATCCGTAATATCCGCTATGTGGAATGAAGTCGTCGGAGTGGCCTCACGCGTGTTCATTGCCCCTCGTACCAGCGAGTATGTGCTGAGGATTCCACTCAAGATCCCGCTGTAGTTCACAGGACTCACTCTATCATAGTGCTCCGCCATGAAGAGAAATAAGTCCTCGAAATCGAAGAGGCCATCCGAAAGAAGAATGTATAGTTTTGTCGAGAGTGCGCCTTCTTGCCAAGTCCAAAGGCGGCTTGCCCAGCCGGACGTGAAGATCCTTACAGCTATCTCAATAAGTGGTGTTTCTTTGAGACTGAGTTTCTCGAGTTCGCCATCCAGGACCAGCACCACGTCAGACCGCTGGTACGTCTCTCTCATCTTCCTGATGGCCAGGGTCCTCATATCCCTCGGATTGATTGGGCAACAGAACGTATCCAGCCAAAAGGCAGAGAAATCATTGCCATTTGGTAGAGATTGGATTGCGTTGCAGATCTTACGCACCTGACAACGAGCAACTGAGTTTTTCCAAGGATTTCCAAGGCCATCAAACCATACGTGCGAAATTGCCACGTACTTGACATCTGGGATGGAGGTGTTAAGGAGAGCTGGATTCTCTTTTTTCATCGGCTCCCCAGTCCGGATCAAGGGAATGTGTCCGCTTTGTAAAGTGGAACACATCTCCTCCAAATCAACTCCCACGTGCTCGCAATTACAATTCTCTTCCGCATGACGATGGATATACCGGCTTTTATCGATTTGGTAAGCGACACAATGCGCAAGCGTGCATGAGCCGTGATCGCGTTGGTCATCTGGCGGGCCGAGGTAGAGCGCGTAGTACCTGAACGACAGTCGTTCGTCCCTCAGCCTACCTACCACTTGAGGGCACCAGCCTGCGGCCGCAAGCTGAGCGTCTAGGAAATCCACTCTGCCATTGTATTCGAGTAACGCCCCTGAAGCAATATTCGGCAAGACCATTGGCGGACTGAATCTGCAAGGTGTATGGAGGTCGAAATTATCCGGGTCCCGTTGACAGAGACCAGAGTGTATAATACCGAGAAAATCCAGTAAGAAGACTATGGAAAGGATGAAGTTCGGTTCGAGTGTGCAATATTCCACTATCGTTGAGTATACGTTATGAGCAATTCCCAGAACATGACGAAGGGCACCAAGCTCGTGTCTGTCTAACGGATGATTTTCGGTGTGTCCGATGAATTTCCCGGCTATGTGCATCAAATTCCTTGTGTGTATGGATGGTGGTTTGAACGGGTGCTCGTCAATAAAGTCATCGAAGCTGACGAAGTCGCCAAAGAAGGCATGTAGGGAGCCAAAGTACAGCCATGCTTGCAGCAAGCTTTTTGCTTCTGCAAAAGACCTGTAGCCTTCTTCCCCAACCCGTTCCCACGTTTCTGAGCCAAAGACCTCGTCGTACGACCAGCCGGCACGGATCGGATAATCTTGGAATTCTTGACAGTCGTATTCTTCCAAACAGAAGTATGGGATTGAAGGATATGCAAAGATAGGGTTGAGTGGCTTTGGAAGATGGTCCATCTTGAATTCGGGATAGTGAAAGAAGATTTCAAGAGGGCGCAAGGCTGAGAGCTGACGTGTATGTATGCGGATTAATCATCAGAATCCCGTGGTCTCAGTCTGTTCGTCTACTAAACTAAAAGAGGACTAGCGCCAACGGATCCAGGTCTACAAGACTCGAGAGATGTTGCCATTTGCACAATGGCGATGAGGCTGAATGATATAGAAAAGTGGAGCACAGCATCCTATACACTTATCTAATTTCCCATAATCGTTGTTGATACAGTTCCAACTGCTGTGGCATCGCCGAGGTCGTCCAGCTCCCACTCAAACAGTTCAAGGTTACCCGCTTCATTCTCAATCATGGCGTAGACTCGACGATTCTGGTTCGCAGCAATGGCTGAATAGCTGAGCACGTCTGACATTCCGTCAAGAGGGGATCCGCTCTGCCAAAAGTTTTCCTTTCTCCTAACGGTCCACACTCCTCCACTGTCGGATTGTGGCTGCGTCAACAAAGCTTGCGTATACACTGTTGATCCGTCCTCGGTATATCCGTAAGATAAGGCGGCAATATCGGCGGAATCAGGGAACACGGAATTGCCTAGAAGACCAGGGTAAGCATCACCGGACGGATTTGTAAAGAATGCACGGCGACTTGTTGCCTCTACATGGATGGCTTACCAATTGCGTCGGTGTCGACATACCAGTAACTTGTATTATCTGCCGTCCCCAAAGGCGGAGTAAAGCCTACCACCTGAATGGCCTCATTAACGTCCGTGAAGTATGTCAGACCCAGCACTCCTTTATTCCATCTAGGTGCACAGGCAAATGAAGAGGCCTGGGATGGGCGATTTCCACTGATCTTGAAAGCTTCACCGGCATCGTTCGTTGATCGGTTGATCATCAGCAGGTCGTTGTCGAGGTTCTGGAAAACAGCAACTTCCTTCCGCATGCAGCTGTCGCAGTCTTCGATCCACGAGCTCGCTATGTGTGAGTATGAAGCAATGGGAAAGCGAGAGCTTGCCCAGCCATCAGCTAGCTGCCACGGGCCATCCTTCCTTTGGTATGCCATTTGAAGTCCAGTTTTATCATCCAGCCAGATGAGGCTGGTCTGGAAGAAATCTTCCCTGACTTCATTGGCGACGGAGAGGGGCGTTCCATTCTTGACGTTGATGTCTTCCCACGAAGGGTAGTTATTGTCTACATCTCTCATGTTTGTAGGGACTGTTACGGCGCTGATTATCCAAGATTTGCTGCTATCATTCCATGATGCTTGCTGGATTGTGCCGTTGGTATCTTGCCAGAAGACTTGGTTGTAGGTGACCCCAGAGATGGTGAAATTTAGAGCGGCAAGCTTCGAATTGGACGCGATACTGGTCGCCTTGGCGAGTGTGCCCGTACTCGTTGGTAGTGATGGTGCTGTCGTGGCCTTGTGATTCCGCGACGAGAGGCTTCCACCAACTCCGCCCCCGACTGCCGCCCCCACAACTGCTAGAATAACGAGAATGATGGCCGTCCAGAATACTTTCCGTCGAAGTCCGCATATGGTCGGCCGCTTCTGACGCTGGTCTGGCTCCAGAGCTGCATAGGGGATGTTCTCTTGTAGGCTTTTGGTGAAGTTATCGGCTTCCAGAGGGGTTTGTACAGCTTCCGGAAGATTTTTTTGTGGGACTGAATGTAAACCATCATCAATAGGCGCATTAATTGTGTCATGTGGAGACTCGTGGTGGGGGTTTGCCATCACAAAACGCCGTCAAAGGGCTGCTGTGAACATTTGAAGAGACAAAGACTTTTCGAAACCGAAAAGGGGGACGCGGGGCGTTTTCCCCTCTTGCCAGGCTGGCGAGGCTGTAAGAGGCTAACGGCATCGCTTTTAGCTTCGGGTGTATGAGGCTGAGCCTAATATCCTTGCCATATGAAATTTATGTTACACTCACGCAGCAAAATGTGAAAGCATTCATGCGTTCGACAAGGCTGGGAAATGTTAACGAATCACATTGAACCTGAGATCGCACAACACAGAAAACAAAGTGCTCAAATTAAAATTACCAACGCACCGTTCTACGCGCGGTGAAACCACGAACCAATCATACGCAGGTGCATGGGGCCAGGTAGGATCCTGCAGGATTTACTCCTGCAGGAGTGAGAATCACCCTGCCTATTCCATTTATTACATTAAGGCTGACTTGACGCGCCGATCAGGCTGGCGCCTAACAGTGTCCCTCGGCTCAAATCAGCCATGGAAAAGTAATCCATCCACCCATTCTCGAAAGCTCCCATCTATGCTCTTCGAAAAGCCCATCCAAAATGCCCAATCATCGCTTACAGGCGGTGCAATATTCTCCGCCAACGCCTTGATCTGAATATCTCTCAAACCGTGCAACCAAAACAATTGCTGCACCCACTCAAAATCAACACCCGCAATCTCCTTCAGCCCCAACCCATCCCCCACACCCTCCCCAGCCCGCCGGACCGCCCCCGGCCTAGACCATCTCCTCAAGCCCCTCGGCTGCACAAGCCTAAATTGTTCTACCGTTAACTCGGGCACATCCCCCCACCCACCCACCGGCTCCGCCGCCCCCACTACGCCTACCATCAGCCTCAGCCGCGGCACTACCAGCTCCCGCGCCACATAAGCGCACGCGGCGCGCCACTCTGCCTTATCAAACTCCTGCCCCACAGCCGGCAGCACGCGTTTGACGACCGCGATGCTTGTGATGTTCTGCCGCGCGACACAGCCGAGCGTGCTGAGGAACGGCACGATGGCCTCGACGTGCGTGTCGAAGTCGAACGTGTGTGCGGCGTAGAGGGTCGGCAGGGCTTCGGTGTAGCACTGGCGGCAGGTGCGGAGGATGGAGGTGTGGAGGCCCGGGTTGTGGAGGAGGGCGTAGGTTGTGGTTATGGTACGGTTGCGGTGGCGGGGGTCGCGGGCGAGGTAGCGGGGGCGGGTGGTGGAGGGGGAGGAGGGTGAGCCTGGTGAAAGCGATGTTGGGTCGACGGTGCGGATTTGCAGTGTGCGTCGTGCGTCGTGGAGACGGGAAGGGGGTGGTGGTGGTGGTGGAGGGGCGACGTTGTTGCCGGAACTTTGGTCGTTGTTGCGGGGGTTGGCGGACGGTTGAGGTCTGGTGTCTTTCGGAGCTGGTGGGAGGAGCAGTTCCTCGTAGACCATGAGGCGGATCTCTGGAGGAAGTCGAAGGAAAGGCGATGACTGGGTGGCCATCGCCGCTCTGCGAAGAATATCAAGTTGTTCTAAGCGAGGGGGGTAAGTGAGGATGTCGGAGCGTATGACACTGGGTATTGACGATGGCTTCAACTCTACTCTTATTGTCGAACAGTTCAAAAAGAAAAGATTATAATATGGGCAGTACATACAGAAACAGACTTTGCGATGGAAGTCGGTGAGCTGCTGTTGGTAGTCCAGATAGAACCCGGGAATGTTTCAGTGGTGCCAGCCTCCTTTCCTTGTCTCCACAACGCTGATCAGAGCTCGCCCAGGATACAGTATGTTGACTAACTGCCATTCATACTTGATCATCATCAGTATCATCATCAATGAAAAGCGACCATGCCGCTTGTCGCTTCGACATGAGCCTATGAGTGAACACCCTGCTTACCACATCACTATGAACACATGAGTAAACACACTGGCGACCAGATCTTCATGACAAAACGAGCCATTAGATTGCTTGCAATAATCTTGGCAGATGAGTGAACACTCTGGGCAGATTAGTAGTGAGTGAACATGGCGCAACTAATCACGATTGGTTGATGAGTAAACAGGCTACTCTCCACATCGCGGGTATTGATTGGCCACAAGAAAGCCCGTAGTGTTGTTCAGAGACTCTATATGGTCTGGCCACTTATCGTATGCATCAATTCTACCGGCTGAGTATGCAAGAGGCCTCAATGATCGGCCCAACCGTCAACTACATCCTTGTCAAGCCAATCAGCGTGGGAGAAAGGCGGACAAAGTGGGCAAATATCGCGCTAGGAATCTTATCGCCAGCGGGGCTTTCCGAACAAGAGACGGAAACTCCGCAGTGAACTATTCCAGATTCGATTGGCTTCGGGACTCCACACCCCGCCGTCTGCATGCTGCTTGCAGCACCTCTACGCCCGCAATTTCAATACTACATGTTGCGTTCAGGGCTCACTGACTGCTACTTCATATATAAAGCCGTTCCATGAGGTTCAAAAATGCCCCACACATCAGCTTCAACATTCATCGTCCAGAATGTCTTCCAAACTCCCCCAAACTTTCAAGGCTGCCGTTGTTGAGAGGTCCAATGAGCCGCTGACGATCAAAGATGTGCCGCTCAAGAAGCCTACCGAGGGACAAGTCTTGATCAAGGTAATCGTCTGTGACGTTTGTCACACCGATGAAGCTGTTCGAACGGGCGCATTTGGTCAGCCGTAAGCTCTTTCCACATACCGTCTAACCGATTGTTCGCTTTCTGATATTGATTCATCTTCCAGTCCGCGCATCCCAGGCCATGAAGTGATTGGTACTGTTGTTGCCCTGGGTCCAGGTGAGAAGAAGTGGAAGATTGGGGATCGCGTTGGTACGTCTCTCAAGTCTTTCGCCGGGTAGGTCTTAGAGCTGACACAATGTAGGTGGGCCTTGGCACGGCGGACATGACGGCGTTTGCAGGCAGTGCAACCGCGGTCTCTTCCAGATGTGTGACAATGAAGTGGTCAATGGTGTCTCACACGATGGCGGATGTACGTACCCATTCTTGAAGCACAGCCAAAATTTGACTGATAGTTCATCTCAGATGCTGAATAATGTCTTCTGCGCTCCGAAGCTGTCGTCCGTATCCCAATGGATATCGACCCAGCAGAGGCGGCTCCACTGCTCTGCGCAGGTAAGTTCCGATTTGTTCTGCCAACCACTGGGTTCTAACTCTGCTTTGAGGTGTGACCGTTTTCAACGGCATCAGAAAAATGCAGGTTGTGCCCGGGAGCATCGTTGCAATTCAAGGACTCGGGGGACTCGGACACTTGGCCCTGCAATTTTCTCGGAAAATGGGCTATCGCACCGTTGCTTTGTCCCGCGACGACAGGAAGAAAGACTTTGCACTCGAGCTGGGTGCTACGGACTACATTGATGCCAGCAAGGAGGACACCATTGAAACTCTGCAAAAGCTCGGTGGGGCAGATCTGATTGTTGCGACCGCGCCGAATCCCGAGATCATCGGCCAGCTCGTCAATGGCTGTGCTGCGGGTGGAAAAGTTCTGATCATTGCACGTAAGTTTAGAAAATCCCGCATCATGGTGCAAACACTACTGACTCTGGTTCAGCTGTCGGCGACGTTGTGCTCAACACCGTGCCGATGATCTTGAAGGGGATCTCGGTTCATGGGTGGCCGTCCGGACATGCTCTAGACTCGGAAGAAACCATCGAGTTTGCACGCATACACGGCGTCAAGTGCATGATCGAGAAGTTCCCACTCAGCAAGGCGCAGGAGGCCATGGACCACATGCTGAGCGGCAAGGTCAGGTTCAGGGGTGTGTTGACGATGGAGTAAATCCACAGCTTCTGTGCAGCAGCTCCAGCGGATAGATAGTTGATGGAATACGAGCTCAGCGTTCTCCCTCGTTTCGCATGGTATCATACAACCGAGAATGTGTCAGCACCAGTGATTCGGCAGAAGCATTCATGCTAAGCCAATATCGGTAAAGGCGATGCAGCCGGTTGAGCTATGCTTTGCTGATTACTCATCTCCACCCCGCGTCTGAACATTCGCACCAGCCCTCCCCGCAATTTCCACTTTTCCAAGGATCTGGCTGACAAAGCGGCTGTGCGGTGAGCGCAGCACTTACCTGGATGAAAACGGGGGAATCGTTCAATCGGCCTTCACGTATTTGCCCCTTCTTGCCATCAGGCTGTAAACAACATGCAGAGCGGTACAGACCCGCAGGATAGAGGACCCCCGGCCTCGGTCTCGAACCAACGACCATCGAGAATAAGATCACGCATTGGCGCGGCGTGCATCCGATGTCAGAAACGGAAGATCCGTGTAGGTCTTTTTTCCCGGCAAATGCCCCCACCCTGATCAATCATTACCTATCAAGATTGATACGCATGTAATAATGGCGAAAGGCTTATAGTGCGATACCCGGTTGCCCGCGTGTGGCGCCTGTCAGAAGGTAGGGGCGCAATGCGTCGGCGGGGGTACGGCACGTGAAATCCCACGAAGGTGAATTTTTGATTGCGTGTTCGAAATAAGCGGAGATTAACTGTGCGTCCATCAGTTACGTGAACGAATTGGAGGCTAGGGTAGAGTGGCTGGAGTCCATCGTCCGAGAGAATCTTCCAAACATCGATTTGAGTGCCGGACCAGACTCGCGATCTAATACTTCACGTGGTATGTTTTCGAAGGACAACTGCAGTAATCATCTCTCATTGCTATCAGACAACAATCCTATCCAGGAGGATGCATCTCTTCGGACAATCTCGGATCAGATCGGGCTGGTTTCCATATCGGCAGGTGCGGATCTCCGCTACCTGGGTCCGTCCAGCGGCTTGTTCTTCACGAGATTCGTCCTAGCCGGGCTTGGAAGGAGGATCCAGATCGAAAGACCATCCACTCCGGATCTCACAGCAGACGACGGCCTCTCGATTCCTCCCGATCTGCTGCTCGTCCAACCGAGAGAACTACCTCCCGCTGAGAAGCATGCGCGATGGCTGTCGCAGGCATACTTCGACAGCGTGCACCTGCAATTTCCATTCTTGCATGAGAAGATACACCTGCAAACCATTCAAACGATGTATGACGGAATCAACGTTGGACCGGTGCTTGAATTCCAGGTCTTCATGGTACTGGCCATAGGAGCTACCATCCAGTCACGAAAGGCAAAGGTGATGCTGTCTGCTGAAGGCTACTACGCGTCTGCAATGGATCGACTCGATAGCACAGTCCAGGCCACATCGCTTGGCGGACTCCAGGGCATCTTACTTCTTCAGATGTATACGCTGAACAATCCATCGTCTGGACTGAGCTTGTGGCTTCTTCACTACCATGGATTGGCATTAACAATCGAGCTCGGCTTGCAGCGGGAGGTTCCAAACGATAAGTTCACTTCTTTTGAAAAGCAAATGCGCACCCGGACATTCTGGAGCATTTACACAATCGACCGCCTCCTAAGCACTCTAATGGGGAGACCAATTGGTGTGATGGATGAGCAGTGCGAACTTAGAGTAGGCCTCCTGTCCCCGAATACAGTTCCAGCTGAGGCTTACAAATTTAGTTACCACTCGATGTCAACGACAGCGACCTCCACCAGCAGCCACACCAACAGGCCGGTACCCTCACCAACATGACGACCGCAATCCACCTCTTCAAGCACGCCCGGCTCAACTCGGAAACCAAATGCGTCCTGTACTGCGTCGACCGACAGTATCCACCCTACACTCAACCGGCCATCACCGACGTAGAAAGCTGGAAAGCAGACATGCTAGACCGGCTGCGAAAATGGAAGACCGACATCCCCCGACATCCCGAAGGGAGCCCGCAGTACCACATGAATCTTCTCTGCGAAATCAAATACCACGAGCTCGTCATGCTCATCCTGCGTCCGAGCCCGCGTTTCCAGCATCCCGACAAAGCTTCCGTCCGTGAATGCTTTGCGAGCGCGCTGGAGTGCAGCAAGCTGTATCACCGGCTCTACACCACTAAGGCACTACACTTTGGCTGGAGCAGCACCCATTCGCTTTTCGTATGCGTGATGGTCATGTTTTATTGCGTCTGGACGCCACAGGGGGTTGCGGACGAAGCAAACTTCGATTGTCTCATGCGTTCCCTGAAAGCGTCATCCGATGTCCTTAGCGCGATGGGCGAGTACTGGCCGGAGGCGACTAGGAGCCGTGGCGTCTTGGATCGAATCTCGACGGCAACGATGCGGCGGTTTACCGACAAGCTCAGCCCGGTGCGGAGCAATAACTCGCCCGTGGGCTCGCAGGCAGACGTGGGACTGGTGTCTCATTTGATTCAAGGGCAACCGGCAGATTGGATGAACGTGGGTACAGCGCCGAATATCCTCCCGTCACCTCAGCTTGAGGACGGAGGTACAGGGAATGATTTTGCTGCCAATGACTACTACGGAGCACTGGACAATTCCTTCACATCTGCTGATATTCTCTCCTACTTCCTGGGTCCTGGCGAAGACGCAGACATGGGTGGTTCTGGGCTCAATGCTGATTATCAACCTGATGCGGACGACGTTATACGAAATCTTCTCGATGGTGGCTTGTAGAAATTTTCCATTGTAACGAGAGCATAATCGACGTTATTGTCCAGTTCCATTTGTTTAGATATACACCGGGCACTTATGTCTGCATGGATGATCCAGCTGCCCATTCCTTGTTTCAAACCCACCCCATGCTTGTGAGGGATCCGAGAAATTCAAAATCCGGAGCTAGCCCGATCAAGCATTGGTGTGACCCATTGACGGCTTTTCCGCGAGGTGAGCGGGACACCCGCCCTAAGAACGGAACATCCGTCTACCCTGTCGTTTTCCGGGCTTTCCATTGGATCGACAGGGATAAGGCCCACGGGTGGTCCGCTTGCTGCGCCCTTTTGCAGATCGCTAATTAGATATGACATAGCTTCGTTAACGAAGCTATGTCATATTCGAAGGGAGCACTAACGATCAGTAAACATCACCTTTGCGACGTCAGAAGTTGTAGCAAAGAGGGGTCCTGACTCTCATTTCAAGCTTGGTATTCGCATTGCACTGGTCATCCATTGACTTTCACACTACCATATCTGAAGATGCCTCTCTACGTAGTTCGTCACAAATCCCCCATATCCTCCCCACAGCGTGACGCTCTCGCCGCCGCCATCACGAAGATCCACTCGACCCTCTTCACCACCCCGTCTTTCTTCGTCAGCGTCCAGTTCGAAGACATCTCCTCCACGCCCTACTATGTTGGGGGCAAACCAGTAAGCCGCCTTTATCCCGTGCGAGCCCCTCCTTTATCTCCGAGTAACACGACCCAATAGCACAACGTCAACGCCATCAACGCACACGTCCGTGCGGGACCCTCGCGCCCCCGCTCCTCTTACGATCAGCTCTGCCGAGAACTCCGCTCCGCGTGGGAGACAATCTTCACGGCGGATGATACCCGCCTGGATCTGATATTCGTCATGGGCGCTATTGTCGCCGGTGACAAGAAGGGTTTCCACCTGCCCGAAGCGGGACAGGACAAGGCATGGATGATGGAGAACTTCCACGAATTCGCGAAGCGCGCGGAAGGCGGCGACGAGCAAATGCGGGACTTGGTCAGGGAGTTGAGGGAAAGGGGGCTGCTGAATGATGATGATGATGAGGCGGCGAGGAAGAATAAGGTGGGCGGCTTCGGCCACAGTGTGTAATGGTCTTCTTTTTCAATTCGAGATAGCTGCGCCGCAGACCGCAATGGCTAATATATGTGACAACCAGCGCTCGGTCGCTTGCTGCGCTCCTGGTACAGCAAGTGAAGGCTATGGACCGCGTGCAGTACCTCACCGCCTCAATGGCTGGCTACGCGACTTTTTGAAAAGCTGCACTCTACAAGGATGGGGCTATCGGCATTTGATGCTACTAGGCGCTTCGTCGCGAAGTCGGCGCCGGGCTCGGTAATTGGGGTGACTGGCGGGCCGGCGGGAGAGGTAAAAATGGATCTCGGCGAAACATGGGTGCGAGACGGGCCTTCAACTGCATCATAGTGGGAATGGAAAGGATGCTGATGGCGTAACACTCCATTTGATGTGGCGATAAGTCATTGGTGTAGCGGATGACGGGCGACGTGTTGTTGACGATGAACGTGACGATGATGCCCGCGCTGCGTGTAGCGGGTGGTATAGCGTAGCTACCTAAGTTGAGACGAATCAGACTAGAGCAAACTTCTATGTTTTTATATGTGCTGGTAATCTCCGATTCTAATATACCCCAATCGCAACCAGATCGAACTAGTCGTCTACTCTAGGTGGATGTTCAACTCAATAGAAATTGATAGACCTTCACACTCCTCGGTGTGTATAAAGAGTTGTGATAACTCCTCTAATTAATACACCGAAGTAAAGTTGAGTGGTTCGGTGCCCACGTGGTGCATGCGCCATCCATTACATGGTTATTACGTGACCTTGCCCAGTGTCGAACTAGACCAATCTGCCCTCGAGTTGCCAGGATTTGTTTGTCAGCAATCCATCACTGCTTTGTTGCCATCTTGAGCTCTCCGTTCGTGCATTACTCACGTTACTATCGAAATCCTTTTTGGTACCATGCTAAGTATTACGCACTAAGACATCAAGACGTGTGACAAGAGTATCAAAATAAGCCAAAATAGGCCAAGACATTTAGGATGACCCTCGGTAGACGTATCCCTCTCGGATTTTCCGGGTTGCGCATGACTCTGAGTGCAACGTTTATGTGATTCAGGGTCAAGGCGGTGCCCTCGTCTGCAGCGATCAGCTGGGCCGCCTTCACCGCGTTCTTGATCTGTCTTCCGTTCATCGGCTCCTGGGCAACAGCGTCGAGCTCCTCACTAGAGACGGATGAGTTTCGCACGCGCTGGAGTAGCAGAGCCCAGACGTTCCGTCGCGATGCATGGTCAAGCTCGGGGTAGTGGAGTGTAAGGTGGATCCGGGACTGGAACGCGACGTCAAAGACGGACAGACGATTCGTTGTGAGAAACATTGTGCCACGGTAATATTCGAGCATTCGGAGGAAGACTAAGACAGGTCCTAGTCAGCAAATATATACGATGGAGCATGGGATTTTGATGGCCTACCTGACACAAGCTGGTTCCGCTGGAGGTTCTGAGAATCGCGCTGCTCGAGGAACACGTCGCTTTCATCCAGCAGTAGGATAGCATTCCACTGACATGCCAAGTCAAGGATCTTCGTGAGCTCCTTCTCTACTTCATTGCAAGATATTCCCAGCTCGCCCGCGCTCACCGTATACAAGGGAGTGCGCATTTCTTCGGCGACTGCAGTTATCCATTTCAGCAAATTTTATCTTCAGATGAAAGGGATTGGATTAGCACAAACCCGTCTCGGCGGTGAGTGTTTTACCCACTCCGGGCTCCCCCGTAAGCAAGAACACCATTCCCTGTCCTTTCAGAAAGCATTAGAGAGGTCTCTGTAAGAACACGAGTTTTGGACATACCTTTGCCTTCGATAATGTCATCAAAGTCAGGAGAACGACTGTGTGCCATTTGTGTTCGCACGAACGATGCAACGAGTCGCTTGGTCTCTGCCGCCAACACAAGACTGGAAAAGGCATCCTTGTTCCACACTATATCGGATATGCCGCTCACATCTACGCGGCCTGCTAGAAATCAGTGATTGGACGATATTTACAAAAGTCTTCATTCAACTTACCCCATTCCTTGCATTTCAAGCCATACGCTATCACAGTTGGGCTACATAGGATGAGAATACGGTCTGGAAAGTCTTCTACACGTTGCAGACCGTCGTCGTATCCCGTAATTGGGTCCAAGCTATCAGAAGGTGAGAGTGCGTGCTTCGCGCACGTCTCGGCGTCGATGACGATCCGCTCGTTAATCTAGGCATCCGGTTAGCAAATAAAGCCTCCAGGGGCCATTGAGAATACACACATGAACGACTCCTGAGATGGAGGATTGTGTGTCGAATAGTCTCATAGGACCGCGGTAAGCCCTATGGTGCCATCCACTTAGAGAGACAAATTTGCGCCCTCTCTCCAACAGTTTCAATCGAACATCGTCCAATGCTTTGTGAGACGAGACCGGATAAACTGCCAGATCCTGGATTGACTGAGTTCCAGAGAACGGCTGTATTCCGATTAATTTGGTCATCCAGCCGAACATCTTGCCGTTCCATTCGATGTACCTGCAACACAGTTCGTATGTCTTGACGATTCCATCGTGATACTGAGTGCTTTTGACCTCCAAAAAGCAGTCCCGATCAAAGACGCGAGAATAAACAAGAGCCCCAGGTGGGAACAACGTCCACAAATAGTCATACGTAATCACGTTGTTCTGAAGAAGGTCTTGGGCAACACGGTGAACGTCACCAAGTTGATTGCTCAAGGTGTCCAATAAGAGGCGAGTGTGCTCCTGAGCATCAGTCCCCTGATGTTCCTGGGCTTCGGTGAGAGCGTCCCAGCGGTAGAAGAACTCCCAAAAGGGCTCGTTAAAGGTGACTTCTTTCAGGGTCGTGGTGATGCCGGGGTAGTTCGCGAAAACGTCTCCAAGGGTGGACTTAAGAAGCGGGCTCTGGATTACAATCGAGTCTAGCTCTAGGGGCTTCCTTGCTTTTCCGTGACTTTTCTTCACTCGACAGAGGATGGCGTGGCTCTTGGCATCTGATGTTTCTTCGGCGGCTTCCTTGATGTCCTCGGGGTATTCCTCAACCCAGTTGATGCAACAATGGCACTTTCTGGGGCCCTCGTAGAGGGTCATTGTGGCACATTTCGTACCATAGTTCGGAGGCGTGGTTGCGTCCCCTTCGACTGATACACCATGATGATGTCCCAGATTGAATCCTCCGACGAAATCGTCAAGAAGTGGAGCTGTCATCATACTTGGAAAATTCGCCATGGGGAAAATGATACTCTGTTGACTGTGGAAAGTAGTTGCGTTGGGAAATAGTATTCGTGTGGCCCACGCAGGTTTTTATGCTCCCCCGGTCGAGGTTTCGGATACAGGCCCTGACGATGGAGCTTCCGTAGATTATTGGAAGACTTGTTTCGTGGCACGCTACAGAGGCAAGGTTTGTGAGGGTTGGTTGAGTTACCTCACATAAGCAGCTGCGTCGCCACGTCATGAGGCAGCACACGCATTTTTGCCATCTCACAATGGAAACCGTTTTGCGACGTCAGGCAGGTGTGATTATTTCACGCATTGCCAACGTAACTCATTGGATCGCTTTACGCGACCGTGATGCATAATCTACTCTAAGCGAACAGGCTACGCGTACTTGCAGCAAGCGCTCCAAGCGACTCGTGAGGCCGACCCGATAAATATGCCTGATTTGTTTCAGTTTGCAGGCGACTCGGGTAATTACGGAGATTGTGAGGTCAAGGAATGTGAAAAACGAAAGCTGATGTGTTGCAAAGCCTTGTTCCATACTAGGCAACCGCGTCGATCCATCTCACTACGTCATTTTGCCGCTTACTCAGTTGACCCAGTGGTCATCAGGAAAGAATCCTTGTACAAAGAATAAGTGGGAGGATAATCCACATTACGTTGCTCAAGCTGTATGCAACACCTTTTCTATTGTCGGTCACCTGGACGATACCCCAATTCTGCCAATGTCAACTTCGACCGCGCCGATTAATATTGCATCCAAGGATGTGGTTCAGAGACTGCTTCATACCCTTACCTAGATAGAACCATTCGGGGAAGGAGTTGAAACTGAAAGACCAACTCAGCTTGTCAGGACATCTGATTTTGACGAACACTAGAAGATCATCCTTAAGCCAGAAGGGTCTTACGGAGACGAATTGGGACGTAGAGTGGCTATCAGGAGAAAGATAGATGATGATAACGACGCTAATGATGTCCACTGGGCAGCTCACAATACAGCGAAACTTTGGTTCACGATGAGTGGAACAATGCCTTTGGTTGTGCGGGATAAGAAAGATACCCCTCACTCCATAGTATGGCGCAAGCAAGTCCGGGCGATGCGAAGTTCGTGCCGAGAGGGGATCCGAGAGTTGGCTCTTCAAGAAATGACCCGAATGAGAGCCCAAGCAGACACGAGGACCACTGTTGTCACGTCCCCAAATCCTTGTCCCTACCCCGGCTTACTAGCGGGTCCATCAGCTATTCGGCTTGTGGTATTGCTTCCGGCGAAAGAAAGGCATTCCGACATTTTTTGTGTGCTCTGTAACAGCACGCTTAGCAGAAGCGAGTCTAGCCAATACGAAGCTCTATCATACGTATGGGGCACTTCGTCGAAACGGAAATCAATCACGGTTAATGGTCGACCATTCCAAGCAACTGAAAATCTCGAGTAAGCTCTGAGGAACCTCCGCTATCGCGACAAACATCGGGTGCTGTATGGCCCAACGGGTGGACGAAAGTTTTTCAAAACTAGCAAGGACCTGATAGGCTTGGGTCCGACTTCGGCTCGGAAGGGTGACTCAATTGTAGTGCTCTTCGGTGGGAAAGCCCCGTTCGTGATCAGGAAGTTTGATAAATGGCATCAACTAGTAGGTGGATGGTAAGTAAATGGGGTATGATAGACTGGACACTTCGGTCAAGCTCACGCCTCAGTTATGTGCATGGGATCATGGACGGTGAGGTTGTCCACCAACCACGAACTGAAGAATTCCGAGACCTGAAAGTCGAGAAATTCTTTCTCGCTTAGTGCATTAGACAGGGACGGTTCTTGGCAGATTTCTAGATTGGGAAGGTGGCAAACCTAATGGAGTTTAGAGTGAAAGCGACAGTGGAGGCGAAGCGTGGAGGGCTATCGGCTCTGCTTCATCTGAATATTAGTGCCGGTGGTGGCTGAGCTGTTACTACATATCTTTCGTGGCCATACTCCGTTCTCAAGCCACAGTCAACCCGCATACCCGATGAACCGTATTGGGTGGGTCCAGACAAGCTCTTGCGGCTCTTGCAGTCAACCGATAGGATCCACCCGCGGCCGGATAAGCTCCAATGCGACTAGCCCGACCCTCTTCGTTCCACGCTCGTAGCACCGCCAAGCTTCCTCAGCATTCCTTCGTCGCCGTAATACGATATACGGCCAACGGCATCACCGAAACCTTGTGGCCGTGCCACCTCGCTTAAAGTGTGACGCCATCGCCAATACGAGATGGCGGCGTGACACAGTCTCGCTCAGGCTCGACCAGTATTCTATATAGCGTCCATTTCTCGGCGGGATGGTCTCTTAGCTTCTGTTCAAGGATAATTCCCTAGGCCACACCCGCAATGGACTTTGCGGTCCAAGATGGAGTTTTCTACGAATCGAATTGGAAATGCTTCGCCATGCTGTCGTCGCCTTTGGCGCAGGCCATGATTTCGCTCGACTGCATTGAAGCCGTCGGTTTTTTCATTATTGCTATCTGGTGGCTGGTGTCGCAACGAAAGATCGAGCGCAAATTCCGAGTCGTCCGATGGCACAACTTCGGCCTGACAATTTCCTTCTGGCTATTGTAAGATCCCCCTGGAAATTCCCGTCCAGTCTTCCCACAGCTAACCTGATCCAGCTATGCGACGTTCCGATTCGTCATCTTCTTGGTCCTCTGGTGTCCTTTCATTGATACAGCGGCCGACGACTTCAAACTAGCAATCGCACAAGCAGTCTTCCACTGGATCTCCGTCTCGCTCCTTCTATCTACCGTGTTACGACCCATCTGCCAGGGGCTGGACCGCCTGCGAAATTCTCCCTCTCAAATATGGAACCGAGCTACAAAGCTTTTCATGACTCTTTTCACGATATTCGTTATCATATACATGGCCATGATGATTGCGGACGCCAAAAACATCCTTACGCAACGTACCATCGTACCAGACGACGACGCAATTTCGCGCTTCTATTATGTCAAATTGCTCAAAGACCTCTTACGCCCCAAATACATAGTGGTGTCCAAAGGTATGGAGACTACCTGGCTCATCCTAGCACTCGGCGGCATAACGAAGATGCTCTTCACCGTCAGCCGATGTAGTCAAGCTTCTCCTTCACTGAAAGCTTGGACCTTCGCCCTCGCCTTTTCCCTCTTCGGGTACGGCGTCATCAGGACGTTCCTGGCTTTCTGGGACGGGTCGGAAATTATCTTCCTCTTCTACAGCCACGCATATCTCGCGAAATACGCTCCCATCCTGGTTCTCCCCGTCTTCTTTTCCTTGCTGGCTTTGTTGTCGGTCCTTCAGGTCGCGACGAGGTTGGGAATGTTGCTCGCCGCCGACGCGAGCTTGTATGAGGCTGAGCCCAAGCCGGAGAAGACGGCTGAATCGAAGACTGATGGCTCCACCTTCTAGAGCATGCTTTTCCGGGCAACCCTCAATACCGATTTGTGGGAATGGATAACTGATTATTGATTGTAATGGTAAAGTTATTGGGTATGCTGTTTTGTATACATGATATGGCTTTTGAAAAAAGAAAAATATAAGTGAAGCGTTCCGTAGCAGCTCGGCCGTGCTCCGTTCCCTCTCACTGAATTGTCTCCTTGTGATCAGTGAATATATTAGTCAACTACCCACCATTGGAATGGAACGTGATCCCCTTGAAAAGAAATATTCTCCGCCAGACTTATCCACGATCCCTTCTCTTCCTCGTTGCTGGTAATCTCCACGATGCTTCCCCATTTACACAAAAGCTTCCCGTCGCCTGTCTCTCCCATGACCTTAACTAGAAGCCCAACGCTGCTGTATTTAGTGTCCGTCAAGAGAACTGCAAAGGTTTCCGTCTCGGAGTTGGACTCCTCAAGCATCCAAGGAACACGAGAGCCTGAGTCCATCGCTTCCACCACATACGTCCCGTGATTCTCCGTTGAGATCGGGAACAGCAGTGGAGCAGTCATGGCAGGGCCACGTTGGAACTGAATTCCTGACAGAAATACGCCAAGGCCGAGGCTGTCGGGGTGAATGAATGGCTGGGGAACAGGACAGCTGTCGTCGGAGGAAGGCCCATCACTTGGAGTGTATTCCCTGGGCATGACGATTCGGAGATGCTCGCGAAGCCCGAACGGACTCAAAAAAGTTTTCGGCGCCCACCTGTAGCCTTTCTGTTCGAGGTGCGGGCCGTATGCAAACAGTATCTCCGGTGGTATGGCGGGAAGCAACGAGAGGAGGACAGGCATTCTATCGTTCACCGGAGCTTTGACCAAATCAGTAGCATCGAGGCCGAGGAACGTTGCGAAGCAGACCGTCTCGTCGCCTTTCCGCGTGGTGTTCCGGTTCGAGGCCGCCGTGGCCATGCGTACGAAAGCCCTCGCGGGTTTTCTCGAAATGCAGAAGCTAGCCAGGTTGTCCCAGACGAGGTCGCAGTACCGCTCCCAGCACAGCCGGAGTAGCTGCAGCTCTACCAAAGATGTAGGTGCGGTAGAAGATTCGAAGATTTCCTCCTCCGAATGGAACATGTGACACGCGCCGTCTATAGGGAGGTAGACTTGTGAGGCCAAAGCAGCCTCTTCGTAGGTCCACATGCGCCCCCGCCAGCTTGAGCACAGGGCTCGAGTTAACACTTGCACTGATTTCGCGTCCGAGGGAAGCGTCTGGATGTCTGGATCAATGACGATAGTTCCAGAAGCCTTGCGGTAGATTTTGTTCATGCTCTGGATCGAGTAGTGTCGTGAGGCGATGTGCTCTTTCTGAACTGGGATGCAGAGTGTGTCGAGCCAAAATGCCACAGTACCGAGATCTCGGGCGGTTGTATCGAAGCTCTTGGCGATGGTTACTTGGTCGCCTTCCAAGGACTGGAGCATCCGGTCGAGTCTCTCTAGCTGACATTGATAGAGCGCATTGCTCGACTCATTTCCGAGGCCGTCTGACCAGACATGGCTGAAAGCGAAATACGGAGCACCAAAACTTTCAAAACTGGAGTGGTCGAGATCCAGACCGTCGACGAGTAGCTCCATGGGATGGACAGAACTGTCCGACCGCTTGATGGTGACTACTGGGATCAGTCCTTCTCGTAATATTTCAACAAGCTGGTCTATCGGTACTGAGAGTTGTGGGCACTGGCATCCTGACGTGACGTGCTGTTGTTTAAAGTCGGGGCCCATCTGGCTTTTCTTGCATCCACCCGGATCGTACCGAGTGCACTCCGTGTGGTCTAGTCGAGTTCTCGTACTGCCCACAGCCAAGGCATATGCTTGAAGTTGCAGTGGGAGTTTGGACTGCATGTATTCTACTGTTGTAGTACACCACCCGGATAAGATCAGGTGCCTCCGGAGATATGTATCATGGAAGAGGTTGTCTTTGAAGGGTTGGATTTTGAGCACCTCCACAGTAGCCCCGTATAGTGCTTCCAGCAAGAGCATCTGCGCGAACAGTGTCTGTCTCAGGGGCTCCGATTTTGAGGGCTGTGCTTCGTAGAATAATACGAAGTTGAGCGTGTTGTTGACCGTTCTTGCCTTCATCAGGTAACTCTCCAGCAGATCCCCCTGTGTTTCAATTTCATCTTCCGTCATTAATCCTTTAATCCTCTGTCTCCACTCCTCGAGATACCTATCCAGCATCTTGGTTGTAATGAATTTGTTTCCTGCTTCGTCTGTCCGGATAAAGTCGTTCGGAGAACATTTATCTCCGAGAAAGGCAGAAAGAAGTCCGAAAAAGAGCCAACTCTGGAGAAATGCAGCCATCTCTTCGAGGCTTCTGCCATTCATGTCGAACCCACTCTCCTCGGGCTCAACATATTCCCAGGATGATACATCCCACCCCTGACGATCCGGAAAGGTGAAGAAATCACCACCATCGAATTCGGAGCCCAGGTACGGTATCGACACGGGCGCGACATTGTCTCCGTTGAACAATAGGTGCTCCATGACCTTTTGGCGCTCGGACGAGGTCTTGATGTGGTATCTGGGGTGGTAGATCGCAGGCGGTGTTCGAGAAATATCCCGGATATGACTACGAGGCTGGCACTAAATATATTCTACCGCCTGCAAATCTGTGGGGATACCCCACCTCGCTAACGGTTTGACCCGGCGCTGTGGTTCGAAACAAGATCCTTATTGGTGAAAAATCCTGAGGGATTCATGTCGTACGTGGCTATAGACCCACACGTGTTGGTATTTCGTGGGGGCCATCCCTTACGGGGGCCGGAGTTTAGTCCCTCCAAATGCTCCTGGCACTCCTTTCATAGTTCTGCGAGCAGTCTCACAGCTGGTTATTGAGCACCCGTGAAACAATTTCGTTGTTGAATCAACGTTCTCTAGTGAAATTCAAGGTTAAGATGTATATTAACTTTTCGAAACCAATGATTAAAGTCTAAATAATACATGCATTTTCAACATGAATATATCAGCTGAAATACTCACTCCACCAAATCTCAGTCCCTCAAGATATCAAGCAGGAGAGCCTCCGAAGCCTGAATCGTGATGTTCTCGACCGGCACACCACCCTGGACGTCAATAGTCACCGGCTGCGGTCCGTCCGTGTACTCGGTGCCATCATTCTCGGCCGTCCACCGCTTGCCAGCCCAAGTGATGGTGCTGTTGTCAGTAGCGCCGCTCGGCGCCGTCAGGTATGAAACCTTAACACCCGTCACATCATCACCCAGATTCGTAAGGTTGAGCGGCCTCTCCGGCCTGCTCACACTAGTCGAGTTGTCCCAAAAGTCCAGGTCCAACACGACAATCTTGGACAAGCTGCCGCCATTTTACCCCGCGTAACCCACCACATCATCCAGACTCCACTCCGTAATCTGCAGATCCCCATCACCATTCACGAACTCCGCCGCCGCCACGAGCCCGTAGTAGTTGCCGTGCACGGCCTTGTCGTAGAGGGCCGTGGTGACGGGCTGCCAAGCGGACATGCGGAAGTTGGTGCCGAGCTGCATGGACACGCGGGCGATGCCCATGGCCATGCCGTGCAGCAGGAAGTCGAGCGTCCACAGCGCGCCGCCCAGCGTGCTGTACAGGCGCCAGTTGGGGGTGCCGCTGCCGGTGGCAATGGCGGCGCCGACCTCGCCGAGGACGAAGTCGACGCCGGCGTTTTTGGCGAGGGCGATGTTGGCGCCGAACTTGTCTTGCATGGTGTCGACGGTGGTGCTGTGGGTGAGGAGTTGCCCTGCATGGCGTTAGATGTGGTGTGACAGTTTCGGATGTTCGAGCCGGTTACTGACCTTTGAGATCCTGCGTGGCATCTGCTTGATAGCTGGATTGCCCCTGTGTCAGCTCATGCTCCCCCGTTGAAACAAGCATCGACCTACTAATGCTGCGAAATCGTCTTAACGTATCCACCTTGATCCAGCTCGTCCCAAATGTTAGACCTGAGAATCGTATAAGATCAGCACTCAACCTCCAAGGATTCCGCTCCGCCAGAAGCACTCACAAATTCCACACCGAAACATCCGCCTTCGACGCGAGCGTATACGTCTGAAACCAATCCTTAGCCCCACTCTCCGCCAGCGCCCCCACCCCGGCGACCAGGTCCTCCGCGTACGCCGTCCACTCGGCAGCGTAGTCACTCGGCCCCCACGACGCGTTCCTGTCCGTCTCGCCCCCACACCCGATGGTCGGGTAGTAGTTAGGCTCGTTCCCGATCTCGAACGCATCGAGGCGACGCGCGTCGCCGCCCGGCATGGCCGCCACGCACGCGTTCGCCAGCGCGACGCCGTTCGTCACGTTCTTGCGCGCCAGCGGAATCTGCACCGTGTACCGCACGTCGAGCTGTGGCGCGAGGTTCGCGAAGCCGTGCAGCCAGCGCGTGCCCAGGTCGAGCGGCGTGTGAAGGTCGCACGAGGTATCGCCGGTGGCCTTGACGGCCTGCGTCGTGAGGGATGAGTTGTAGTAGACGTTGTCCATGGACGTGCCGCCGACGCGGATGGGGATGGGCGCGCCGCCGCTGCGCGAGGAGAACTGCGTGAGGAGGTAGGTCGAGAAGGGGTTGGAGGCGTTGTTGTAGCCGGCGTAGTCGGGGAAGCTCTTCATCTCGATGCCGAAGCCGATGTAGTCTTTGTTGACGGGGACGGCATCGCTGGAGGCGGAGGGATTCACGCGCCAGTTGATGGCTGAAGAGCTGTTTTGCGCTGCGGCTGCTGTGGCTGTAGAGCCTAGGAGGACGATTTGGTTGATGGGTCTCATGGTGGGATTTTTGGTTGATGCTGAATGAAAGTTGTGCTGTCGGCGTACATTTTTGGTGAGTTCAGCCTGCCTTTTTGAATTCCATGACGAAGATGGCGGTGTTCAATGCACCGCCATTTGATCCTTGCTTCAGGCCCACGTCCGCGTAAGTGATCGGCAGTGTTGGATTCATTTGTACCACTCTGCCGTTGGGATAAGCACTGGTAGCGCGGCTGTGCCCAGCCCTACGTTCCCGCTTGCAGTAATTTCTCCTATTTATGTCAGCTCGCTTCGCCGCCTTTAATCTGATCCGCTTAGGCGTACCGTATAACCGAACGTGCTATCCTGGTCTGTCAGCAACACGGACCCAGTAGCAAGTAGGCAAAATAGGCAATTGCAATACCCGCAAGTGGCAAAGTGTCGTTGGAGGTGTCAGAACCAAGCTACACAGCTTTTGATTCAGAGTGCATACCTGGCAATGATCGACAACAAGCCTCTTACCGATCTCTGTCAGCAGCTTAAAGGATCGCTAACCCCCACAGTGGCTGACTAGGGTGCCTAAGCCGTAAGCCACAGCTTTGCCCCTCCGACAATCTCCCCGGCTCATTTGTTCCGCTACGTTCCAAAGAACACCTCACTAGCCTTTAGCAATGTACTGAACCAAGGCGACTATGAGGATTGATAAAACTCGACCTATGTGTTGCACTTTCTTTCCTTCAGGATATGCACCCCATAGCGGCGGAATTGAACGAGAGTAAGGCACCAATAAATACTACTGTGCAGTATGATCCTTGAGATACCTAAAACTAGGCCGAGGCTGTGAGAAACTATCTTTTGCTCAGATCATTTTTCACGCAGACCTCGGCTTCGCGATTCGCTCGCGCCACAGGGGCAGGATGGAGATGCCGAGCGGAAAGATATTTGGCCTTCATCCGGTTGCTCGGAAACACGCTTATCCGTGGTCCGCAGTGTTGGGATCCAGACCTGGATGAGTCTACAATGTAGGATTACCTATGTCTTCATGGAATGAGCTTTTGAGATTCTCTAGAATAAGCACCACCTATACCTAGTATTTACTCTCAACTTTCTCAAACTTCTGTCCTACGTTTGTGCGCTTGAAACTCGTTCTCCCAATAGTGACCGATAAATTTCAAAAAGGCCTGCAGCAGTAGCTAAAGCGACATTGATAAGTTATCCCTTTCCAGCCGTTCCGAATCTTGTCTCTTCCTCTGGTGACGAGCTTGAACGGCCTACACAGATGCCAATGCTTCCAAGGGATAGAAAGTTCCTTTTGTCATAGATCATGCGTGAGAATACCGATACGTGTCCATTTGCGCTTTCGCGATGTTGGGCATGAAGGGTAGCCTTCGAAAGGAGTGCCGAGCCGACACGCCGTGGTGTGACTTGTTTCAAAATCGATAAAGAGTGCCTGCCAGCACGATCGTCAACGAGATATCCGTGTTTCTCTGAACATGTATTTGTTAACATCACCAACAGAAGACCATTGATCCGCTGATTGGGGAAGGTTAGCGTGAGTGGAGGGGCGCATCCGGAGTGTGCTCCGGCAGATGCAAAACCTGTTCCCCACAACAAATCGATCTGCTGCCCACCTTTCTTGCTCATTTCTCTGGATCTAGAATTCCTGCTTTGGTCGAAAAAGCTTCCAGTCGAAACATCGCTCGCGTTCTTCGTAATCCAGCTTTGCACGTTGCAACATACATTTTCCGTCTCCAAGATGGCGGCTGAAGCGCCTGTAGCAAGACACATCATAGTGTGGAGACGGCATTAAGGATTTCCGGTGAGGAGGGCGGGGGCTTTCCCCATGAGCGAGTCAACGCGTGGCAAGCTGAGCTGTGGGCCAAGATGGCGAGGCTACCTAGCCCTTCACAAGTACCGCCGATCAGGAACAGCGAGTCCTGCCGAAAGCGCCGAAGACCTCCATAGTAGAGAATTCAATCTAGCCCTTTAGGCCTGAGTGTGTTCTTGCCTCTGTGTGACATTTGCTCCGATCTACCATCCGAAGCGGGAAGACAGCGCAGACGCTGATGATGGAAGGGACCGGCACCAGCGGCGGACCGGCACGACGCTGATTTGCGGCTGGACGTGCCGATCGGCAGCGCATCCAAGTTAGCGGGCCCCACGCCGACAAGCGAGGCTGCCCGAAGATGCCTCCGTGTGCCCTGGCACGCTGAAGACAATGACTTGCGTCGAGATGGCGCTAATGAGAAGATAGCCGCGCCGCCACGAATACGACGAGCGGTGACGTTGGCGTGTGAAGATCAATCCTCTCTGGGGCTGCTTGGGTTTCGCCTGGCGCCCACTTGACGGAGAAGTATTCGACCGAGCAGCTGTGTAGGCCGGCTTTCAGCGCCACGGCTGTCATCGCCGTCCCAAATGCGCGTCGTATTTCCTTGTCAACATATGACATTTGCTCAGGAGCTACTGGCTTGGTTGTCTTGGGGAAACCAAGAAATAGAAGTCTGCGAGTTTGCAGGGCACAATAGAAAGTTTTACTCGTGCTTATGACAAGGATTTCATTGACAAACGCGTGGCTGATCCACGAAAACTGGAAATAAATACACAAGCCTATCGACCATGCCTTTGTGTCTTTCTATAGGGTAAGAATCTTGACCGTCCTGTCGATATTCGTTTGGCCTAAGATGCGCAGGTCGACACTTGCCATTATGCAGTTCCCCTGCTGTATAAATAGTTTGATTTCGCCGGAGGCAGCCGCCACATTGACCTTGATAACGAGCCCGTCCTTGATGTTGCCGTTAAATGAGCCGAGCGAGAGGCCAAAGATAGCAACATCGACACCAATTTCGAGAGAGTTTTCTTGGATAAAGCCGCCAAACTAATTACGGTGTAAGCTGAAGACCCTAGAGAAACAATGATAGATGCTGGATTTACTTTGACGGGCCCAACACCGGAGTCGATCGAGTAGTTGCCCTCGTTGAATGAAAGATCGGCAAACTTGGACTGAGAGTCAAGTTGGGTAACCTCGTAAACCCCCTCGTCCTGAAGGGTGATTTGGATAGGAGCGCCGAACGTGCTGTAGGAGGTCTCAGACATGTTGGATAGAGGTTGTAAAGTTGAGGAATAAAGGTGTGTAGAGTGATGGAGGTTTGGTGATACAAACGCTGATTGCTACCTTTATATATGTGCAACCGCCGTAGACATGCCGCAGCTTTGCCGGCTTTAGAGACATCTTTGGAAGCGGATCATACGCTACCAGCACGCTTGTATCGTTCCAATCTCGCCAGGTGGCTAATGGACGCTACTACTTACCGACAGGGAGAGAGCTGCTTCGCTGCATCTGCCTAATGGGGTAGTTGAGCGACGCTCCCACGACCCTTCGTGGAGACACGTGGGGATGACGCTCAGCTCCCTTATAAGCGCGCCATTTCAGCTGAACTGCAGATCTTCAGCTCGACTGCAGATCTTCAGCTCGCCACTTCGTGCATAGTATCCGCCCCGCAAGATCGGATCGTCGGTGTACGATGACTAGCGTGCTTTTAGCGTCTCGTGCGCTATGACCATGGTACTTACTGAGAAAGGAAAAACAGAAGACTGTAACGCTATTGGTCTCTTGAATAGAACTTGGTGCTGCCTCGTAGCACCCACAAAAAAGTTGCTGGGTGAATTTAAGTTGTATGTAGGGCATTGTAGAACCAGGAATCAAGTACCTTACTCGAGAAGTCCGACGACACCAAGTCTTCGTGGCGTTTAGAACTTGATCCCTTGTTTTGGCCATGCTTAAAAGGTCTAATTGGAACTGTGCGTCAACTCATAGATGATGGGGCTGAAATTGATTGTTACACACATTTCAATGACGATAATCCCATCTTCGAATACCTAGAACTGGGAATGTGGATGTCATGGCCACGATCCCATGTTCGGTGCCTGGGAAGGCGGTCACAAAGATATCGTGAGGCTTTTGCTAGAGAATGGAGCCTAAATTGATGAAGAGATCGGTTCGTATGGCTACACTCTCATGTTACATGCGCTTGATTGTCAAGACGAAGACTTTGCGTTGGAGTTGCTTGAGAGGCGTGCTGATCCCAACGGTACAGGCTCCTTCTTTGAAGACGACTCTGTTGAGTCCCAGGAATGCTCTGTTCTCTTTCAGGTTGCTTCACAAGGCTGCACAAGGGTAGTGAAAGACTTCCTGGATGAAGGCGCCGACATCAATTTGCAATGCGACATGGAGGGCACTCCCCTTTCTCTCGCTGCCGAACGCGGTCATAAGGCTATTGTGCAACCTTTGCTTGATAAAGGTGCCGATCCTTACGCTGAAGGGCTTTGTTGCGGCACAGCTCTTGCTGGGGCTTGTTCTGGTGGCCACAAGACGATCGCGAGGCTACTTCTTGACAATGGAGCCGATCCCAATATTAGAGACTCTCGGGGCTTTCGCGCATTGGATTTCTTTTTTCAAAGCCGCCCTCCAGCTTATGGAGAGTCCATCCCACTACTCCTCATGCAGAATGAGGCTGATTTGGGCGAACAGAATCAGAAGGATAACTTCCTACTGCTTTCCCGTCAAAAGAACTATCAAAAGGTTGTAGAGCTATTGCTAGACAGGGGGTCGAACATGGAGTCCACCGCAAGAGTCAGCACCCACAGCGGCTACTATTCTGTTTCAGGTGAAGTTGAGCTTCAGAGAGGGGATAGGGACGAAGTAGACGGAAAGCACCATGGCAACGCACTCCACGTCGCTTCTAGCAGAGGATTGGTTGAGATAATAACCTTACTTCTTAACCGTGGCGCAAAGAAAAGTCGGCTGGATCGGTATGGCTGGACTCCATCGCTGATCGTATTAGAATACGGCCACATTCATGCCAGCCAAATACTGGCGGAGCGAGAGAATATCGAAGGGCACTACAAACATTCCTGTCTGTCACCAACTCAGCTTATCAACCGTAGGTTATCTCGGGAATATATGTATTCCGCTTAAAATTTCCGCGTATTACTTAACTGACTTATGTGTATAGATATAACAGCAGGGTTGAAGGAAAAGGCTGTCTGGGCAGACTATCCATTTCCCGTGAACTCGCTGCTACCTTACTTCGAAATTGAAATGACAACTGCTCCAGGCTGGTGTGGGTTTAGCAAGGATTGGTTTAGCAGGTGTAGGTATGGTAAAGTAGACAACCTATTTCCTTCGCAGTCATTCATACTGAACTGTCAATAGCCTTGAAATTGGTGTCTGCTGTGTGGATTATCCTGACAAGACCAAAGGGCCTGGGCATTCCAAAACTTCAACGCGATCGTTCCGGCTAGAGTGGGCCGAAAGCAGCTTTGAATTGAGCATGCTGTTATGGTATTCATGCAGCCAAAGCCTAGTCGCATTGCAAGAGAAGTTGGAGGATGTTGAATTTGATGAAAGATTGTTCGAGTGGGAGGGAAAAAGACACCGTAGGGTTATTGCAGCGCAGGAAGTGGTAAAAGTTTATGAACGTAGTCATGTACGGTACTGCTACAGTGGAAACTCCAGATACATTCAGTGACACGACCCCGCCCTAACCAAGTATCACCAAATGGTAACGGACTGCGTGATCAATTTCTCCGAAATGTCAGTATCTTGTCGTCCACGTGGTTTGTATGGCGTCCTTGCCGTTGTCCACGGCAGTTACGAACCTTTGCAAGCCATACTTTCGTCCGTCATTCGCCCGTCTTCATGGCCTACCGTACCGCCGCTACCAGAATACTTTGCCAAGTGTTTTTTTTTTTCTCAGACCGCTCTTCATGCTTCCATGGCCTTGCACATTCCAATGGCCTCCTTACACAGCCTCTTTGCCAAGCCCTTCTGCAGTGGGTCGATAGTGAGTAAAAGCCGTGCGCTTGTTACTTTTCCGCGGAAGCGTCCGTTCCGACGCGCCGATAGAACCGGGGGCCTGGAAGGGTGTGGGCAGCTCAGCCTCAATCTCAATCGTGTGCTGCTGGAATCAGCGTGATACCTGTGGCGTGAGTAAAGAGGGAATGCACTGTCATTGCTTCATGCAGGCTTATCGGGGGACCCGCCCTTGTTTGCGCCCACTGTCACCTATGGGGAGGACAACATGGCTCGCTTTCTGATGATGCAAGACGAACAATTGAGAGGTCGGGTTGGATCAATGGCATCGGGTTGTCTCTGTCCTCAAAGTTTCCGTTGCTAATTACTAATGGAGCGCCCTGATTTGACCATCCCCGATAACATTGATGTTTTGAGACTCACTGCCTTGCTTAACGCTTAGCACGGCCTGTATGCAGACCAGGGCACTCTCGTACTCACTCCACCTGATCCGGAAGTAAGGACCAGGCAAGGAGCTCCGGCTGAAAGTCGGCCAAGATGGATATAGCATTACAAATCAAGGTTGCGCCACAACAGAGCAGGATGAGCCGTACCTTGCATGCATAAGATGCTTGGCAGCGGCCGAGGATAAACTTCGGGTAAATATGAGCTAATACTACTGTACCATAAACGGCAAACCTACTCTTCTTGACTGCCAAAAATTCCTAAATTCATGAGAAGTGTTCACCTTGGCATGACGCTCAAAAGCCTTGGCGACACGCGGTCCCGCTGTGTCCTGACCATCTCCCGTTGACCTCTCCTGACGTAGGTGATGGCAGTGCAAGGCCCAGTCACCCACCTCACAAAGTATAAGACCAGAGGTAAGCCGCCCAAGAGAGTATCATTCCAACTCCAAGCGTTCACACTTACTTCACCGAGCACTCGACCCAAAGACCCACAACGGCACCATGAAGACACTTGGAAGCGGAATCGCCGCATTCGGTCTGATGACCATGTCAGCCATGGCCCAGAACATGTCCTTCGGCGCCGACAACTTCTACACCAGCGACATCGTCACAGTTCAACCCATCACCTTCCAAACCCAATTCCAAACCAACGTCTCGGGCAACCTCTTCACCCTCCACAACCTCAGCCGCACCGTCGCCTCCCCCGCCATTGTCGTCGGCCACCCGATGGGCGCGGTCAAGGAGCAGAGCGCGAACCTCTACGCCACCAAGCTCGCCGAGCAAGGCTTCGTCACCGTCTCGCTCGACCTCCCCTTCTGGGGCGGCAGCTCCGGCGAACCCCGCAACGCCGTCGCGGTCGAGCTCTACGCCGACGCCTTCAGCGGCGCCGTCGACTACCTGGGCACGCAGTCCTTCGTCGACCGCGAGCGCATCGGCGGCGTCGGCATCTGCGGCAGCGGGTCGTTCATCATCAGCGCGGCCAAGATCGACCCGCGGCTGAAGGCCATCGCGACGTCGAGCATGTACGACATGGGCGCCGCGGCGCGCAACGGGCTGCAGAAGGCGCAGAGCGTCGAGCAGCGCAAGGAGATCATCGCGGCCGCGGCGCAGCAGCGCTGGACCGAGATCGAGGGCGGTGAAGTCCAGCTGACCGGCGGCACGGACAACGAGCTCACGCCCAACACGACGGACGTCCAGCGCGAATTCTTCGACTTCTACCGCACGCCTCGTGCCCAGTTCATTCCCGAGGGCGCGACCTACGAGACCGTCACGCACCCGACTCTCTCGAGCATGACTAAGTTCATGAACTTCTACCCCTTCAATGACATTGAGACCATCTCGCCCCGCCCGCTGCTGTTCATCGCCGGCGATCAGGCTCACTCGCGTGAGTTTAGCGAGGATGCTTATGAGCGTGCTGCCGAGCCGAAGGAGTTGGTTTGGGTCCCGGGCGCTGGTCACGTCGACCTTTATGATCGGGTTGAGCTCATTCCGTTTGATAAGCTTACGCAGTTCTTCCGGACGAACCTCGCCTAGGGGGGAAGCAGTCTCGGCGCGACCGGCGAAGTTCGCTTTGACAGGGTCAGTAAAGGTGGAGGGAGAGGTACTGCAGAAGGAGTATTGGGTATAGCGTGCTTTAGCTTGTTTGTATTCCTAGCTCGCTAAATGGTTACACTTATGATTTACTCCACATCATCTTTCGAAATTATGTTTAGACTCACTCATCTGATCTGCCTCTTCAATACGACAAGATGACGATGTCTGGGACACTGACGGCTGATGGGCGATCGATAAGAATTGCCTATCGGTATGTTCCTCATCTCTAATGGCCGTTCATAACAGTGCTAAGTTTTTTGTCAAGCTCCGAGTTACGCTTGAAGATGTGTCTATCCGTACCGGGGCGTTCATCTTAAGCGCCCAAGGCTGCAACCCCTAAAAAAATATCTCTCTTCTATGGATTACACAGTTCTCTCAGCCTTTCGTTTACGCACCCAGGTAGATTAACTTTGACCTCTTGCCTATTCAGCTTGGGTAGGGTAGCTGAGCCCGTGGCGTTCGCTTAAAGTGCGGTCTTCCCTACGCTTGCTTCTGCCTCCAATCTTTCCTAGCTATACACCCATATTTTGCAGTTACAGCCACCCAACTGGTGAAGGCTCTCTATTATTGTGTTCAAGAGCTCAATACCTAAGGGCCTATACCTCGCTGGTCGTCAATTGCAATTCATGATTAATGAAGTCGCTGCTCCGTAACCACTCCACTCACCAGTATTAGCGACGAAGAGCACGATAAAAGAAGCAACTTAGCAAGACACCTGGTCAGCGGCTGTTCAATGAAGGCTATCCTTGTTTTAGTACTACGACACTTTGAGGCAAAGGTAACGCGGAACCGGCCTTTTTGTCTGCAACTTGGCGAAGTCTCAGACGCCTTCCCCGCAAATAAGAAATCTAATTATCCCGAAACGTCTCAAATGCGCTGTGTGGATACTCTTCCTATTGGATCACATATACAATTATGATACGAACCCGTGCTAGCAAAAGTGTGTGATTCGGTTATTCGCGCCCCGGACTCAGCTTCCATTGAAGATAAGTGGGGCTGCAGGGAACTTATCGTCCGGCTCCATAGAACATCGCCACTTCGTCTTTCTGATTGGTCCGTCGCGGTGCTATCTGTTAGCTGTGCTGGACAATGTTGCTGCCTGGCATTTAGTGGGTTCTGGGGATTTTCAGTGGCTCGCAAGCGGCTGGTTCGACGTGCACCCCAAAAATTTATTTTTCGGCTCCACTGCCCACGCTCACGTCTTCGTCCTTCCAGAGTTCTCGTTTGCGTGCCGCTTCAACGTGTTTTATTTGCTTCTTGTCTACTTTGAATAGGTGCAGTGCACCTGCGGCAAAATGGACGACCCTGAAAAGGCCGCCAAGCGGCTGAGCCATGAAGACTACACAGTAGGATGGATTTGCCCGCTGGAGGTTGAGCAGATCGCGGCCCAGGAGATGCTGGATGAAGAACACGAGCGGCTGCCACAGCCGGCTAACGATCACAACGTCTACACGCTCGGCAGCATCAACGGGCACAACGTCGTTATCGCAGGACTCCCCTCCGCCGGTAATAATCCAGCTGCAACCGTCGTCACGCAAATGCGCAACACGTTTGCGGAGCTGCGCTTTGGGCTCCTCGTTGGTATCGGTGGCGGAGTTCCCGCTTTTACCGATAACGGGCACATCCGTCTCGGCCATGTCGTCGTCAGCAAGCCTACTGGCGAGCACTCGGGGGCCGTGCAGTACGACCACGGCAAGGCTGAGGCAGGCCAGTTCCGCCGGACCGGTTTTCTCGCTGCACCGCCTGCTATTCTGCTAAACGCAGCCCAGGACCTCGCCGTAAGACGTGCGCGGTCGAGGACGGACCCGCTTCACGCGCACCTAAGCAGAATTGATACGACTATCCGCGGACTACGACGTTACAAGTATCCCGGAGCCGACAAGGACCACCTCTACAGAGCCGACTATGTTCACCCGGAGCCGAAGGTTTCGTGTCAAAAGTGCGGATGCGATCCGAGCCGGCGAGTTGATCGCAGCACCGACGACAGCGACGAGGAGGATGAAGAGAACGGAGAAGAGATAGTGGTGCACCGGGGCACGATCGCGGCTGGGGAGTTAGTCGTGAAGGACGGACTGCTACGCGACAAGTTGGCCAACCAGTACGGCATACTTTGCTTCGAGATGGAAGCGGCTGGGGTTCTGGCCGACTTCCCCTGCCTTGTTATACGTGGTATTTCGGATTACTCTGACTCCCACAAGAACGACAAGTGGCATGGATACGCCGCGGCGACGGCTGCGGCGTACGCGAGACAGCTGTTCTTTCATATGCCCGTGGATGAGGTCAGGAAGTGCAGGATAGCTGAGAGCGGTTAGTAGCTACATGTTTGAGCAATTATTATGCATATTTTCGGCTGAGAACTCTGTCTGCCGAGCGTATTCAGATGAAATGAGGCTAATTAATGGGCAGATGTTAAGCAGTTGATAGTGCGCACCAACCATCTTGCTCGGGACAGCCGCGAGGGAAAATTAAAACAGTGGCTGGACCCGCCAGACACGTCATCGGCTTACAAGAACGCAAGAGACCTGCATCAAGCTGGAACATGCCATTGGTTTCTGAGCAGTGATATGTTCAGTAGATGGAAAGAAGGTCACATTCCGCTAATCTGGATTCATGGAATTCCAGGAAGTGGGAAGACGATTTTGAGCTCCTCCATCATCGACGAACTCGCGAAGAAAGCTCAAGATCCCGCTGACGTTGTTTTGTACTTTTACTTTGAGTACAAATCGAGTGGTAATGTTACATTTGATGGCATGATCCGCAACTTTGCCGCGCACCTCTTCCCAAAGAAAAAGGAGGCACAAGAGGCGCTACAGAGCTTATACGATGACAACCAAAACGGACTGCCGCCAACGAAAGGCCTTATCAAGACTTTCGAGTCCATGGTCAGTCACTTCAATCGGGTCCAGATCGTGATTGATGCGTTGGATGAAATCAAACATCGCAAAGATCTAGATACTCTGCTTGAGTGGATCAAGGCTACAGCAGACGCTCCCAACGGACGAATCCGGCTGATCGTCACCAGCAGAAAGGAAGAGGATATTGAATCGCTCTTGAGCAATGTGGGAGAGACAGTTGTCCTGTCACGAGACGTGGTGAAAGACGACATCAAAAAGTACGTTGAAAAAAGGATACGTGAGAGCCCAGATTTGCAAAAGTGGAATGGATCACCCAAAGCTCTGGAAGCCATACAATTAGCTCTTGTTGAAAGGTCTGATGGAATGTGAGCACAAAGCAAAACCGGCCGTGTTGTATATTGTTCTAACAAGACTTCCAGGTTTCGATTAGTCTTCTGCCAGCTTGAAGAACTGCGCACCTGCTTCAACCATGAAGACCTGCTTGAAACGCTGCAATCTTTACCCCAGACACTGGAGGACACCTATACTCGAATTCTGGATGGACTTACTTCAAAAAAGCAAAGACAACGAGCTATCACTATTCTTCAACTCCTACTTTTCCACAGTGATATTCTCAGCACAGAAATGGCACTTGACGCTATCATCACCAATCCTTCACAGGATCCGGCATTTGATCCTATCAATCGATTCCCATCACAGCGTGACTTAGCCAGGGTATGCGGTGCCCTTGTCACCATAGACTGGCTTCGGCCAGAAAAACCGTCCGGTGTTCTCCGCATCGCGCACTTCTCTGTTCGGGAGTACTTGACTTCGGACAAAGTCCCCCCAGATTTCCAGAACGCACTCAAACAACCCGAGGCAGCTATCTCTTTCACAAAAATCAGCCTTGGCTATCTGCGCCACATACCAACAATTTCATACTCCGTGGTAGAGCGTACGACGTATCCCTTAACCGATTTCGCTATGCAATTGCCATGTTTTGCATATGGCCTACATGAGGAAGAGAGCGTAGTAAAGGAAATTGCGCATTTTTTCACGTCTGGTGCATGTCACTCTTTCGTGCGACTGTACAACAGATGGGATAGCATCAAGACCGACTACTACGCTGAATTCCCGGATGTTTCAGATCATCTGTGGATCTTAAGCTCACTTGATTTGGACGATTACTTGCTTCCAACGATGATTGTGGCCGACTCGTCATATCTACTAAATCAACATGTCGAAACGCCAAGTATGGAATCAAGGCATTCAGAGAGTATACCGATCTCGCTCTCCAGCACTGCAGCGAGATTGAATTTGGGAAGGCTGAGACCCAGCTTTTCAGAGTTCGATCCTCTCGTTCGTATATGTGGTGCTTCGTGCAAGCCCCGCATAAGGGAAGAGAGGGCACTTTACCTTGCAGCACGAAAGGGGTGGTCTTCCATCATCAAAGCCCTTCTTCTGCATGATTCTGAAAGTCATATCCAGGGAGGAGAGCATGGCACAGCTCTAAACGCCGCGATGTACTTCGACAAACCAGACGTGGTCGATATCCTTCAGAAACACTACGACAACACACTCGATCCTCAGCACTTCACCTCCGCCGTCTTGAACACTATGAAGTGCGAGATAGGGCTCTGGAAGTCTGAAAAGTTTCATGTTTGGCTGGAGAAACCCTTTTGGTTGCAGAAAGCTTTGAACCGGCTTACTTCTGGTCACAGTGGCTTTGACGAGGTCCTGAGAACTGCCTTGCTGTATGGCGACCAGGACCTTGTGGATTGGACTCTTTCCAAGAGTCCGTCACTTGTGTCACAGGGGGTTATCGAGAGCACAATCATCGATACCCTCCGGTTCTGTGAGGATCATCACGTAGAAATCATCTTACGTATGGTGAACGACTCGAGTCATGAGAAGTTAGCAACACGAAGTCTCATAGGAATGCACGATGAAAAGTATCGTAGGTCAGCTTTGCACTGGGCCGCAAGCAAGGGATATGTTGGTGTCACACTATCTCTACTTAAGTTGCGAGACGCAGATATCCACCTCAAGGATAGATTTGGCGAGACGCCTCTCCATTGCGCTGCACGAGAAGGACAAACTGAAGTCGCAGGAATCTTAATCAGTCACGGCGCAGATCCTGAGGACGTCGATGATTGTTTTAGAACCCCTCTCCTTTCCGCTTTCCTGCAAGGCCACCATCGCACATGTCAGATATTCTCACCCACCAAACTTGGAAAACCATTGGATCATAACCAGTTCCATGAACTCGATACTGAAGTAGGTTCTTTACCATATGATAAACACTCGCCATTTACAATGGGGGATACTACTCATGTGTGGTATCTGGGCCCCGAGAACGTATTGTATTAAAAATAATAGAGGCTAAATAATTTGAAAACAGATAAAATATTTCGAGTTCCGTCAGCTCATCGATAATCAGCTTCAACTCCCCGAGAGAGATTCAATATTCCAACTGGCTTGTCAACTACGCCATTCCATTCTGTCCTGCGAGCTTATGACCGTGTCGGCGTTGCTACAAGACCCACGTGGCTTTCAGATGCTGAATACGAACTTTTACAGAGAGGAAATGTCAACTCCTCTCCATATAGCAGCCAGGACACCGTCTCCTGAACTTTTTGAGATCCTGATCAATGCTGGGGCTGATCCTTCTCTTAGAGATATACATGGCCGCACTCCTTTGCATATTTTAGCAGCACCACAACGGAGAACCTCGGATAATATCCGCATACTTGGAGCTCTTGTCAAGAAAGGTTGGAGTCTCGATGATCCAGACAAGCAAGGACAAACCTGTCTTGATGCACTCCAGGTAATCCATATGTTCCTCAATTTGAACCCTATTCGTTGATCGCTGTACTGAGGTCATTCGAAACTAACTTATACTGCAGATCCAACATGAGTGTGCGGACAGAACGACTTGTCTTCATTACGCTGCCCAAGAAGGCTGCACAGAGATTGCAAAGATGCTTCTGGATCTTGGGGCAGACCTCGGCGCACAGAGCATCACCGGCCAAACTCCTCTTGACTGTGCTAGGATTGCTGGTCATCTGGACGTGTTCGGAATCCGGCTTGATCCGCTCACTACTTCATCTTCGATGAAGCACATTAACAGCGCACCAGAGACCATGCTTCACGAAGATCGCTTAACGGAACCACCCAAACACCGTCCCATCACCATAACTTTGGCCCTAAAGCTCCACAGAGCTGTGCATTCCAATGATGTTGGCATGGTCAGTGAATTACTCGAGACGCCAGATGTCGATCTCACCTTCGTGAACCTGGTGGACTCGACTGGAAAGTCGGCTCTCCACCATGCAGTCCAGAGCAAAAGTCACAGGATTGTTCAATTGTTGTTAGAATATGGCGCAATAGCAAAGTCGGAGGATTACGAGGGACACAGAATGCCCGTCAATCATCACGCCAACATCAAGGATGACGAAGGAAAGACTGCACTACATTGCGCTGCGCAAGCGGGTAAACTCGAAAATGTGAAGGCCCTTGTTGGAGGTGGAGCGCATGTATGGGCGATAGACAAACAGGGACGAACCCCGCAAGAGTTGGCTGCTATTGGAGTTTCTCTAGCACACCGGGAAGTGGTGCATTGGTTGGATTCACAAGCATCATCGGAGTGGGAAGAGGGCGAGGAGGAAGAAGAGGATGAGGAGGATGAAGAGGACGAAGAGGATGAAGAGGACGAGGAGGAAGTAGAGGACGAGGACTCGAGGAGGAGGAAGAGGAAGAGGAAGATAGATAGTATTAGCTAGATCGGTGTTCAAGTGTGACTTTCAGAGATCTGAGTATATCTCATTTCTATGACGTCAGGGTGCGCCGTCATTGTTGTTGGTAAGGGGTCATGTTTTCATTAGAGAAACCCCACTTCACGTGGATAGCTGAAGTTATTGTTCTGGCGTAGATGGCGGCTTCGATATTTTTTTCTATTCTACAAATATGCCTAAAAATTGATATTAACTACTTATAGGAGCAAGAGTTGTTGGTGCAAGACAGAATGGTGGAATCCTTATTGATGTGGGTGCAGCGGGCTAATTTCTACCGCCCATATCCACCGCGTAGACGCTAGAGTACGAGTGGCGACAATTGTATATACGAATTAACCTCAATGCGGCAATTTTTCGTATCCTCAAGGACGTAAAAGACAATGATCAGCCACTCCCCTTTCCCAAAAATACTTTTCGCATCTCCACCGGAATCTCTTGCCTTTTTTAAATTAAGAGGAAAGTCTTGTACTGAAAGTTGATAAGATCCGCAAACACATTGTCATCGGCTCCATCCGATGTGTCCACACTTGAACAGCGGCTCTTTCCATCATAGGCCTTGTGGACAGATGGGAATCAGTGGTGAAAATATCGCGGTGTGAATTTGTTGTAGCTCGCCAGCATCGACGGGCTAGCAACACAACTTCTTAGCCGCCTACTCATTCGCTGCGAGTTCGCTTACGATGCAGTGCGAGAGTATTAGATGAAGAGAAGGTTGGGTCTGGTGCAGACGTTCGGGGTCGTGCGTGCATATGGACGGAGTGAGGCCGTGCCTTCGTAGGGCTGATTCCCCAGGTTTTTTACGTAACGCAATTATAGGCATTTTGACCGGTGTAGAGAAGCTCTGTGACTTCCCGTCGAATGATCTTGCTCGCAGTCAGCACATACTTCAGGGGCTCCCCCACTCTGTAGCGGGGCCAGCCCTGCAACACTGAGGTTCTTTCGAAAATTCTGTACTCCCGCTCGTATGCCATGACCAACTTGCGATAGCAACCATCCGATTGATCAACGAGATGGTGTCGTGTTGTACGATGTGGTGGGGCGCATTGCGGCTGTGGCGCCCAGCCAGCGGGACAATGGCGCAGGCTAAGCTTTTGGCGCAACTTCGACAGTCTTGCTTTTAAGACATGGGTCGGTACCATACTCAGCCAAATGAAAAATGTTGCTAGATAATGGGAATCGTCATATGTCCCACGAAAGCCTGTACTTAACAGCTATACAACACAAGCCGCCGCCAATCATGTGGCAGTTCCCGTTCGTATTCCTATGATCCAAGCTCGCAGGAGCACAGTCAAGCTTCAGACCCGGAACCTGCGAGTCAGCGACTGGACCATAAGCTCTAGGACCCTTGCGTAACGCGCGTACATTCTACATGCTGTAGACTCCAACCCGGTGAATAGCAGTGATTGCCGCTGATACCCAGGCATCGGGATTATACGAGCGAACAGGGCATCCGGTCCCCCGCCACGCCACCAAGGGGTCGTGACGTCAATATTATCTTTAGCTATCCTTTACGAGAGGTATGACCTCCGGACACACATCAAGGGAGTATAAGAAGAGTGCCCAATCCCTCCTCTACAACGCCACCAGCAGCAAAAAACTCCAAACAACTCCCACACTCGCTTTCCACAGCCACTCGCTACCAACCAACCTCCCGCAAAAATGAAGACCGCCATCGTTTTCGCCTCCGTCCTGGCCTCCGCCGGCAGCGCTCTCGCCGCTCCCACCGAGACCTGGTACAGCATCGCGGCGTCCGCCCCCAACACGAAGATCGACGGCGTCGTCATCGGCGCTTCTGCCGAGTCTTTCTACATCAGCAAGCCGTCGACCTCGTCCTGCGGCGACGCCAACCCCTACATCACCGTCAACTCGGGCGGCAACATGCTGTTCTACAACGACGGCACCAGCAACCAGCAGCAGGGTATGTGAAATACCTCCCCAGCCCACGAATCACTAAAATGGACACATCTCGCTAACGACTTTCCTTCCGCAGGCTTCGTCAGCACCCTCGAGGACGGCACCAAGGGCCTCCTCCGCTTCAACAAGGGCAACAGCGCCGGCGACACGCACTTCTCCATTGCCGGCTCCGAGCAGGACCAGCTGAAGGTCATGTACGACGGCGACGCCAACTGGCTCGCCTGCCCGGACAACGGCGCCGCCTTCTACATCTACTCGGCCAAGGTCCAGCCTAACCCCCCGAACAAGGCCAACTGCATTCCTTTCGAGATTAAGGTCACCCAGGCCTACAAGAACCCTGACAAGGTCTGCACCTACCAGTAAGCGCTCGGGTATATGTAACGAGAAGGTTTTGGATGTGTAAGATGATGAGGGGTGTGGAGAGGGGAGGAGGAAGGAGGAGGACGGGGAAGTGTGGAGGAGTGGGGAGGAGGACGGAGGAGGATGGAGGAGGACGGAGGAGGACGGGAAAGTGTGGAGGAGTGGGGAGGAGTGTGGGAATATTGTGTGAGAGGATACGCGCTATGGCAACGTAATGTTTAAGAGCAAATTGTCACACCCACCAATACAATATGTTCGACAATAGTTCAACTGCTACTGGCTCCGTGGAAGTGAGATATCTACTCCACCCGTTCCTGGTTCAGCTCGGCCAGCTACATACATTTCGACAGGCGGATTACACACAGAAAGATTCCCCTTGTAAAATCATCAAACCCATAGGCAAGCCACATTACTTCCACATCTACAACCGGATGGTAGCTTTGACTACTCGTGACATGTACAGGAACCGAATCGAATCTAGCATCCGTGCGCGATGCGACCCCCTGAAGATAGGATGACGCGGACAGGGGCACTGAGCGGCTTACCGCATGTGGTAACGCGTAGGCGAAGCAAACGTGCATCCTTTTTCTGCAGGACAGCATGTACCGCCCACTGGCGTCAATGCGCACTTTCTACAGCCTGCTGTTTTCCGCCTGTACGCACATCGGCCATCCAAAGTCAGCACGCATACGCCGGACGCTGGTTGAATGCAAAGCACTCGAACCCGCGTTACATATTCACTCGGGCATGCTGAGTAGACTTCAGAGAACAGGAGATCAGACTTGGCTTTATATGTGGAGCGGGGACCAGTGGCGACTAGCGGACAGCACCGACCGTCGGGCCTCTCCGCACCAGGCCTAGCGGCCGCCTGCCTAGCCTATAGCCTGTCTCAACTTCATGCCATTCCCACGCGCAGTCAATCCCGCCATTTCCCACCTCTCTATTCCATTGTGTGCCGTATTCTGCATTCGGTTTGTTGGTCGGGCAATGCGGTAGTAGTGGAAGCTTGACGCCGGCGTGAGACTGCGAGAGAACAGTTTAATGCTCGCTGGAAGCTCACGCCATCTTTTCCAGCTCAAGAATGCATAGGCTGGGATGATAAGGTGAGCGAGTACTGAGAAAGATCCTAGATTGCACTGGAAACCGACGTGACGAGAATGTTGACATGAGCTTGCCGCGTTTACAGAGCGTGTGGTACAGCATTCATTTTGTTATTGCATGAACTGCACCGACGAATCACCCCGTCACCAAATTCGGCTGGGTGTAGTCGTGCTCACAGAGAGGAGATGCAGACCTTGACTGATCTTGCCTAACTACCGAACGCGAATGTGGAGCGCTTGATACGAACACGAGGGTGGCTAGTGGCATCACTGAATGCGATGTGAATTCCGCAAAGGATGACAGTGCGGCGGCTGGCGCTGCGGTCTCGCGGTCCTGTCCGTGGCGTGCAAGCATGGCCAAGAGCTCCCTACCGGAGCTTCAAAATGCTGAGCATCAATGCCGCGACCGAGGCGAGAGAATGACGAAAGCGATTTGTGCGACCTTGCTACTGTCAGGCGTTGGGGGTTTTCGCTCTTTGGACTCCGGAAGGTGCAAGGATGGGTGCTGCTTCCTCACAAGGCAGTCCAGCGAACATGCCCCGCCCACGCCTGCACATCCCGAATTCCCCTCTGTACTCGTTACCTATCTAGCGACGTATCTCCCGATCGACGACTTTGTTTTGCGCCGATCTTTCCTTCTGGCTGTCCTGCTCCCGCCATCGCCGTCGTCACGTCCGGGCTGCCTCGGGTGCGTCCCAGCTTTGGGCCACCATCATACCACCACCACCCTCCCGCGGCTCCCCTGCTCCACCGTTGTCGCCGTCAGTTTCAGGCCTGTCTGTGGTGGCTCCAATATTTGGACCACCTATCAGAATCTCGACCACTACCACCCGCTCTACTCCCGCCCAGTCACCGCCCCGTCGCCTCTCCGCCATCATGCCTCGTATACGCGGCAACCGGCCCGCCCAAGCTTCCCCTGGGCGGAGCTCAAGCACGTGACGGGACGTATTGGAAGGTATTTCAAATACCACACCATTAGCCGCGCCCAACGCCTTCTCGGCAAGCTCCCAATCATCTCTTGGTAAGCCCATCCCTCTTTGAACTCTGGAATTGGCTAGTAAGCAAGTTGACTAACAGCATATAGGCCGTTCAACCGTGCCCGCGTCCTCGCCCACGCCCTCGCCCGTGCTCGCAACCGCCGCAACCGCCGTGCCCGTAGGGAAGCCCGCGAAGCAGCAAACAACAACGACGGCAACATCAACAACTATAGGGAGACTTCGCCTTCTCCACCACGCACCCCCTATCCCGCCCACCACTCCGGCAATGGAGGCGCCGCTCAGCGGTCCAGCCCCAGCGGCTCTCCGAGTGCACAGCTGCTCTTTGAGCAGGCTCAAAGACCACCGGCAGCAGCAGCAACACCACCACCACCACCACCACCACCACCACCGCAAGCTCCTCGCCGCAAGATCCGTTTGCTTGCCGAGGTAGACGAGGATAACATTGTGCATGGCGGCCGCGTCCGGCGCCAGACAAAGCGCTATCAGTAGGCATGTGGGATTGTGAAAGGGGAGGGATTGGCCATGTAGAAGTTCGCTCCGAATGTTATTGTGTCTCGCTCGAAAGCCTTTCTATCTATAGCTTTTGATTGCTTGGATTTCCTTGGCCTCGCAGGCCATCTGTCCCTTAGCCCGCGCTTGTGAAGTTCGCTCGGGCTCCCAGGGTTGGATGGATGTTATGCTCTAGAATTGGAAAGCCGCAGCCGAGCATGCTTTGACATGAGGACAGCGGCTTAACGATTGCTTGCTCTGTTTGCTTGGGTTGCTACCAAGATTGCGGTCCAACCACTGCCTTTTCTCGATTGGCATTGACTGCCCTCGCTTGATAATGGTATATCAAAACGACTTCCTGCATTTACCGATGAGAACACTTTCTCCTCCACTATCAAGCAACAATGAAGAATTTGAATACAGGCATCAAAGGCGAAGATCCCGGTCTGAAACTGTCCAATTTGCAATTTATACTACGCTTCAAAGCTTGCACCCCAGATTATTGCGTTGCGAAACATAAGTGTGAGAAGCCTTACGGACATGTCATACAGTTTAATGAGCAACTGTAGTAACGTCTAAGTAACGTTCATGGTCGAGCTCTACCTGGGGACACAATTGAACGAGCAGATTATTTACTATAATGGAAACTACGCGGTCATAAGATGCATAGGAATTCGACACAGTTCTCGTCTCTTGCATAGTAGTGCAGCTACCTCCTGTATTCACGATAGTCATACTACTGACACGCATGTGCTTGCAGTGATTTAATAGAGTAATAAACAAAGGCATTTATCTGATGGCTAAAAGAGTAAACAGTACCAGTAAAGAGAGGCTAGACAAGCTCTACATCGCACCGCTCGCCGGAAAAGAAATCGGTAGGAGATTCATACAGGTAAAACATTCCGACACGCACATATCTGCTACTTCCTATGCTTTCAGGTAGCAACATCAGCCCCGAGTCGGATCGATGCATCTCCAGACATAGAACCTCGAAACACTCTTTGTTGGACAAGGTAATTGTTGGTTGCCTTTCTCTATCCATCGGACGGTCCAGGTAGGCATATCTAAATAGGCGTGGTGTCTTTTCGTTCTCACTCAAGTTTCCATCGGCCCACCCAACACCGGGCTGGAAAAGGGCCTTCTTCATCCAACCATTCAACCTGATACTTCTCTTCGCTGGATGAGCCGGGGCGCCGACAACATGAGAACCAACGAATTGCGCACAGTCCGAAGAGCAGATTTCATGATAATTCCTGACATAGTGATGGTACTTTACCGCTTTTTGCTGGGACGCCCAAGACCATGATGGGAGTGTAGGGTCCAGTGGCATGGAGACGTCTTTGAATGTGGACCAGACCAGATCCCTGGTGATTGTGCTTTTCCATAACCCGAACCAGTATTCGTCTTGCTTATTCCGACGCAGCCAGAACTCCTTCGCGAGGCCACTGAGCGCGACGAGTCGATCTTCCATCCTAGAGATGGACCGGCGGCTGTAGTCCTCGACTATCTGTTGCCACTCTGCGTAGGTCCCGCCTAGATGGGTATAGCCAACCAATCCGGTTCCATGGGGTATCTTAGGGTGCGATTGTATTTCTTCCGGCGGCTTCCAAGGCTGCAATTGCTTCCAGTGGACTTGCTTACAGTACCAGTATATTTTGGGGTTTCCCAGGCAGACATAGCGGGTGGAGAGTAGAGATTCCTGCAATGTCCATGCCCTCGTGTGAATAACCTCTTCCCGGCGCGCCGTCTCCCGCAAACCTAAGTAGACTTGACCGATAAGTTCCCTACGGCTGAAATATCTGGGAAGAGAACAGAATGGGATTTCTGGTGGATCTGCGGGCGGGCGGATTCCATCGTGTGCACCCTTCCCCACCGAGGCTCCAATCGTGAGAAAAGCATTCTGGTAGACGGTCTGCATCTTCACGGACTCTTCATCCCAGTCTGCTCTGGCTTCGGCACTTTCTCCCTGGAGAATGCACAGCGAATCGATCCAGATATATCGGATTCCGAGCAGCCTGGTGAATTCAATGGCATCGTGAATCGTTAATGGGAGACTTTCCACTGATATCCCTTTTGTCATATCGGCGAGATTCTGTGGGTTGACCACTTCAAAAGGTTCTGTCCCCCAGCAGTAACTCAAGGCCAGATAGGTTCCCGTGATTGGTGTCGGGGTAAAATTTCCCCTGGAAGGAGACGTCATTGAGGGATTGATCCAGATGCGCGGTCTGTCTGGAGACCCGTAAGATCCGACGTCTACCAGACGCTTGGGCAAAGGAGATTCAATTGACTTTGAGCACATTGTGTGCTCCTGTAGGCATTGTCGAGTCCATGAAGCACTGTATTGGGCAGCGTGTGCCAAGTTCCTCCAAGGTATGTGGTATTCGACTGAGCGTGTACCTGGCGCATCTAAGGGGTGTTCAGCTTACTTGTCTTGTGAAGTAATTCGTTGTTACCCACCAGGAAAAGTATACAAAGCCAGTGATCTACGCGATCCATTACGAATGAACCATGTGCTGGTTGGCGGCAGAGGGGAACCAGATGCCTCAATACAGCCCCAGTCTAAACTAGCTTCATGGATGATGTTCATGTGTGATCCACATTTGTCTAGTCTGATGTACTCTTCGTTCTGACTCATGAGCTGCGAAAAATACATCTCCCGGGCCTTTACATCAACCTCTTCGCCTTTATCACGCCATGCTTCCCAGTCCGCCCAGTTGAGGTATGTGTTCGTATGATGTTTCGCGGTGTCGCTTTTGGTCTCGCACTCTCCCGATCGGTCATGACAGTAGTAAACGAAGTGGTCTCTCATTCGCTTCCAGATCAACGCACACAATGGACAACACCCTTCACCAGCTCGCACAGCCGCTCCGGCAACGCGTTCTAGGTCCTTGGCCGTTCGGTGCTCGAAACCAAGTTGGGTAAGGTCAGGTAATTCCAATTTGCTGCAAACTTCGCAGAGCTCCTCGGAGCTTATCCAATCAGACACCATGTCCTGTGGCCGCTGCAGCAACGGGGCTGGCACATTTTTGGGATCCGGAAGCCATGGCCAAGTGGAGTATGCAGATTCGTGGTTCGTGTCTGTTTGTTCTTCGTCTACCATATTTGTTTCTTTGAGCTTGTAAGAGGCATGAGCGTGGTGTCAGGAGATCGATTTCTAGATAGGAGAGCAGGTGGGCGGGTTGAATTGAAATGGGGATTGCGGCAGTGCCTACGGCCTACATATGTCTTTTCTTGGGTAATGATCACGCCACTCGCTTTTCTGTCATCCGGCGTGTACGTGCAGTAGTAGTCTTAGCTGCGCTGTTGGTGGCTGGAGTGGCGACACCACGTCTCATCGTGATTGGAGGCATTCGTGCAGGGGTGGTGAGGCTGTCAATTTAGCCCGTCAGCCTGGCGGCATCCCTCATCAACCTGCCCACTGACCCATCTCGCCTTCCTCATTCTTTGCTTTATTTCACTCGTTTCGTCGCCGTCTACTCCAGTACTGTAGGTGCTGTCTCGTGTCTTCCTGCAAGCCTCCTGCATCCCCGTCCTTGAGCCCATAACTCCGCTTTTCGAACCGCTTACGCTCAGTTTCTCGTCCTTCTTCCTACATGTCTCAACGTGCCATCATCTGTGTGCTTACAAGAGTTCTACCGGAAGGCGTTCGGGTTGGACCTTAGGATATCGCGCGTAATAAGTCGTTGGTCAGTTCTGTCGTTTTACTACTTAACAAATTTCGAGCTAAATTTACTGATTGGGAGCATGTGTCGCGCCGGTTCAACAAGGTGTTTAACTGGATCTGGTCGCCTGCACCCTTGCCAATGCAGCCGGCGTCCTGTCTGAGGAGAACCTCTATTCCCCGTGGCTAGCGGGACTACGTCGCCGTGACTAGCGGGGTATCACCTGCGGTGTCTCGGGCGTTTACTTCGATCCCAAACTAAAGCGCCAGTCCTGCTATCTCTGCGTGGCTATAGCACGGATGTGCAGGAAGGGTAGGCGGGCACGGTATAATTTCCTAAAGAGCCTAGCGTCTGTTGCCTGCCTATTACCATTGTCACGTATACTCGTCGCCCTGCCGTTGACGGTTGACCCAAATGAGCTGTTCCTTACGTCTGTCAAGTGCGAAGAGATGGCGCGATACAGGTCGGTTGTGAGACGCGAAGAGAGGTCGAATCCGCTGTACGCCCTGCACAGAATCATATGGATGGCTGGATTGGCCTTCTTCCAGGCCATTGAGCAGTACTAGCTGCGTCTACAACGTTGTCATTGAGCCGATACATGATTAGAACAACATGTTACCGGTCGCCATGATGGGAAAAACAGGCTAAGGGTAAAATGATGGAATGGAAAAGAGCTCAAAAGTCCTCCGCTAAGTGTCACACTTGCACGTTTCTTGCCACGTCATAAAGTCTCGACGGACTGTGCATCAAATGTCAGTAGACCTTTTTGGTAGCCTGTGTGCTTGCACGCTGCAAGGGATTCTTTATCGACGCGAGGGGAGGGGGTGGGGGCTATCTACGCACTTGCTCAACAATAAATTATCTCATCTTTCGTATCCACTTGGTATTATTCATGGTGGATAAAAGTTTGCATTCGACGGCCTTTGCTTGGGCTATGTAAATCAAACAAAAAATACATTGTCATCTTCTTTATTGTTCTTAGACTATCTAAGCTTAGATGTAAGTATCGATGCCTAGGGGGGAGATGTAGGAAAACGGTGGAAATGGTTCTACCAATAGGTGTTTTAATTGTGCACTGCATGAGGTGTGGCGCCGGCTACCAAAACTGGAGCAATTATTAATTAGAATGCGTGTTTCTAAAGAAGTCATAAATTACAGACCAGTCTACTTATCGTAAAGAGCGAAAATCAGCCAGGCGGGTCAACCTTATCCTCGGCCTCAATCATAATTTTTCTAACCCCTCGTTGTGTCTCAGAAATTCGAGTACACTTATGTGCGCTGCTAATTGCCTCTTAAGACAGAGCCAAACAAACATAACTATAGACACCGACTTCGTCTGTCTCCTCCAATAGAACAACGGCATACATGGTGACACTCTGCCTCTACGAGGAGTTTAAGGGGTAAAGGGTAAGGATATAGTTGAGAAATTAGCTGCTTTATAGTCAAAACGTGCGTGAGGCCCTAGGGAGTATAGCCGCCCCGCACAGATATCTCGGAGTAGCAATCGTAGTGGAGAGCGGGCAAAAGAAAAAAGGATAGGGACCTAATGACAGCGGAGGTGTGGGGCTCGGATGGGGGAGACAGGGGTCCACTTACGTCTGCCTGGTGCACAGCCGCCCCACTCATCTGAGGTGGTAACAACCGCTAAGGACCATTCAGGCAGCCTCAGCCTCAGCCTCAAGCTTCGCTGGCAATGCAGAGTGAAATTTTCATTTGCCCACAAGTAGCATGGATGGTCGGCTAGCCCGCAGCGAAACTCTTGCCTGTAAACACAGCCTCAGAGGTTCTGTTAAATTCCAGATACTTAGCCTTGCTTTCTTTTGCACGAAAACTCTCACAACTTTCCTCCTTTATCCCGTTCTCTATTATTCATACCTACAACCACCATGGCCGAAATCGCGACACAAACGCTCAGCTTCCTCGACGCGGCGATAGCCTGCTTCAAGCAGATCCAGATCGCCCGCTCGTTCCCAGAGGACTTCGACCACCACCAGATCAAACTCGACATCATCCAACTGCGCCTCTCGCGATGGGGCGAGGCAGCCGGCATCTACAGCGGCGGGGAAGGCGCGCCGCTGGCGATCCGCGACCACGACCAAGCCAACGAGCTCCTCTGCTCCATCGAGCTCCTCTTCAAGCAGGCGCAAAAAAAGGCCAACGCGCTGAAGCCGCCGGAGGAGCCCACGACCCCCACGCTCAACCCGGACAGCGACATGTCGTCGGGGATGCGCATGCTGCGCACGAAGCTGCGGGCCTCGCTGTCGCGGCGCTGCACGCAGCTGGCCAACGCCAAGCACAGCATCCAGTGGGCGTTCTACAAGAAGCAGCAGTTTGAGGAGTTTGTGGCCGCCATGAACGGCACGATTGACCAGCTGGAGAAGCTGTTTCCGGAGGAGGAGGCGACGCCGACGCGGCTGCAGGAGCTGAGCAAGGAGGAGTGCAAGGGCATCAGCGAGACGTATCTCAAGGAGCTCAAGGAGATCGTGGGGGACACGGACCCCTGGCTTGACGGCGCGGTGGATGCGTCGCTGCGCGAGCAGGCGCCGACCGGTGGTGTTTCGTTTTCGAACCGCGACAACTATGGTTTGCAGCAGGGCTACAACTATGGTAACCAGAAGGGGTTCAAATTTGCGGGCACTATGAACAATAACACTTACAGGAAGTGATTGGAGAGAGTGAGTCTCTTTGCACCGTCGTTTATTAACAATCACTGACTTGCATGTCTCATCGACAGAACGCAACTCGAGAGCCCGTAAAACCAGATGACGGAATTTTACCTTCAAATTTCAGCGTAGAAGATGAAAAAAAAAAAGACAAATTATGATTTGTGCGAAGAATTATACTTCTGTGCTATTGTGCGCCATGATTTCCAGTTTTGCCGTCCTACAAAAGAAATATCTTGAATGAGCGGTTGGGCATGATTGTTCTAGATTAATTCCTTTGGCCGGACTCTTATTACCCCCTCCTTTTTCATTAATAGTAACAAATAATCCCGAAGCAAAATATACAATCCTCAGCTGCATTAAGCTAGAATCTGAAGTATGATTCGCTTGTTCTTCTCACCCTCCGTCTCCTTTTTCTCCTTGGTCTTCTCTTCGTGCTTCTGGCCTTGCTGCTGATCTTTTGATTCGCCTTTTTGTTGGTCCTTTTGTTGGTCTTCCAGCTCCTGATCATTCGGTTGTGTTTTCTGCTGGTCTTGCTCCTGACCCCCCGCTTCAGCTTGCCTTTGCTCTTGCTCCTGACCCGCTGGCTTGTCTTGCGTCTTCTCCTGCTCCTGGTCATGCTTCTCATCCGTCGTCTGATGCTGCTGCACATTCTCCTTACCTTCTCGCTTCACTCCTTTTCCCTCATCCTTCTCGAGCTCCGCCGCAGGCATGGCCACGATCTCCCTCCTCTTCTTCTCCAGCACGCCCTCAACCACGTCCATCATCTTCTCCGCCCTCGCATCCTGTCGCACGGCCTGCATCATGCGGTCCATATTCACGATCAAGCCCTCGTTCCCCGTTTTCACCGACTCGACGGCCATCTCCGCCCCCGCCTTCGTCAACAACTCGACCCTCGCGCGGTCCGGCGGGTCCAGCGCATCGCGAAACATGGTGAGGAAGGCATTCAGCACGTGAAAGATGTCCTGGCTCCTTACGACCTTCCCCGTGTCGTCCGTCGCAGCGTGGTTCAGCGCCTTCGCCAGCAGCAGCGCGAAGCCATCCGCCAGCATCTTCGCGTCGGGCCCACGCCCGATGGCCCTGACGAGCAGCTCGATGCCGACACTCGCAAGATTGCCCGCCTCGCGGAACTTGTCCTCCGGCGCCTTGCCGTCAGCGGTCAAGATGTCGCGCAGCTCGTTGCCGCGGCGGTTGACGAGCCGCATGAGCATGGAGTGCGACTTGATCGACAGCAGGGCGTCGGTCCAGGCGTTGGCGAGGGGCTCGACGGCCTTCGCGTTCTTGCAGTCGAACGCGGCCCCGAGCAGGAGGACGGCCGCCTTGGTGAGGCGGTCCAGCACGTTCTCGAACGTCATGGGCGAGCTGCTGTCGACGGCTTGCCCGGTGGCGGCGTTGCGCGAGGTGGCGGCGACGCCGCGCTCGCTCATGGCCGCCTTGAGGTGGAAGTAGCAGAGGGCCATCTCGAATTTGACGTCTAGGTTCTCGCGCCACGCGGGCTTGGGGCGAGGGGCCTTCTTCTGCTTGTTTTTTGGCGGCGGCGTTGGCTCTTGCTTCGACGACGACGACGACGACGATGTCCGCTTGAACAGCGCTGTGCTGAGGCGTCGCCGGGGCTGCTTCTTGTTCTTGTTCTTCTCCTCCCGCGCCTTCTCATTCTTTGTCTCCTCCCGCGTCGCGAGCGCGACCATGATCTCGAAGATGGTGGTGCCGAGCGGCGCGTGCTGCTCGACTGTGTTCTGCTGGCCGTTGCGGATAGCGCGTTCGACAGCCTTCTCATACAACCCGATCAGGAACTCGATCAGCGTCATGTCGCGGCCCGCCAGCGCGCCGTGGAAAATCGGCACCCACGTAATCTTCAGCACGCGGATGGCGCGGCGGATGACGAGGCCCGAGCCATCCCGGATGTGTGGCTTGGTGTGCAACACTTTGACCACCTCCATGTGGCCCTTCTCGATGGCAATGTCGAACGGCGTGCCCATCGGGCTCTTCTTCTTGACGTTCGCCCGCCGCCACCGCCGCTTCTCCTCGAGCAGCAGCGTCGTGACGTCCGCGTGCCCGAAGTGCGCGGCGTGGTGCAGCGCCGCGTACTGCGTGTGGCCGGCACTGTTGACATCAGCACCACGATCCAACAGCATCTGCATGATGGCCATGTACGGCTTCGTATCTCTCCCTTCATAGCACCCTGCCGCCGCCGCCGTCACCGTGCTGCCGAGGTGCCAGCTCTTCTTCCGCGCGTCGAACCTCCGTTCCAGCAGCGCCTTGACAATCTCTTCGTGCCCATAATGCGCCGCCGTGTGCAGCGGCGTCCCGAACGCATCACCAAAGTCATCAAGATGCTTGTGCGGCCGGCTGCAGCTATCACAGATGGCCACGACGCAGTCCAACGACCCCCCTGCGACGGCGGCGTGCAGCGCGGTCCCCTGCTCGCATTTGGCGTGCAAGTCGGCGTCCTCCTTGAGGAGCTCCTTCACCACGGCGGCGTGGCCCTCGCGCGCGGCTAGTCGTAGTGCGGTGCCGTGGCTCGGGCTGCACGTGTTGAGGGCCTGCTTGCCGGCGTCGTTGTCGAGGAGCACGCGCACGAGAGGCAGGTCGCCCTCGCGCGCGGCGTAGTGCAGCGGAGTCTGGCCTTGGTTGTCACAAGCGGCGACGGCAGTGGCGGCTGCTGTAGCGTCTGATGGCATGAGGCAGCGGACGGTGGTGAGGCGGGTATAGGGGTGGGAGCCGCGGATTGCCCAGTGCAGCGTGGTGCAGCCGTCGGCGTCGGCGGTGGAGGCGTCGGGCACCGAGGCGAAGCGGCTGCTGCTGCTGAAAAGGTGGTCAAAGAGGCCGAAGTAGCTGAAGACGTGCGCCGGGCGGAGTTTGGCGGGGAGCGAGGCCGAGATGGTAAAGCGGTAGATCTGGAAGGCGAGGAGGAGGTTTTCGTCGGCGCGGTAGAGCGCGGAGAGGAGGTTGCGGGTTGATTTGCGGTTTTGGCCGTTGTCGGTCTTGCTGGCGCGCACGGCGTCGACCCAGTGCAAGGCGGCGAACTCGAGGAATGGGTGCGTGGCGAGCCACTGGAGAAATTCGTCGCCCGGGTCGTACCAGGCGGCGTTGCGGAAAGGCCCGCGGCGGAACTCCTCGCGACAGAGGTAGGCGATTGTGAGGTCTGCAACGGTGGCGCGGCTAGAGACACGGCTGAGGAAGTAGTCGTGCATCGAGGTGTGGGCGAAGCGGAACACTCCCAGATCCCGATCGTGCTCGACGAATGGACTACAGAGCCGCACCACCATGTCTGGGTCTTTTAGTACATCCTCTTGTACCTTTCTGTTGATCTTCTTGGTTCCGGTATTTAGCGGTGCCGCCTCGGCCAGCGCTTCCACCGAGAGCAACCCCTCATGCGACAGTAGCCCAGTTGCATGCAGTGCGAGTGTGCACTCCCAGTTCTGCAACTGTCGACGCGCTTTCTTGTTTTCCCATTGTGCCACAACCCTCTCGTACGCTTCTTGGATGTCTTTGGGTAGGGAGAGCCGATCGAGTGCCCGTTGCACCTCTTGTTTGTCATGCATGCTGCAGACAATATCGACTACGGCCTTGGCCCATAGAAACCTGCATCGTCAAATCAACGGCCTATCCCTCGACTGCACAACAAAGTGGAAACTCACATCCCCTTTGCCTGCGCTGAAACTTTCTCTGCGACTTCCTTTACATCGGCTTCTTTCCAGTCGCCTTTGTTGATTTCCACGAGGAGCTTCTTCTTCAGGCTCCCGACCAGGTATATTTCCATGTCTTCCTTCGTCTCCTTTTCCGTGACATGTATCTCGCTGACATGTATCTTGCGGTCGACTTGCTGGTCCGTCGCCTTAGGTGCCTCGTTCGTCGTGCGGTAGCTGGCGAGAAGCGATACGCGGTTAAAGTGTTTGCATTTGTAGCACTTCTCGATGAATCCGCGATCCAGCGCCGTCTGATCCGCCTTAGGCAGTTCATCCACCGCGTCAACAACAATGCGAACGCGGAGAGTGTCCTTCTTACACAGCTCCGTGACAATCATCTCCGCGAGTTGCTCGTCGCTCCTGTTGTTGATCAAATCATCTCTGCTATCACCGGTGATGATGCCGTCGCTGCCGTTGTCGTCGCCCTGGATCTGGTCCCAAAAGGTGAGAAGCAAGTGCTTCAAGGTGGCGGTTTCTTTGTCAGCGAAGAAGTAGAGGAGCTGCTCATTGTACTTCTTCCTCTCCACTTCTTCAATTGCTTGTGCGCTGAGTAGAAAAGACGTAAATATCAGCGCACCCATTTCTCGCTGGAGCTATTGAGCTTCACTTACACCAATGTAGATTTACCACACCCCACTATTGTATAATCAGTATCAACTGAAAACAGCTCTCTAGTTGGTGTAGCAGGAAGAATGGAAACTCACCTTGCCCATGAATCCACAAAGCGGAGCTGCTATGTTCATCGGCCCATTGCTTGTACTGTTCGCTGTCGAGCAGCCATTGGCAAGTATCGTCTGCCCTCGAATTCTTGTATTTGGTATAGCTCGACAGGGCGATGCTCTTGACGGACTTCGTCTTCGAAACCGTGTTGATTTTTTCTTTATTGCGAGAGCAAACAAGTTAGCGAGAAGTTCCACGCTCGGGAACATTGCAGTGTAACAAGCTAAAATAAAGGGGTTTCACGTACGTTCCAAGTAAAAACCAATTTGTTGACCATGGTTGTCCCTGTTGCTGAAATGAACGGGTGGCATATTCCTGGTTATCGAGCCCAGAGGCCCCTTTGCCAACGCCATAATTCTCGAATTTCGCACACGACAACGTAAGAGTGAAAGATGAAAGCCATAGAGCGGCAGGGAGAAGCTCGTCTAAAAAGAGCAATGGCTATGAGGGGGCTCTCGAAAATAATCACGACTTGCGATATCTGTTTTGGCCCCCGAATTGAGCCTCAATGCCTTCAGCCTCACAGCTGGAGTGCATCCCCTTTCGTGCACAGAAACGTCCAGGGCAGTGCTATCTGAGAGTGAGAAATGCAATTTCCAAGCTGCTGATGGCGTGGCGCCTGCTGGACCCCGTGTTGACTCGGCATGCGAAGATGCAGGGATGCGGCCGGGGAATGACAGTGGAGTAGAAGGGAAAAAGGAAAAGAATCGAGGGCGGTAACATTGCGAGCTGAAGCTGTACCCACACACCCACTCGTTGACGTGTAAGCGAGCTGTACCGGGGAACTTCTCCGATCGATCCGTACCGAAAGAGTGCGATACTCGGAGCGCACAGAGCGGGAACAGGGAGGAAATTGAAAACCGATGAGGCTCTGCTCGTGTAAGCTCGTGTCCCGATGGGTCTTTCAAGGGTCCGATACGAACCACCGGCAATTCGTTGTCTTCCTCGTGACTCTATTGCAGCGTTGATCCGACTTCTGCCTTCCTCTCGTTGAGTCGCCGACATCACGGCAGGCCCGAGGCCTCCATGTTTCAAACCACCACCGAGGCGTGTCTCGGACAGAAGGAAGAAGAAAATAGGCTGAAGGGACGTGATCGTCAATGCCTTGCTCGGCCTTACCGCAGGATCAATTGTGGCGAAACGGAATGAGGCAGCAAGATCCACCCACCAAGCGTGGGGGATATAATGCGATATTATATGTGAGTAGTCAATACAACTTGAAAACTCCGAAACTTGGGCCAGCTATAGCGGACGGTGTTGAAAGTCATTAGACTTCTTGTTCTGAATCTTTGCCCGACCCTTTAGTAGTCTTGGTAGTGCACTCAGGGCCACTGACGAGACTAGGCACAAGAAAGAGGAGAAGTGATTATATGATATCTGATTGCCGCGCATAGGGCGGCAGGTACTAAAAGACGTTGAGCTTAGGCCAATACCGCAACTTGGCTAAAGGCCGTGAAACCCTTTCTGGCGGAGAATTGAACCGGTGCCCGCTGTCTGACGGGTATCTTTTCTCGATGTGCTCCACCCCGACAAGGGTCAAAATCGGGCTTCGTCAAGGGTTGTAGCAAACAGGATAGTGCGAATACCCTAGAAGCGAGGATTTACATCAAGATCGCGCTAACAAAAGATGACAGATTTTGGCCCCCACTGTGCACCCACAGTTATGGGCGGCAGCGGGCCATCATACAAGGGAATCGGACCGACCCGTTGCTTCGGTACCGAGTCGCGCCCGCAATGGTATTGTAACATGCAACCCAGAAGCATGAATACCGTCCAGTGGAAAAAGACAACAGGATCCCCTAAGAATCTACGTTAGATTGGAACTAAGTTTCGAATGGGCCTGAACTTAAGATAGATAGTAAACATTTTCTGGGACATACTACTAGAGATAATAAATGACGGCCTATTGTCTCTTATATTTCAAATTTATATTTTTTCTGATACAAAGGACTAGAAGTGGACCAGAAAGCCAATAAACAATTGGAGGTGTATCGCAACCTCCTTCGAAATTCTATATAAAGAACAGATGCGGATAAAGTTAAGCATCTCTCCATTCTACTCAGATAGCCAGCTATAAATACGAAGAATCTGCGACGACGGCTCCGAGGACCATTTCATATCCTCAAAAGTATTGCGAAGTACGCTCGGCCGGTAAAGTGTACACCTACGGTTAAAGGATACGACTACGGGTACTGGCGGTGGGAGAATCGCGACAAGGAAGGCAACTACAGGTGGCTCATTCCTTGATATAGACTCTCATAAAATTCCCTTTGATTCAACTAATAGAAGTCCTCGAAGCACTGCCGGATCCCCATGTTTCCACTAGAACACCTAGCTACGCTATTTTGTCGTACCTTCGGTGCTCCTTCGTCTCCTTAAGGATTAAGAAGAATACTTGGGTGGCGAAATTGTAGTGTATTTGGAGAACCGTGAAAAAAAAAGGGGGGGGGGGGGGAGGGGGGAAGAAGTCTTCATGGTATAGTAATGTAACACCCTGGGGAATCGATCGCCCCAGCCCGACTCGATGTCAAATCGGCCCCTCGTTGAGGCTGTCTCGCGGATGCCCGGCTCACCTCGCCGTTCCTAGCCAACACTCACGGCCTCGTGGTTTCTTTCTTCGTCGGCCGCTGCCCGCTCAGTGTCCGCTCCCTCAGCTTCCCCAACCGGACGGCCGCCTTTGGCGGTGTGTGCAATTACTAGTCAAATAGCAGCTGGGCTTGGTCGGCCAAATGATTGACGAATGAATGTATTCTTGTTTTCATTCCCATCTGCTTGGTATTGAGCCAAATGTCGTCTCAGAATTAATGGCTAAACTAGTAAACTTATCCAACAACAAACGGAGGTGATTGAGCTCATTTCCATCAAGAACGACCAGTCTCCCCAGGTTCGACCGTAATAGTTCCACCAGGCGTTCGTTCCTGACCTACGTAATGGTGAGTTCTGAGTCTTCATCGCAACGAAACCCGATGCACACCGAATTGGCGGTCGTAGTGGATCCAAAGTAGCCATCGCAAAGACACGACACCGACTTTCATCGCTCATCTTGCGGACTGACACTACTTCAGCTGGAGCAGTTCTCGCCTTGCGTCTTCAATGCTCTTCGCAGTCGAGATGACCATCGGCTTTGCTTCGTAGTGCTGGACGGATTGAGAATGCTTAACATGTAGTATTAGAAAACTCTTTGTGCTATGAGGAATGAGGTGCTCTTCTACTTGCTGCATTGCCAACCGTTGACTCGATTTCTCGGCCGGACGACCAGTTGCTACGTCGCGCCTCTGTTTATAAAGTTGTTGGGCAGACCGCTCACCAAGCTGGTCATTACTATACCTTTCGTCCACCGGCAGTCCACCGGGGAGCAGAGCGTGGTCGCTTGGCCGTGTGGCAACCTATTGAAACCCAACACGGTCGGTTACGCCGTAAAACCAGCATATTTCAACGGTCCGACCGTATTGGGTTTCAGTCGGAGCTACAAAGCTATCTGGCTAACCTCTACTACTTGACTGGAAAAAAGTACTGGGTACTATTGCCGGTCTCTCCTCGCGCCTCAAGCCACAGCACTTCATGTTCGGTCGCTTCCTGCTTCCGGGCGCTCTCTGAAGCGCGCACGTATATCTCCTGGCTTTGTAGTTAATGTTGGGTTCGATCGCTGGCGGCGGCGATGGCAGTGGCAGTGGCGTGTTCGTGACCGCGACTCGCACGACATGCTGGTATGGCTGGCATCGACGCTGGGCTGGTGTTCTCGGGCTCTGGCGACGTGTTCTCAAGAACGCTTGCGTAGCTCGTGTTCATCTGCGACTGTGAGGCCAGGCTCCTGCCCGTCGTCTCGACGAGCGCCGCTATCTGCTTCTCCATCTTGGTCTGCTGGCGGAGGGCTTGCTAGTCGGTTCGTCGTGCTTGAGGCGCGCCCGTCGTCTTCATCCGCTGCTGTTGGGTCGCTTGCAAGTCCGATCATTTTGCTCGAGCGCGCCCTTCACAGTGGTCGCTGTAGTCTGAGTTTCCTAACTCTACATGCAGAGGCGTGTCTGCAGCATGCGGCACTTGTGATCCCGTGTGTTGCGGCGGGGAGCCAACAGTGTTGGGCTTCAGTGTTGGACTCTAGTTGGTGCCACTACCACGCGGCCAACCCTCTGCCACAAGTGGACAAAAGGCGCTGCGGTCATCCTCAATAGAAGCTGATCATTCTCTCGCAATTAACGGCCGGGTAGAACTGTCCTGACAGACCACCATGCCCAATCCCACCGAGGGCGTGAGGAGGCGCGACGACGACGGCTGGCACCTGGCAGGGCGCCGCGAGCACAACAGCACAAATTGCGAAGCCACTGCTGAGTCCCAGCACAACCCAACAGCGGCGACGCAGACATTCTGGTTCTGCGTCACGTGGAAAATGCCCTCAGGCAAGAGCGAAGCAGAAAAGTGAGGTCATCTTGGCACTTTTCCGGGGTTTCCCGATGTCCCCGAGCAGCGCGCTGCTCGTCGCCTTCTAGCTCTCACTTTCACAAAAGCAACTTTTTCACGTTTGGGAAATCGAACGTTGTTGTTCATACTCCACATTGAATGTGATTATTTCTCTTGGCTAGGCAGAAAACCTTGCGCGTTTGAGGCATGGCGTAGCCCTAGATACAACGAGCCTGGAGTATGAAAGAAAGCGTATATAGAAGCTGAAAGACCTAGTGGAACTCAAGCACGTGTTAAGCGTGCTGTACTTGGCTACGCCTCAAGGAGTACTTGAAAGCATAAGTGCGTTCCCCGTAATCATCCATCCGTGACAGCTGCGCTTAGTAGCGGTTGATGCAGGCAGAGTCGCCAGCACCATTCGACGTGCAGCACGAGTAGAACTGGTCACCATCCTGCTTGTCAGGGGCATAGCACTGCAACATGTTAGCAACCATTTAGTCCTCGTGCACATAATGAATTTATCTTACGTAGTTGCCAGGGAACCGCAGCTCGGAGGAGATAGAACCCTCGGAAACCCCACTGACTGATGCGCGTTAACTTCTAACTGCTATTAAGTTTTATCTACGGCGAGGACTTACTAGCTTTAATGGAGCCACCAGTGCAGCAGGTCGTAGTAGCGCCATCGACGAGAGTGGCGCTATTAGTCGCCTGCTGGCAAGCGCAGTACCTCCAGCTATCGGCCAGAGCGGCGCTGTTTTGGCAACATCAGCTTTGATAGACTTGTTATTCGGGTTAGAGTTGGACCTTACGAAGCAAGAGTAGCGAGGACGAAGACAATCTTCATTGTGTCTGAAATAAGACAATAAAGTAGAATGCAGTAGGTCAAGTGAGCGTTTGTCTGATCGGGGTTAAAAGCGAAGCTGATGATACTAGCTCATAGACAGCAGAAAGAGGATGTTTTATATCCTAGCATACAATTGCTGAGTCCCACTTTTAGGATGTCTCTGTGCTCCTCGCGTTCTTACTTAGCTAGCGATGTGTCTTGGTTCGTTCTAGGTACGACTCATAAGGGTCCACTCCAAGACTCCGGCTGGCTCCGAAGAGCTGGCCTGATATTTGTTTCACCGTGCATACTACGTGAACGTGATCTGGATCTAGCACTCTCAAGACCCAATCAGTTCATCGAATATGTTCTTCGGCAGCCTCGAAATTGTTGAGAAATAGTGATCTTTTAGTCTATAGAGAAGTATACTACTATATAAATCAGAATTCTAACTAGTATACTCTACCTAAATCTTGTAGTGCCACTGAGCTTTGATAACCTATGAGCTCGAGCGTAAGTAGGCATTCGTGGCTGCCAAGAACTCCCCTAAATACCAATTAAGAAAATCCGCGATATACCGCCGCGAGCCGGAAATAGCCGTGGAGTAGCAATGAGAAGAGCAATAACCAACCCTCCGTCCGTGCGTCGCTAGAAAACCCGTGATACTGTGTAACGAGTCACAAGAGAGCTGCTCGATGCTCTTCCGGGCGTATCCGAGTCGGTATCTACGGTCTTTCGGACTGTTTATTAGACTTGTGGGCTTTTTCCAAAGTAGTGTGATGTGGATATCGAGAGCTTACACAATTTACTGCCCCTCGGCTCGAATTCCCGAGAAGCGGCACCGTGGGGACTACAGAGGGTGCTGCGGCCTAGGGATGAGAACTATGGCAGAGAAGAAGGAACACGGCAAGGTAAGCGGAACTCGGATCTAGCACCACCCGAACCCCGTTGGCCAACCACGTAATAGACACGCACAGTCCTCTAATATTAGCCACACCTTGGCTCTGGCCAGCGAATGGCCATTTGTCGACCAGCAAAAGTACGACGCCGCAATGTTACCAGCGCATGCTACTAAGCCTTATATTCTGACACCATCTATCGGTCGATTCACTCCTTTCGGTTTGAAGGGGTTGGTGTTCATGCTGTCTGGTTCCGGGGCCAGATGCTTCCTGGCTATCTCCTGGGCTGGATTTTGGAAGACCGCGCCGGTCTCTATGAGGATCTTCTGGTGGTTCGGGCAAGCTCCTGGTCTGCATGGTTACCTTGCGGCAATCACAATGTTGATTTTGCCTTGCACCAGCGTTACACTAAGTCAATGAGTAACGGAGATGTGACGCGTATGTTTGAGAAGGGGAGAGCCAGGTATCATGGCCAAGACGAAGAGGGGCATGTAACGGGCATCGAAAAAAACTCCTGAGGAGAGTAATTTATTCTACCGTCTAGTGCTTCCCGTTGTTGCAAATTGTTGAATCTTACTTTTCTTTCCCTAACGACACGCAGGCTGTTTGACTCATACGATTGGTGCAAGAACGCTGGGAAATGGAGAGATGAGAAGTTCGCTTTACAGCTCGGGATAAATCTGCAAATCCTTTAATGCTATATTATTTCCTGGCTCATCCAATCCATAAACATAGCTTAGTGTTAATTTGAAAAAGACTTCAACGCTCGTGTAAATGGTTCTTCGCTCTTCTGTAGATAATATATACATGAATATGCCCCAAAGTTTAATTTCTGTGGTAGCCTTTAGTATTAAAAGCAAACTGAAAGCGTTGCAAAAGCGAAAGGCCAGCGCTTTGATCATTATTGCTATAGAAAAGACACAAACATGGACGAAGAGCCATATGCCGTCTAAACGGCTTAGAAGCATGAATTCTAATTAATTGTTACCCCAGTCACGGTAGCCGCCGCTACACCTCATACAGTATACTGTTGGCAAATGAGCAACACAGGGACGCAGGATTACATCAAGAATGGAAGCAAGTAGTGGCTATATGAGGTACGATGATGGTTGAATTTCCATTGCATTTTACTCAAGCATCTTCATTAAATGATACGACACTCACCAATACCCTACACAGCGCCGTGCACAAACCCTCTAAATACCCTCCTGCCAAGCGCACCATCCTCAGGCCCTGGTAGCACCATCCTTCCCTCCCGCCACGACCTCGATGTGAGAAACAGAGCCCTTAGCATCCTTACTCTCCACAGCAATCTCGTCCCCAAACGCAGCCGCCACCTGCTCCAGCGTCATCTGGTTCGTCTCGGGCAAGTACAAGAAATACATAGTGGCAGCAAAGAGGTTGCACCCGATGAAGACGAAGTAGAACTTCCATGCGATCTGGTCAAACGCGATGCTGGCGACATAGCTCAGCCAAATAGCAGTGACAGCCTGACTGAAGACGGCGAAACCGTTGCCCCGGGCGCGCAGATGCAGCGGGAAGATCTCGGCGACGAGCACCCAGACGACCGTGTTGAAGAAGTAGGAGTACAGGAAGGCGAAGAGGAAGATGAAGGCCACGCCGGCGCGGGAGCCGGATAGGTTGTGGTCGTCCGGGTAGAAGCGGCTGAGGGCGGTGAGGATGCTGAGGCATGTTGCGAGGACGATGTGGCCGATGACTGCGGTAGGGTCAGTTATGCTCAAAGCTTAGCGGTGTAGAAGGGAGACACTAACCGACTGTCCGCTTCCGCGGCCAGAAGTCGGACAGCGTGAAGAGGCTGAGGATCTGCGCGATGACGGCCATGAAGCCGTAGCAGCCGGCGATGAGGAGGACCGTCCGGCCCTCGAAGCCGAGCGCGTTGTACATGACCGTCTGGTACGCCTGGATGATGTTTGAGCCGGACAGCTTCGTCATGTTGACGATCAGGCAGCCGAGCAGCGTGCGGCGGATGTAGCGGCGGGTGAAGAGCTCGCGGTAGCTGCTCTGCCGGCGCATCTCGGACTCGAACGTGATCTGGCTCTGCATCTTGGTGTACTCGGATGTGATCCACTCTTCGCCGCGGTGGGCGTGGAGGTAGCGGAGGACTTTCATGGCGTCTTCGTGTCGCTCTCGTTGGATGACTGGACCGTGTTAGCAGGAGGTGAGAGATGAGGATGATGGACAGGACTTACGCCATCGTGGTGAGTATGGGAGCACGAAGGTCAATGCCATGAGGAGCATGGCCGGCGGAGCCTGCATGGCCAGTGGAACACGCCACTGAATGTTCCCAGCACCGAAGCTACCGGCGTAGCCGATCCAGTTGGCCAGCAAGGCCCCCAAGGTATTCATGAGACCCTTGATACCGACGAGGAAGGCTCGGTTCTCGGGCGGTGACATCTCGGAGAGGTACACGGGTGCCACAGCGTAGACCATGCCGGTTGAGAAGCCAGAAAAGGCACGACCTACGATCATCATGGCCGGGTTCATGGCCCCAGCTTGTATGGCAGCTCCGACGACGCTTACGGTGGAGCCAAAGAGCAGACTCCAGCGTCGACTCATGCCGTCCATGGTCCATGAGGCGGCTGCGCTACCGAGGCAACTACCGGCGTAGTATCCTGAGACGATGCCGCCGTTGAGGGAGGAGTCGACGCCGTCAGGGCCGTACATGTAAGTTTTGAAGCTGGACTGGGCGATGGTTGTGGCGATGATGCCAGTGTCGAGTCCGTACAGGAACCTACAGCCTGTTATTTAATGAAGTGGTGGAGCTCGGTTGACCTACCCTGCCAGACTGATGGCAAACGCAATTGTTATCGACCGAACTGAATTGCCATGGTGTCCTCTGGTTGCTGTGCCCGCCATGTTTGGTCAAGTTCCTCGCTGTCTGATGAGAAAAGCGGGAATGATGAGGAGAGAGCAGCAGGTAAATAACGAGGGCATCTTATACATGTGCACCGTCGACCAGGCATTTGGTAACGTGGGGGTAGACTTGTACAACAACCGGGTCACGGGCTACGTCGACATACTGCAGTCAGCATCACAAATACAACAATGAGCTGTATTCTCCCCATCCCCAGATCCAAATTGGTATTGATGTCCATTCGCACCCCGCAAAGAACCAGGTTCTCCGCATTCGGTTCCCCATTTTGCGTGGGGTGCAGGTTCTCCACCCCCGCGTTGTTGTTATTTCCGCGCCAATGGCGGTTCCATATCCTGTCGGATGCACAGCCGACCCCGCTTTGTCCCTCCGCAACCCCCACGCTGTCGGAAAAGAACCCGCAAAGCTTAAGGGCGACCGATGAAGCTTGTATAAACGGGCAAAGGTGCATTCTGTTTGAGAGTGAGAAACTACCAATTTGCTAAAACATCTTCCAGATCCACTCAGCATGTCTCAGACAGTCACTGCTACGGTTTCGGCCGCTCCGGCCATGGGCCTGTCCACTTTCTCCACCATCGACGAGCTCCTCAAAGCCCAAGCCGCACGTCCAGACGATCCCATCCTCGTAGCATATCCTGTCACCGACATTGATGATTTCGAGGAACACACTGCCAAAAGCCTCGACCGATACACCGAGGCAGCAGCGGCGAAGTACAAGAGCCTTGGTCTGAAGCCAGTGGTATGTATCTCCTCGATCCCAAAAAAAAAAAAAACACAGATGGTAACTTCAGCAGGACCCCACATCGCCCAGCACTCCAGTCGTAGCGCTCCTCGCCCCATCCAGCTTCGAAGTCATCGTCACCATCCTCGCCGTCAGCCGGCTGGGCTGGGCCCTCCTCTTCCTCTCCCCACGCCTCGTCCCAGCCGCCCACGCGCGCCTGCTGCAGATGTGCGACTGCACCACCATGATTGTCGCGCCCGTCTACCAACCCACCATCCCCGCCATCTCGTCCTCCCTCTCCTCCCCAGTCACCTCCGTCCCCCTCATCACGCGCCCCGACTTCCTTTCTCCCCCCGTCTCCCCCCTCCCAACCACCCCTTCCCCCTCCCTCACCTCCATCCAATCCACAAAAACAGCCTGGATCATCCACTCCAGCGGCAGCACCGGCTTCCCCAAGCCCATCCCCCTCTCGCACCGCGCGCTGCTAGCCAACTTCTCGAAAGGCCTCGGGCTGCGCGCTTTCTGCGCCAGCCCGCTCTTCCACTCGCACGGGCTGATGGAGCTGTTCCGCTGCTTCTACCGCGGGGCGCCGATGTACATGGCGAACCACGCGCGGCCGGTGACGCGGGCGAACCTGGTGCGGGCGATGAGGGTGGCGAAGCCCGGGTTGGTGACGGCGGTGCCGTTTGTGTTGGGGTTGTTGGCGGAAGGGGAAGATGGGGTGAGGGAGTTGGGGAAGGCGGAGGTGGTGATGTTTGCGGGGAGTGCGTGTCCGGATGAGGTGGGGGAGAGGTTGGTGCGAGCGGGCGTGAGGCTGGTGGCGAATTATGGGAGGTGAGTGTCTCTCTCTTCCCTTCTTGTGTTTCTCTCCCATCTGCCGTCTGCCGCCCTCTACCACATCCCAACGCAGCAGCAACAACCCCAAAGCTAACCGTTCCCCCCCCCGCAAAACACACAGCTCCGAAACCGGCGCCATCATGTCCTCCCTCCGCCCCGCCGGCGACACCGCGTGGTCCTACCTCCGCATGCCCCCACACATCGCCCCCCACATCCTCATGGACGAAATCTCCCCGGGCATCTACGAATGCGTGGCCCTCGAATCGCTCCCCTCGCGGGGCCCAACCAACTGCGATGATCCGCCCAACTCCTACCGCACTCGCGATCTCTTCACGCGCCACCCGACCAACCCCTCCTGGTGGAAGTACCTAACCCGCCTCGACGACCGCCTGACGCTGGTCAACGGCGAGAAGGTGCTGCCGCTGCCGATTGAGGGACGCGTGCGGCAGAGTCCGTTGGTGGCGGAGGCGGTGGTGTTTGGGGCGGGGAGGAGTGTGCCGGGGATGCTGGTTTTTCGGGATGAGGAGGGCGGGACGGCGAGGGAGATGGCGGAGGGGGAGTTTGTGGAGGCCATTTGGGGGGATGTCGAGGAGGCGAATAGGGGGGCGGAGTCGTTCTCGCGGATTCCGAGGGAACTGGTTGTGGCTGTGCCGCCCGGGACGAGCTGGCCGCGGACGGATAAGGGGACAGCGGTGAGGCAGCAGGTGTATGAGGTGTTTAAGGATGTTATTGATGAGGCGTATGCGAGGTTTGAGCATGGGGACGACGGGGTGGAGGGCGAGGGCGAGCCGCTGCTGGCGCTGGGTGTTCCGGAGCTAGAGCAGTGGTTGTTGGAGCGGTTCCAGCTCGATCTCGGCGTGAAGCTGGAGAGCGTGGACGCAGACGTCTTCGCGGCCGGAGTCGACAGCCTGCAGACGACGCGCGTCTGGAGCATGATCCGGAAGAAGCTCGATCTGGGCGGCAAGCAAGAGGCGCTGAGCCAGAACGTCGTGTACGAAAAGGGCACGCTGCGGGCGCTGGCCAAGCACCTGTACGGCCTACGGACGGGCGAAGACGTCGGCCAGAGCGACGAAGAGGAGCTGCTGGCCATGCAGGAGCTCGTCGACGAGTTCTCGACCTTCCACCCACACGTCCCGGGCACCGCACCAGCGCCCGCCGGCGAAGTCGTCGTAAGTCCAACACCCCCTTTAACCCCAACAACCAGCTAACACCCACACCCACCCACACAGCTCCTCACCGGCGCAACAGGCGGCCTAGGCGCACACCTCCTCACCACCCTCCTCTCACGGCCCGACGTGCAGCACATCTACGCCCTCGCCCGCGCCCCCGACTCCGCCACCGCGCAGTCCCGCATCCTCGCCTCGCTCTCCTCGCGCGGCCTCGAGCCCTCCTCCTCCTCCCCTTCCTCCTCCCCTTCCTCCTCTTCCTCCTCCACCCTCTCAAAGCTGACAGCCGTCCCCTCCTCCGACCTCAGCCTCCCCGGCCTCGGCCTGCCCGCAGACGTGCTTGAGCAGCTCAAAGACAGCCTCACGTGCGTCATCCACGCCGCCTGGCCCGTCAACTTCACGCTGCCCGTGCGCGCCTTCCGCCCGCACGTCGCGGGGCTGCACGGCTTGCTGCAGCTGTGTCTCGACGTTCGCACTGCGAAGCCGGCGGCGCTGTATTTCGCTAGCAGTATCTCGGCGGTGGGGGGGATGGCGAGCCTCCCCAACGGCACCACCACGGCCACCACGCACGCGGGTGATTCCGGAGATGGAACGGCCGCAGTCGTCACGGTGCCCGAAGCCGTACCGCAGCCCCTCGCCGCGGCGCAGAAGATGGGGTACGGCCGCAGCAAGCTGGTGGCTGAGAAGGTCGTCGAAGCGGCGGCCACGGGGGAGGAGGGGGTGGGGTTGCTGCGCGCGCGGGTGCTGCGGATCGGGCAGCTGGTGGGGGATTTGTATGGCGTTGGGGATTGGAATACGACCGAGGCGATTCCGCTGCTCGTCAGGGGCGTGTGGAGTACCGGTGTGCTGCCGGCGTTGGATGAGGTGAGTGTTTCCTGTTTGGCGCGGGTGGGTTGTGCGGTGTGCTGACTGAAATGCAGAGTCCGTCGTGGCTGCCGATTGATGTGGCGGCGGCGGCGATTCTGGATATCGCGTTGCCGGAGGAGCGGAAGAGCGGGAGGGGTGAGGGTGGGGATGGGGATGGGGATGGGTTGGTGTATCACATCCTCAACCCGCAGCACTTTCACTGGACGCGAGACTTCATTCCTGCGTTGCGGAGAACGGGGATTCTTCCGGAATTTGACGTGGTCTCGCCGGAGGAGTGGTTGGCGAAGCTGCGGGAGAGTGATCCGGATGTGGAGAAGAACCCAAGCCGGAAGCTTCTGCAGTTTTGGGAGGGGAAGTACGGTCAACGGCCCGGAGGTAAGAAGATTTTGAAGCATGAGACGAAGAACACGCTGGCAGAGGCGCCAAGGCTGGGGGAAGTGCCGCTGGCGGATGTCTTGAAGAATGGCGATTGGTTGGAGAGAGTTGTGCGGAGGTGGATCAATTCGTGGTAGATGACTTGAACTCCTGCGGCGCAGGACTTTAGCGTATGGTACGGTCGAACTCTAAATGATTGCAGCCATGATCTCTTCGAACACCGTCGCCAGTGCCGGTCCAACAGGCCATGCCGATCTTCTCTTGCACAATTCCACCGTCAGCAGAAGAAGAGAGCGCTCGTGATACCCCCAGTCCCTCTCCTGCGATTCTTGGTCTGTGCCCGTATCAGGCTCGTAGTCAGGCACCAGCAGCCGTATGTACCTTTCAACAGCCTCCGTCACAGCTCGCAACGTCACGCCAGCCGGATCAAACGCCATGCTGCCGTCGCTGCTCCTCTGCCGCACGTGCTCAACGACATGCCTCACCGTCTTCCAGATGGTAATGAGCAGCCTGATCATCACCACAGTCACCCACGGCCCCTCATGACAAACCTCGTCCGCACTACCATGCCCCACCACAACCTGCTCCAACGCCGGTATCAGCTCAGCCAGCAGGCTCAGGCTCCCCGCAACATTCACCTCCGACGACGAAGCCACCGCCCCGCCTGAATCGTCCTGCCTCTGCTGCATGGTCGACCGCCTGCTCGCAAAGTAGCTGCCGAGCGTCAAATGCGCGCTCGTCGCCAACCCCGCCGCAACACCATTATCAACAATACCGCCAATCAGCAGGTCATCCGGCGCGCACAGCGCGGCCTTGGCCGACGCCAGCACCAGGTCGACCGCGCGCCAGATCTGGCTGCCTGTTGTTGCTCCTGCTGCTCCCCCTCCTCCTGATCCACCCCCATCCCCACCCCCTCC
>JAUJDW010000104.1:0-109440 GCA_030512325.1 Lasiodiplodia hormozganensis
ACATAGCTATTCAATCCACTATGTTCCCCTCAGACTTCTTCATGTTTTTAGATACAGTATCGTCAGAGGTCGTACCCTCTTTTTATGCTAGTCTTTTTATTCGTAAGTACCGTAGCCACTTTAATATTTTTTGCGCACTCAATGTTTCTTGCCAATATAGCCAGCACCTCTAAATGCCACAGCTGCCAGGAAAAAGGCGGTCATGGACATGGCGAAGGTAAACCACTCGGCAGCTCTCAGTCCCGAGAGCAAGGCACGATCACCCGTACCGATGTCGGAGCCACCGATCGCATCGACAGCAACCCCCTTCTCGGCAGCAATGACAGCCGTCTCAACGGCGGTGGCGATTGCGAGTCCAATGGCGCGCCCTATCTGGCCCACGGCATTGATCAGGGCGCCGCCCAGAGCCTGGTCCTCATGCGGCAGGGACTTGGCCGTAAAGAGTGTGAGGCAGGGGTAGAGAGTGTCGGCGCCGAGGACTGAGAGGACCATGGCGGGGAAGCCGTAGGCCCAGTAGGTGGTGTGCGGTGGGATCGGTGTAGCGAAGAGGAGGGCGGAGCCGGAGACGCAGAGGGTGCCGAACATGAGGATGTAATTGCCCGGAACTCGGGACAAGAAGAAGCCGGTTGCGAAGGCGATGATGACGCCAGAGACGCCGGTGGGGATGAAGCGAAGGGTGGTCTGGATGACGGAGAGGCCGAGGTAGTCTTGGAAGAAGTAGGTTGCGAAGATGAGGTAGTTGTTGAAGGCAGCGAAGAAAAGAAGCATGATAACCATGGCGGCGGAGAAGCGCCTGTTGGCAAAGATGGAGACTTTCATGAGAGGGCGGCGAGTGGTGTGCTTTTCGAGGTAGCGTTGCCAAAGGACGAAGAGCAAGAGGATAATGACAGAGGCGACGATCAGAGTAGGAACCCAGGGCGTCGCCCAGCCCACAACGTTGCCTTCGGTCAAGGCGAACATGAGGACCATCAGGCCGACGGTGACGAGCATGCCGCCTATCCAGTCGACGGCTGACTTGACAGCCATATTGTCGGGATTGGTGACGGGAGGCGGAGGAATGATAAAGATGCCTGCAAGGGTCACGAAAGCGGCAATGATGGCCAGGATCCAGAAGACCCATTTCCATGAAGCATATTCTCCAATGACACCACCCTAGCGATATCAGAGAGGTGCTTCGTAGATGAAAGGGGGCACATACCATGATGTTTCCGAAAACCGAACCGAGAGGAGCACCTGCACCATAACACGAGAAGGCATAGTTTTTTGCCCTTCCAGGAGGAAACGTCACTCCAAGAATGCCGATAGCAGTAGGGACATTGGCGGCTGCACCAAGTCCTTGCAAACCTCGAAGTACATCGAAGCCGATCTCATTCTTGACGAATGGCAAGACAGTGGTTATGACGGTCAACCAAACTGAGCCCCAGATGAATATCAGGCGCTTGCCATAGACATCTGCGACTGGTCAGAAATGGCAAATGAGAGGGCAGCTAATGTGGGTGTTACCAGCTAATCTTCCCCATAATAGCAGAAAGCAGCCAAAGGTGAGCGAATAGGCTGAAACGATCCACTGCTGGCGACTGTCTGGAATATTTAGATCTCGACCGATGGTGGGCAGAACGATGACAGCAGCTTGTACTCCGACCGTCTAGTCAATCGGTCAGTAGAAAGTCTCTCTGTTAGTTATTACTGTACACGCACATTGAGAAAAGCGGAGCCAGTGACAGTCAAGACTAAAGACAGTAGCCGGAGCTTGGAGTACTGCGGCCAGTTGTGTTGAGCAGGTGTGGGCGGACCTTGCTCTTCATCGCCGATATCGCTGTCGCTACTCGGGGCCGTATCGTCCTCTCGCGCGTTGGTGGTTGCTTGGCGCTTCTTTTCATCGACGGCAGCATCATTGACGCTTGCAACCTCGATATCGCTACGCAGCGATGAGGCTCGGGTCACGGACATAGCGGGGTCCATGACTTGTGGGGCAGACGCGAAAGTCTGGTTAAGGGCATTTTTAAGAAAGCGGGGAGAGAGAAGGATTGATAATAGATGCGGGTTACGGCAAGGGATGCCGAGGCGGCGATTGCGAAATTCTGCTCGCCTGCGGTGTGCTCGTGTGGAGGTGGCTTGCGAACGCGGCAGGTGACTGCGGGAGAGAAAGGGCCGAGAGCGAGCGGCATCTATTCCCGCTGCTGCACAAACAAGGCAAGAAGATGTGCAGATGGGTGTCGCAGCGTGAATTTGTTCTTTGCTCATGTCATGGGTAGTTGAAGCCATCATCTGGACGCGATTGTATAATTTTTAATTCGACATTTGCGTCCAGTCAATCGCTTCAACTACCCATACATGTTGTCTTTCGTAAGGAAAATTGATGAGGCATGGTTATCCGTAATATTCTTCGCGGTAGCTTTCAGCTGCAATATCCCTCTGTATACAGTTGGTTGCATGATTTCTCCGGTACTATGCTCCTGCATGTCATTTCTTTCCTATCTCGTCGCAAGCAGGGTTCTTGCAATGCATGGTAGCGACATGATTGGTGCGCAGGTAAAGAGAGGGATAGGTGTGGGTGGTGCAGTACTCGTGGGCTCAAGAGCGCAGACTCACGGACGCTGTTGAAAATTCGGCCAGTTGATTTGTAAGTAGGGTCGCAACTGACGTGAGAATAAGGTGTCCTGCTTGCCTGGCAACTGTTATGGGTTGATCCTGTTAAGGTTAGAGGGAGGTTAAAGCCGAGGAGGCTCGGACATGGTAGCGAGTCGTCATGCCCGTCAGCCTTCATCCTACCAGCTCCATGTACCACACCAACCCCAACCATTGGAACCCATCACAAGTAGCCGGTGGTTCCATCAGGCGCCAGTCGATGCTAGCCACTCAAGTAACCAGCCGGCGTAAAATGGTGGCCTGCGGACTTATCGGTCGGGGTCGGCCAAAGCCGTCATTGCAATAGGCCGACAGCATTTCGACTAACCTCCAACACCATTTTCGTCTAACCTCCAAAACCATCTTCGTCGCAGATTACAAATGATGGGAGAAAGGCGCCGTTAAGTCCGTTTGCAGACGCCGAATCTTCTATGACTTCATCGATATAAAGGGCCCAAGCTATCCGCGTCAGCTTGTTCTTCAACACATCAACACATCGACCTCTTCAAGACTCGACCATGGGATTTGGATACAAGAAGGTGCTCCTCATCGGCGCCACTTCTGGCATTGGCGCTGGGCTTGGCGAGAAGTTCGTGCAAGAGGGCGTCAAGGTGGTGGCGGTTGGGCGCAGGAAGGAGAATCTCGACGCTTTCGTGGCGAAGCACGGCAGCGATAAGGCGGCGTCGGTGGTTTTCGACATCACGGATCTCGCGGGTATCCCCAAGTTCGTCGGCGAGGTGACGGCGGCGCACCCGGACATTGACAGCGTCTTCTTGAACTCGGGAATCCAGCGTGGCATGAACTTCACCAAGGCGGAGAAGGTCGACCTGAAGACGTTCGACGTCGAGGTGACGACCAACTACACGTCCTTTGTCCACCTGACGACGTACCTGCTGCCCTTCCTGCAGAAGCAGAGCAACCCGACCAGCATCATCTACACGACGTCGGGGCTGGCGCTGGCGCCCATCAACTTCTGCCCCAACTACTGCGCGACCAAGGCGGCGCTGCACCACTTTGTGCTGGTGCTGCGCGAGCAGATGAAGGACGGCGGCTTCGACAAGCTCAAGGTCATCGAGGTCTTCCCGCCGGCGGTGCAGACGGAGCTGCACGACGCCGACAAGCAGCCGTACATCGAGAACGGACGTCAGCTGGGCCTGCCGCTGGCCGACTTCATCGCCGAGACGTGGCAGGGATTCGAGGAGGGCAAGGAGCAGATTGCCGTGGGCACGGCGAAGGCGAGCTTCGACAGCTGGGAGCAGGAACGCCAGAAGGACTTTTTGTCGACCAACCAGCGCATGACAGGGCTGCTCAAGGGCTTCTACGCCCACTGATCGATAGCGAACAAATGTAACACATGTATGCCCCAAAAGGGAGATTCTTGAGAAGTGACGCAAAATGATCGGAATTACGGGCTGGCGCGTGCTGCGGGCCCGGAAAGTAGCATGTGCACAGCCCCAACTGGGCGCATTGAAACCGCCTGCCTCTCCCTCGATGCGCAAGCCCAACTTCAACAACTCTTCACTCGCTCTCCCCTCGCCCGCAAGCTGTTCAGACCCGGCGATCTTACGCATACTGAAGCTCTGACACCCCCGCATCGCGCCCCACCACCGCCAACCATGGAGCAGTTCAGCGTTGCCATGACGAACCGCGCCGTGCGGAACATCAAGACGGTACCTACACCTCCGCCCGCGCCGCTCCGCCTAAGCTGACTTTCTCCAGGAACTCGAGTTCCTCTGCGAAGCCGGTCACCTCACTCCCGCCCAGTTCAACACCATCGTGTCGCAACTGCCCGACGCCGCCCCGAGCCGCGCCGCGTCCGTCGCACCCGTTGCCTCGCCTCAGCCCATCGCCGCTCACGCCCCGACGCCCTCTCTGCCCATCCGCAACAGCACTCCCGCGAGCGCCGCCCCTGTCCAGCCGCCGCCCGCCCACAACGAGAAGGTCGGCTACTACGCCAACAACCCCACCCCGCCGCCGCCCGCATACGCCGCCGCTCCGCCCGCGCCCGCTGCTCTCTGCACCGCCACGGCCCTGTACGCCTACAGCCCCACTGATGCCGGCGACCTGGCTCTCCAGGCCAATGACCGCGTCCACGTCACCGAGTACATGAACGGTATGATCCCACACCCATCCACACTGCGCCGGAGGAGAGCGGCCAGCTAACGAGCTTCGCAGCCGAATGGTGGAAGGGCCGCAGCGAGCGCACCGGCGAGGAGGGCATCTTCCCTCGCTCGTACGTGCGCGTCGAGGACTCCAAGATGCCCGCCGGCGGCCCCACGCCTGCCCAGCAGAGCATGAGCTACGGCAACATGCCCATGGCCGTCTCCCAGGGCGGCGACCAGGGCCAGCAGAGCGGCCAGCCGAGCAAGGGCCAAGAGATGGGCAAGAAGATTGGCAAGAAGCTGGGCAATGCCGCCGTCTTTGGTGCCGGTGCTACCTTCGGTTCCAACATCGTCAACAGCATCATGTGAGCGCTTTATCGGTTGTTGTTTGCAAGCAAGAGATTGGAATTGGGTTACCTGGGTTGGGCATAGTGGCGTTAAAAAGGGCGGCGCTTCGTTTCGCTGCATCGCATTTGGGATCTCTTTTAATAAGGCTGGGATTGCCGTCGATTCTCCAGGTAGGGGTGGTTTCGACTTTTAAATACTATCCCTATCACCCCTGGCCAATCGCTGCCCTAACACATGTGATCGCTGCATGCTGACTGATATTCGTTCATCTGGTTGGACGAACATGTCAGTGGATTGCATACGGCTCTACCCTTCCGTGTTCCGCGAAGGATGTCTACCACGCTTGTAGGATATCACTCCAGGATCGAGAAGGGCGAGGTCTTGGAATCCTCTGTGACCTGTTCGGTCAGTAATAGCCGTTCGTCCAGCGGTTTACTTCTAACAACTCCGCGCTCTCGGCGCGCCAACTGTGATCACGGATTGCTCCGCTTTCTTCAACGCCCACCCGTCATAGAGTGATCGCGGCTTCTGATTAATTTCGAACTAGCTTGCGCTCATCTCTGGCTGGAAATTTTGCCAAGCATTACCATATCCTCCTCGTCATTCACTACCAATTAATGTAGGATCAGCCTACAGAGCCAAAGGATAGCACGGCCTTGGAATAGGGCTGACTATGCCCGCACGAATACTTTACAAGGAATAGTCTGGACGTGAGTGTGTACCTATCAAATCTACAGTCTCGTCCGGACAATTGCTTCAGCTACCTATCACGCTAGCTAAGACATGCGGCTGACATGCAGAAAACAGATTCACGTTAGCCTCCTGCTGCAACATCCCTCTGCAGATGCGGTTTCTGTCATCCTGAGCTAAGTATATGTCTTACTTTTTCAGCTGGTCTCTTCATCATCTGAGTTTCATAGCAAAAGTCTCATCCTTGTCCTTCTCCTTCATTCGACCTGTGTTCTGTCCCCTTCCAGGGAAAAAAAAACCAGCGATCTGTCTAGATTCTGCAGCTGTCAATTTTCTTGCACCACCAACGTCAAACATGTGTGGCGGTGTCATTTGATTTTTCGGAAGCTCCCGCAGGGCTGAGAGGCTGAAAGTCAAAGCACACACAGCCCAGCCCCAACGTTTCCGCTCCCGCCTCGGGAGGGGGGCAGGGCATCGTCGGCGGCGGCGGCGGCGGCGGCGGCGAAAAACGTTCCAAGCTCCGGCCGGGCCTGCTTTGCCCGTGCGTCAGGGTCGAGGCTGTGTTCGAGAGGAGCTAGCGCGCCGTTGTTGCTTGCTCCTTCTGCTTGCTTGCTCGCTGCCGCTGCAATAATAATAATAATAATCTGCTCATGCGTTTTTAGATTGGGCTGTTAACCCGTCACACTAGGCACCTATCGGTTTTTTTTTTTTGTTTGCGGTCCTTGGCAAAAGGCGGGCTAGAAGCCGCTTTCTTCAATAGCCTGCTCTCGAGGAGCTTTTCGCGTGTCAAAGGGGGAGGGGGTGTGGAGCGTCGAAGATCGTGTGGTACCATCGCGGTATAGCTGCCAAACGGGGCTAAAGTGCCAGTTGGGGGGGCCTGTTGAAGCTACCGCCCAAATGCCAGAGACAATTTATTGCCATCACACATTTGCGGCCTGACCGACAGCCTTCGACTCCTCTCTCGGCACGGCGGAGGATTTACGGTGACGGTGTTTGTCGTTTGGGACCCGGCTGCTTTCGCGAATGTTGGGCCTAGACGTGCGGACGCTAGGTACTTTCCAGAGGGGCCGAAAACAGGCAGCAAGGCTGAGATGGACAGTAGTAGGCAAGTGAGATAACTTTCTATTCCGTTTCTGCTCAAAGTGCAGACTACCTAATTATTGCTGAACCAAACAACCAAGGTCTTTCGCAGCGCTGGCTCTACGCTAAATGGCATATCATCCGCACAACAACATCTAGAACCAGAAATCAAGAAGGCTTCTATAGCCGTGCCTGTAAGCACCTTTGCTTGCCAACAATGGAATAGGATGCGCGTTGGTCAGACATGGCGGCTGACGGCAGGGATTCGGGAGCGACCGTTCCCAGACCTTCTCTTGTGCCACCGTGCCACTGTCCTCGACGGACGGAAGGTGCCAGCTGCATGATGATTCGGGGAGATCGAGCTGACTGGCCGCTTGGTGTTGATGGGCGAGTTTTCGTCCCTACCAACATCCCCCCTCTTGCACTCTTTCCCAGCGCTCTTAGTGGCCCTGAGCCGGACGGAGCATGCCGTGGAACGCTCGGGTCTTTCTCCCACGTTTGATCGCCGGTGGTGCAAAGTTGAGTCGGTGTGACGTGCGGATCACCGCAGCCACCAACAAAATACCGCTCGACATGTGAGGGCGGGAAACACTGTGGAATACGTGCTCCTGGGTGGCCTCTTCTCAGCCGAGGGTACTCTTGGAATCTAGGAGGAAAAGAAAAGGTCTGAAAAAGATGGTGGATCAGAAGATTCGAACGATGGATGGATCAAGCGCCGGCGTAGGTCTGCTGGTCCTGGCGATGGCTGCTGAAGCGCGAGCGCTCGTGCCTGCGGTCCAGCCAGCTGCGCACATCGTCCCACCGACGGCACGTCCGAGGCTGGACGGCAAGCTCTGTGGTAGTGGTGGTGGTGCGAGGAAGTACAGGCACGACGGTGAGGTCAGCGGAGCACTGGAGCTCTTGACGCAAGTGGTCGATGCAGTGGTCTGTTGAGGTCAGCGGTTTGTTTAAAGATGAGGACCAGCAAAACATACCCAATGAGGCGCGGTCGGACCGCGTGGCCTTCTGCCATCCGAGACCATCTTGGGGGCCGTGCTCACGGTAGAAGTCGTCGTCGAGGGCCAGGCGGATGGCATTGAGGCACTCCAGGTTGTGGAAGACGCTGAGTTCGCCGTAGAGGGTGCCGACGACAGGGGACTTGGTGGTGGGCTGAGAGGCGTGGAGGTAAGGGGTGGCTTCTTCGTTGGAGAGCGGGAACTTGGAGCCGCTGAGAAGGTTCTTCCAGGCGCGGTCGAGGCCGGAAGTGGTGCGCGGGTCGCCGACGTACGAGGGCTCAGACGAGTTGATGGCGGCAACGCGGTACAACTCGCCGGCCGTGGTGTTGTACTTCAGAGCGCCGGTGAAGTTGCGCTGCTCGTAGCGAATGTGGGCGCGGGCGTCGCGTGATGAGGCTGATATGGAGAAAGGGTCCAGGCGGCGCGGCACCACGGGACATTGGGCGTTGGTGTAGAAGAAGACGGCCAGAGAGGCGAAGAAAATGTTGGAGCAAAAGAGGGCAAAGATCAGAACGTGCTGGAACGAGTGAGTCGAAAGGGCGGGCGTGGGATATTCGGCGGCGGGCTGGCAGCAGCGGGCCTCCTCCATCCTCTTTTCGTCGAGGACGGTGGGCAGTTGGATATGCTTCTCAGCAGCCATGGTGGAGCGTGTTTGGAATTTCCAAGGTGGGGGAAGAGAGCGGAGTGGAATGGACGAACAACGTGCTTGGTGGTCTTAGGCGAGGGTTATACATGCTGAGCCAGGGCGGCGCCGAGCTTTGGGGCTTACCGTCACGGTGTCTCCGCAGGGCCCAGGCATACGAGGGCGCAGTGGAAAGTTCATCATTCCAGTGGGCGGCGCCGTGGCTGGGCGCAGCACAACTGCCCGCCGCGCCCGACAAGCTTATACGAGCCTGCCCGCACGCACCCCCTTTTTTACCGCATGCGGTAGTCGCGACGCCGCCCGGACACCCACGTCTTTTGCGCCAACTTCGCGCCGGCTGACGTGCGAGCTCCCCGCCCACCCAACACTGCGACACTTTCCACCTGCGCGACACGACGCGACACGACTCGATACTGCCGTGCCCCGATCTGCTGCTCGCCAGCGACGGCCCGCGCGCTGACACATCCGGATCTAGTGAGATCAAACGTCAGATCAGGCAGCTCCATGCGCGACTCGCATAGTCGACAGTAGCGCGCCCTCTCCACACGGCAATTTCGAATCCAACGCTTTTGCGCCGTGACCTGCGCCGCAGTATTTTTAGATGCTTTAGACCCCCGCCGCGGCCTTCTGGAGGCTTGCTGCGGAGCTCCAACCAGGTGTTGCCAAGCAACCGGCCGCTTTGCCAGTCTGCCCCGTGTAATGCCGCTGTTTCTGGCCATGGTAGCCTCCCACCGTCTCATCCGCGTGCGATGCGATGCGATGCGATACAGCCGGAGCGGAGTACTGTACGACGACCATCACTTCCCGATCTTTCTCCGCCCGAGACCATGCCATCGGCTGTTCCTGCGGCTGACTTCACACAAGCTCTCGCCTGACGCGCCGCCCGCCAATCCTGACCGCAGGATTTGCCCGTGGTCCGCGATGACAGGAAACCGCCAGATGTAACCGAAAGGATTCGCTGGCTCTTTGCCTTGGGCCCCCAGAAGCTTGTTATTCCTCGGGGTCAATAAAGCATGCGCACTGTCGGCATCCCCGTCCGTGGTTAGATCCAGCACGCTTGTCTATTGCGATCCGCCGTTAACGCAGCCCTACGGTACATGCAAGCCGGGCTGCTTCATTTGCCGACGCCTGTTCTGTAATTAACTGTGATAGCGTGCAGAAAAAAAGCCTTTCGCTCAAGCTCCGTGGCTCCTTTTCACTGGACCCTGGTGGTCAATGCCCCTTTCCCGTAGTCTCGGCTTTCGCACCGGCTTTCTGGTGCCCTTTCCCGTATTTCAGCGGATCTCAAAAGCTTGGCCTAGAGCTTCGCAGCGAGACATTGTGTAACCGCCACAGCAGCTTGGCGTGAGCTTTGTTCAAAAATAATCCAGTATCGTACTCCGTTGGTCCATCGACAACATTGCGTTACCGTGGACAGTTCCGAGGGCCGACCGCAAGCAATCACTTCAAACTTTGTCACCCCAACGTCACACTTGCGACCGGCGTCAAAAAACAGTGGGCTCAGATGCACAAGTAAATCCGATGGGATTATCTGCACTACTATGAAGCCGGTCCGCCTAGTGCTGCACTGCGAGCGGGGGTACTTTACATGCTGATCGACGCGCCCTACGCACGTAGACATGTGCACGTAGACGTAAGTGTAAAAGTGCACCAAGTCATTTGATCTAGTTGCTCACGTAAGTAGCACTTTATCTTCTACGTAGTAGTCAAGAGCTGACGACTACTACTCGGCTATTGCCCTATATTTCTCACAGTAATAGGTGAACTGGCCCCATCCGCATTGACGCTCGCGGTGAGCCTAGGGCTAATTTAGCCAATTCAGCCTTGTTGTCTCAGCGTGGGTCGATCAACCTCGTATTTTTCGTATGCAATCGACTCCACGGTCAATGCTCAGATGCACTAAAGCACAGTGTGCTTCTTGCCGTGCCGAACTACTATACATATGATCACTATTTGACCTTGGGAGCGGCACCCGAGTCTTTCCCGTGGACTACTTGATGTGCTTTACCCCCATCTTTTTCTATCTTGCACAGCAAGCATGTGACAGGTCCAAAGACAAAAGTTGACATGATCGAAGATCACTCAAATACGGAAATTCGTACGAAAAGTCGCCTTTGACTTGGCAGCGATCGTCGGACGGGACTTTTGCTAAAAACCTCCGTAGACGACGTCCGATGGAAACGACGGAGGCTGTTAGTTTATTGATGGCCGCGATCATCGGCGCCCACCGGAAAACGATGCTGAAGAAAGGCATGATCCGATGTCGATAGACTACGATGGCTACGGGAGATTTGCGGTGCCAGAGGCGCTTGGTGTGGAGAACGAAGGCGTAGCTGAAGAGGTGTGCCGTTCGCCAAGGCTGCGGAGAGGAAATTGGCTGGCGTTAGGGCGTCCAGTCAAATGACTACCTTCCGCTCCGCTAGCTGCTCCAGCTGAATTCACAAACGCATTTTCCAATCGCTCCTCATCGCCCTTTCACCGAGGCCAGCCCGGAACTCAGCTCACCGCTGCCCGAGGTAAAGGAAGATCTGTAGGATTGTTTCTCCGCGCCTCAGGGAATTCCTTGGACGGGGCGCACGTGGCTGTAGGAGTCATTGAAAATGGAAGCATCCTCAGCCCAAGTTGCGCCTCATCATCCTCTCCGGGCCCGACCGGATCTCTGCAAGCCTTCTTCTTTCATGGGAACAGGCCTTCCCCCCTCTCCAAGAGGGATTGCCCGCAGTGTTTGAAGTCCATGTTCGATCACTGTTGGTTGTCTCCAACTATTCACATGCAGTTTCCAATTTGTACAGCCCATAAGATGTCACTCACCATCAATGCAAAGCAGCCAGTGAAAGATGAAAATGTTTGCTGCTTTGCTGCTTTGCTGCTTTGCTGCTATGTTGTTAGTAAGTTGGATATTATTAAGCTCTGCGACCATTAAGAATGCTCCACAGCAATGCTGCTACAGCAGGCTCTGTCGCGGTGGATGGAGACCTTGCGCAAAAAGGATATGTGCTGCTGCAACTCGACTCTTTCGACTTCTTCTGGCTCCAGGCGATGTGAAAATAAGGATTGTTAGGGGCTATCAATGTCTCTGGAGTTGCCTTGTTTGTCGGAAAAGATTTGGCCGCTTAGTAACTTAGTGCCAGCACGCACCATGTCCCACTAAAACTATTATTGTTAGTCACCTCTGGCACCTCCACATCAGCAAAAAGCCATGAAGGATGGACAAAAACAAAAAGAAGTGCGTATTCCGTTACCGGGAATCGAACCCGGGCCGCTCCGGCTCGTGAAGTGTACTGGATACATGAAAGCGGAGAATCCTAACCCCTAGACCATAACGGAGATGGTTGATTATGAGTAATCAATTCGTACCCAAAAAATATAACCTCCAAAATTCTGGCAGTGCAGATCTCAGGGATCAATAAGGTTTGGTCGTCACGGCCAAACATCTCTGCAAGGATTTTTTCTGAGCTTGTGCGCGCCATGGGTCTGGTCGGAATGATTTGAGACAATTACGTCTGCACGGATGCTCCAGCCGCCCCATGTCCCGATGGGGCCGAAACTCAGATGCAGATGCCAAGCCATGGTTGATAGGCATTTGTGGGGAACAGCGGAGAGCGGACGGTCTGGGAGAAGCAGGATATCAAGGCGATGCTCGGAGACCGAGGCTCTGTCCTCGGCGGAAGCGAAATGCGGCAAGCAATCCGGCGGAGATGTTGGGGACGGCAAAGAGGGGTTCGGCGGGTAGCAAGCCACGAAAGACTATGGCTGGCAGGTAAAGGCAAAATCCGGCTGGGCAGACCATGGACGCAGCCGACGCGCAAGCGGTCGCAAATAACGGTGAAAGGATATCAACGCTCAGACATGCGTTGGTGCGACGTCATGGGCGGAGGTAATCGAATTTGATGTACACATCCCATGCTCGGAGCGTTATCATCTTCAATGTCATTGGGCTGATCGAGTGGGTCGTGGTGGAGGCGAGTTGCGACGCCGCATGGCAGCGAGTGGATCGGCACTTCCGAGCACAGATGGGGATGGCTGCCTTCCCCGTGGGGTAGGTCGCACACCTGTCCGCCGTACCCAACTACCGCCCGGTCGGAAGGCGCACCAACGCACGTCCGCCGAGCTTCTCTTCTACTTTCGCGTCTGGGCGAGTCTCGGCGCTGCTGCTACAAGAACAGCACCCGCGCCCCTAATGTCTCTACCCAAGCTTCGCAATGGCCGCCCTCGACGACAAGCCTGCTGTCGAGCACCACGAGACCCTGAAAGATGAAGGCTTCCCCGAAGCCGCCGAGCGCGGTCATTTGGCCACCGACAGGTGCGTCCTCCCAATCCGCGCCTCTCCGTTGCCTGCTAACCGCCAATCAGATACGGCAACGCCATCGTCACCTTCGATCCCAAGGCCGAGTCCCGCTTGAGATGGAAACTCGACCTCTACATCATTCCGACCGTCGCGTTCCTGTATCTTTTCTGCTTCATCGACCGCGCCAACATAGGGTAACGGCCCCTCATCCGGCGGCAGAGACGCATGTGATCTGACTTTATTCCAGCAATGCGCGCCTGGCCGGGCTTGAGAAGGACCTTGGCCTCGAGGGCTACGACTACAACCTCCTCTTGACCGTCTTCTACATTTCCTACATCGTCTTTGAGCTTCCCTCCAACGTGTGCTGCAAGTGGCTTGGCCCCGGTTGGTTCATTCCTTCCATCTCGCTCGGCTTTGGCATTTGCTCCGTTTGCACTGCTTTTGTCCACGACATCCACAGCGCCTCCGGCGTACGCTTCTTGTTGGGTGCTTTTGAATCCGGAATGCTGCCGGGCATCGCCTACTATCTGTCTCGATGGTACCGTCGCAGCGAGTTGGCTTTTCGCTTGTCTCTGGTATGCCAAGCCGACGTCCGCAGTCTCTCACTTCGCTGACATTGGTCCAGTACATCGTCATGGCTCCTCTGGCCGGTGCCTTCGGAGGCCTGTTGGCTTCCGCCATCCTCAAGCTTGATCACTTCGGCGGTCTCCACCAATGGCGTATGATCTTTGCCATCGAAGGAATCATCACCATCGGCTTGGCTTTGATCTCCTTCTTCACCCTCACCGATCGCCCAGAAACTGCCAGGTGGCTCACTCAGGAGGAGAAAGACCTGGCCATCGCACGCGTCAAGTCGGAGCGCGTGGGTGCTACCGAGGTGCTCGACAAGATGGATACTACAAAAATCCTCCGTGGCATCTTCAGTCCCGTTACCATATCGACCTCCTTCATCTTCCTGCTCAACAACATCACCGTCTCGGGATTGGCCTTCTTCCTTCCCACCATCGTCAAGACCATCTATCCCACCGACACGGTTATTTCCCAACAGCTTCACACTGTCCCGCCCTACATTGTCGGAGCCTTCTTCACCCTCCTTTTTCCCTATCTGAGCTGGCGCTTCGACAAACGCAATGCCTTCTTCATCGTCTCCGCCCCCTTCATGATGGTCGGTTATATCATGTTCCTGGCTACTGATACGGCAAAGGTTCGCTACGGTGCCACCTTCCTAATCGCCAGCGGTGCCTTTGCTTTTGGCGCTCTCTGCAATGCCCAGGTCTCGGCCAACGTCGTCTCTGATTCCGCACGCTCTGCTGCAATTGGAACCAATGTTATGAGCGGAAATATTGGCGGATTGGTGGCAACTTGGAGCTTTCTGCCATTCGACGGGCCCGATTATCATATTGGAAATGGCCTCAACCTCGCAACTTCCAGCACCATTTTCATCCTCTCGATTCTCTTGCTACTCTGGATGGTTGCAGACAATAAGAAGCGGGACAAACGTGATGTTGATGCTGAGCTGGCTGGTCTGGATCAGAAGACTATTCAGGACTTGGACTGGCGCCATCCTGCGTTCAGGTGGAGGCTGTAGTAGCACTTTTTTTTGAGTTGTTCTTTTGTATGGTTTTCTTCACACATGGATATTCAGGTAGAAGGTATTGTTGGCGACTTGGTGTTAGATTGGTGTTGGTACTGGATCTGGAATTGAGCGAGGAGTGCTGAGCCGGGCGCTGGGAGTACAATTGGTTACAGAAGATCGCAAAGGACGCTGCACTTTTTATACGTGGGCAGTTGGAGAGTATATGTAAATGTACATTTTCATCCAGACATTTGGATTCAACTGCCCACGTGAGTGGATATCTATCTCGAGCAGAAAAGTTTGGGAGATGTCAAATTCTTTTGTTAACCCCCCTGCAAGAGGGCAGCTAACTACTGGAGAAAGGGTCCGGATTTGGAGCTTTGGGCCCATGTCTGATCTGAGACAGGATGATTACGCAATCGCAGGGTTGAGGATGGCACTCGTCAAGCCTTCGTCAAGCCTCACAGCCCTTGCCTGTTGTGTCAGGGCCGCATCACCAGGTCCCCCGCATTTCAGCTTTGGCCAGGATTTACATTATCTAGTCCCTATACATGGACTTACTCGGCTATCCCGAGCGTCATGTCTAAAGTTTATTCCGGTCAAAGCTCTGGTAGATGTGCAGCTCCGGGAATGGCGCACGTCCAGGCGATCAACCCTCGGGAATACCGAGACTTGCGTGCTGAGATGTGCAATTCGAAATCACGCTAGCCGCATTGTGCAAATCAGTCATAAATTTCACTTTTGATTGGTAACCGTGGGTTAGAGCAACGTTTTCCGCAAGTGTTGTGCAAATACTGACCCATTTCTTGGCGACACTACTGCAACATCACCACTCAGGGGTACTGCAGCCGAAAGCTGGCGTAAAGAATAACTCTTCCTCAGGCATAAATCTGACTCGGCTCTTTCTTTTTCCTCTCTTCCTTTTTTTCCCCCCAAGAGAAACACCATATGTGGGTAGCTGAAGCTATCGCCTGGACGTGTATGTGAAACTCAACCACCAATGGCAATGCTAGCGTTCGGCTGTGATGCTCCTCCGCAACTCCAATTTTATATGGTAATACTGCCCTTTAATTTCACCAGTACGATCAAATTTAAGAATATTTCAATTGCAGAAGATGAAGATATCTACAAGTAACGTTCATGTACAAAGCCGTTAAAAGGCGCCTCTTTTCTCCAATCTGTACGGAAACCTCGAGCCCATCCTAGGCGACCTAGCCTGCGAAGACTTGCAGCGCACCTATTTGCAGTAGATCTCACCCTTGTTGTAGGTGCAGTGGGCGTTGTTGTGCATAGCAGCGAAGTTGATGTAGCCACCATCGCCCTGGGGCTTGAAGCGGGCATCGGGGCTGCACATCCGTCAGTATTTACAATTTCCAGCATGGCGAACGGTGAACTAACCCTTGCATGAAGAAGCAGTCGTAGTCAGTGTTGAGAAGACCAGAAGAGATCTTGACAGACGCCAGCTCAGTGACCTGCTTCGGCTTGGAAACGGAGTAGCCCATGTTCTGCATATCGTCAGTTGTGTGCTGAGATCAGAGAGTAAGGGGTTAACTTACGTAGCAGATGGCAGCGACCCTGTTGTTGGGCCTGCGAGCCCACATTTCGGCGACAGTCTTCTTGGTGAACTGCTCGCGCACCTGCTCCCAAGTGCTAAGGGCGGGCAGGATGTTGTTGATGGAACCGACAGCCACACCGGACGCGGTGCCAACAATGGCAGTCACGACGGCACCGCTGATGATACCAGCAGTGATGGGGTCAATGCGCTTCTCGAGGGCGGCGTGCTCGTCGTTCTTGGGGGCCGGAGCTGCGGCAGCAAGGCCGGCGACGAGGGCAACCATGGCGGTGTTGAACTTCATTTTGAAGGAATTGTGTGGGTAACCGGGTGGTTGATAGTGTAGGTTGTGGTGGAGGATTGGAAGATTGGAGATGCTGTTGATGGTTCCTGTAGCCTACTGCTGGTCGAGCTTTATATATCATCCAGAAGGCCTTCCACACAGTCAGGAGATGTGACTACAGCTGCAATGCCGCCCACGCGAGTCGGCGGTGCGTGTCATGGGAGAGACGTTTGATGACACGAGGGCTCCTTAGCGCTTGGTGTTCATAGTCCGTCGCTATCGCCAAGATGCTACTGAACAGCTGGTGAAGCACTGACGTATCGTATCCCCAGCGCACGGTTCGTGTTGATGTAAATGAGGTACAGCTGGCGGCGTTTTCCACTGTGGGGTTCTCCAGGTTCGACCGCCGCGAACTGCCGGAACCTGCGTTTCAAAGGGACCAAACCGTTGGGAGCTTGTTCTTGATTCTACACGAGGCGTTCTGAAGGGCAATGGTTATACGGACGCAAAGACGGGGAATACTAGCTCAAGAAGCCGAGCCTAGAAATCTTTTCACTCAAAGGAATCTACGAAATTACTACGTATGTACGCCAGTTTCTCGTGGCATTTCCTCAAGTTCCGTTATCTTTTGTGGTATTGGCTCTCTCGGCGGTTACCATGATTTCACCGAAGCTCTTTGGGAAACTCCGGTGGCAAGTGTCATAGAAGCCCGCCAAGGATTTCATGATGCGGCTCGTGCCATTCGCTTGAACAAGCGTGGTTAGCATCGAAAGAGAGCCCTACAGACTACATTAAACTCGTTTCCGCCAAGCTGATTGGAAGACTGTTGGCCTGACTGTAGCGTAAACTCTCACAAAACTGCAACATAGACAGAGCACATGTGTCTCCTTAACAAATTGTTGCTGCGATGGAAGCCAGCCGAGTTAACGACGTGACCAGAGAGGCCTTTAATTTGTTCCACCTTGGCAGTCCTGTGGTTTGCAGCTACTTGATATCTATCGTGAAGCCTGTGCACGGCTCAGACACTTAACAGCTACATGTAATGTGTTTCGCTATCTGTGAATACCTGCAGCTACACATTAGATGAGCCAATGACATGACGCGGACGGCTCGAAACATTAGTGCTCTTGGCCTCAACACCACGCCAAGCTTTCATGACTCCGTCGCCCTACAATCTCATGACATCGACCGGCGGCACAGTGCTTCAGCCTCATGACAGCCTCTCGTCAGTGGCACAGCTTCGAGACGTGCAACTCCTTCCTAATCGGGACATGGGCGGCAGAGCGGCGTTCCGTATATGCGGCCCGACTCGGGATGGCTGATCAGGCTGACCCCTACATACTCGTGCGCCGGGTTGGTCGAACCACCGTGCACATCGATAGTTTAAGGTTATATACGAGCACACCGTGATTGTGCTGCTGTGCGAAAGCCAAATGATCCTCGACTTTGAATCATGACAGTTCCCTCTGACCAGTCGCACCGCAGCATCTGGGGAAGCTGTTGGTCCGGGGAATTCGTATTTCTCCATTGAGCTTCGGAGTTGATAAGGCGCGACAAGCCCCAGCCCCAACCCAAGTCCCTGGGCTCGGCTGATCAGCCCTTCAGCGACCAACACCTGATGAGTGAGCAACATGGCCGAGAAACTGGTTTGAAACAGGAATTTCTAAAAATTCTTTGGATCAACCACCACCGCCGAGCGATGCGCTGTTTCTGCCATTGAGCCCAGCAGGGCGCGCAGCGACAATGCATCATTCCTTTGGCAAGGCGCAATTTGACTCGCGCGGCTGATCTGGAACATGCATTCAAATTGGGCTATGCACGACACATGCGAGGCTGCGAGACAATGTTCGGTGAGCCCAAAGTAGAAAGGCTGTAGCCTAGTAATTTGCAAGGCTAAGGCGGACCAGGCGGACTTGCCTGCTTCAGCTGTATAAATGAGTCTCCTCAAAGACTTGCGAACCTTGTCCTGATCTTTCTTCATAATTGAAGCGACATGGCTTCCTTCTCAGTACTTACTAGACTTGAAGGAAACGCTTGCATTTTGCGATGAGAGATCAAAATGGTTTGCAAGGAGTTGCAGTTAGTGTTCAGGTGCGAGAGGGACAACTCTAGACGGGCTTTATGGCACTTTCATGATAGAAAATCAATTCATATCGTTTAATCTACTTATACATACTAACTCTGGTGTCTACACTAAGCTTTCAAAATTTCTCGCCTGCACGACCTTTCCGGACAGGTGGTGCAGGTGAGAAATTAGCATAATGAAAGGCTATCAGGACGAAGAGAAGAAGAAAAAAAGGGTATACGGAAAAAGGAAAGCCGCAATATCATGCTGTCCACTCTCTTTTCTCGGCAATGACTACCTCTTCATCTGTGGCGAATGATTTACGAGTGAAGTCATCACTCGGGTGGTGCACGCGCAACAGCATTTTCAACATGCGACACCAACTACGCATGACCCAGGCGCGCCTCGGTATCCCCATTGTGTTTTTCCCAGTACAAGCAAGTTCCCGCGGTCGCCCACCAAGGCGTTGGCCCATATCTGTAGCAGCAGCAAGACCAAGCGGTGCTGCAACAGAGGCAAACCATCACTCCAAATTGGAGCGGAACGAAGAGAATTGTTTGCAAATCAAAGCCAAGGGCGAGGCCTGATAATGCGCTCACAACAAACGCAACTGCCAGGAGATGGTCGCGCCACGGGATGTGCCGATTCCGATAGTGAAGAAAAATTGCCGCAACCATGTAAACGGCCCCCGCAGGCCACTTGGCATGAGTGACCAAAGGTGCGATAGCCGCATGGGAAATATTTGTCGTACCCATAGCCATCTCGTGTGTGGACGAGGAGACGGACATCCTCTCGAGTTCGGTAAATGCCATTATTATGCTCGAGAGTAACAACAACAGCGCGCCGCAAACTTGAGAGATGACGGCATAGGGATGCTTGCGCTGGCGCTTGAGAGGCTCCAGATGTCCATCTTCATCTTTCATGGTCTGCTGGAAGATATTTGCATCAGCCGCAGTCCATGCAGGTCGCGTGGAGTTTGAAGCACTTACAACCGTAGAACCATAGAAAGCGTTAGGTGAGAAAAGAATTATTTTGAAATTTTTGTGTGAAAGAAGCACGCTGAGGGACTCCCAAGAACCTCAGATGGTGGTTTTATGGCAGTGAAACGGTTGGTGAATTGTTTGTTGGTGGTAGGGATAGCGGCAGGTTGTGGGAGAAGGATGGCTTTATAACTCAGGTTCATACCTCAGTCTGACAGCCATGGCCAGGTAGCCTTCGGGAAAAAACTCCAATGGGAATTCCAACAGGCGGCGCTGCCTTGGAGGGTGTGACTGTGCGAGGCGGTGTTGGTTTTCGAAAGCCACCCCCAAAGGACCAAGACCGCCTGCGCAAGGCAGACCCTATTGTGGCGTGAGGGAGAGGACGATAGGTGATAAGGCAGACAGAACCCGTCCGGCGAGGCAGTTTTCAATGAGGGGTTTCTTTTTTGAAGGAAAGAAAAGGAAGGGGGGAAAGGCTGGCATTCAGCCTGGTCATGCAAGTGCTGCGCCACCAAATTGTGCGGACTGTCAGTATCAGCCTTGAAGAAGTGAAGAAGAAAAATGGCGCAGCAAGGCAGTATTCGATGCTGGCGGTTGGTTCGACTGGCTTTAGGGGAGTCAGTCCGAGGAATTGCGGGCTATGCCATGGTAACGCAGGGCACACCGGTAGCTCTCTTAAAATGTGCGCCACCCAAGCAATATCCTTTCAGTCTTTCTCCGTCTAGCGTATGGTCGCTGAATTTCACGATAAACACAGTGCTCGTTATTCTCAAGTGTCCCCCAGGGCCCTCTCTCTCGTTCGTGCATACGTCTTTGAAGCAGTCTCCGAAGATGGAGACCGTTCAAAGACGCCCCACGAACGGTTCGTTTCTGCAATTGGTAGCCGAAATTGTTCGACATGCGGCGACTTCAATAGTCGGGGCCTTCATGGCAATGACTAGCGTGGTGTGGGTTGCGTTGAGAAACGAGGCGACAATTTCTGTTCGCCTCTGTTGGTTGTGAGTACTGGTGTCGCTTCTGCCTGGGGTGGTCTCGTCCATACTAACCTGCAACTCCCATAGCTTCTTCAGCCAGTGGGTTGCTCTGACGATGCTATACATGATCATGTATTGCATTCGACTTTCACACGCTAAGCTGTGAGTTCTCTATTCTCTTCTCAATGATTTGTAGTAACATTTGCAGGTATATACTGGCAACTTTACTGCTTGCAGGGTTCTCTGCTATGCTACTGTCAGCACAACAGCATCCAGGGTTAAGCGGTTTTGCGGTGGTGACATCAGCTCCGCCTTGTATCTCATTTGGCGCGTTCCTCGCGTCGTTTCTTTTCCCGCAAAGACGGCGGCACCGACGTCTTTCAACAACCGAAGGATGATGCAAAAATTCAAAGACGGCTCTTCGTTTGGATTCCGAGCGGGCGTTTGAAGATTGATGGTTTCGTGTCGTTTCATTAAAAAGGCGAGGCTGACGGGAGCGGGGTAGAAGATCATCGAGGCACGCAAGGATGCGGCGCTTACACACTGATTGGCCAATCATGCATGGGATCGTTGCACGTATACACAGTATAGAAAACTACTGTAGCTTAAGGCTAGTGTGACTTGATATTTTGCTCATGTCGTAGGCAGTTGAAGCTATGATCCGGACGCGAATGTCGAATTAACAATTATACATTCACGTCCGGACGATAGCCTCAACTACCCACATATGTCAATTGCTGAGACATAGTGGCCTCTTTTTCTACGGGCCCTGCTATCCTTCGCGCTAGCCTTTGGCTGTAATGTCCCTCTGTATAGTCAGGCTTTCAATATACTTATGTCGGTACGGAAACTTCGCAGATCCGAGGTCGTTTAACTGTAAATATGACCCTTGTCCTTGTGGACGCGAATAGGCTACGGATGGAAATTCCGCAATACCTTTCTAGAGAATAACATTTATATTTATTTTAAGGATGTCTCGAGTTTGTTTACGCGATCTTGTTTCTCTCTGTACTGGTTTCTTCAAACGAAACATGCTTGGAAGAGGGTCTTTACAATTTTGCCTTGCGGGTTTCTCTCCTAAGCGTATGTGTATTTCTTGTACGTGTATAGACATAGCCTACGTATGAAGCATACGCAATGTAGAGTATTTTGCATTCCGGGGTGAAAGGGGAACCAAGCTGGGCGGAAAGCTCAGACCCAAGACGGCTAAAAATAAACCAAGGTGCGGGGTAGACTGGTGAGACAATAAAAACCTGTTCCGGTCAGTCCCACACCTGGTCGGTGAAGTTTAATGCGTGTGGGATGTCCGCAAGTCTCCCACCGGACCATATACACGGCCTCGCGGTCCTATTGGTGGGTTCCACAGGGGAAAAAGGTACGCCTTGGCACCTTCGCTCTGGCCTTCCGCTCTCGGCAATTCCTAATCCCCGAATACTCTGTCGCGGTGGATCGGTCTTATTGCCGATGTTTGTTAATGTAAAAAGGCGCCGGTTAATGGGGTAATGTGACCTCGTTCGTACTTGAGAAGTCCATCATGTCTTGGCCCCAGCATATATATTGTGGAGATTGCGGTACTTTGCAGCACCCAGCATCTGGCTCTTCCTACCGGTAACAATCGCCATGGCATCCAGAGGTTTCACCAAGAGGGCGGCTATGCTCCTGGGCGGGGCGGCGGCCGTGACCGTGGCCGACTTCACCAACCCGGTCCTCTGGGAGGATCTTGCGGACCTCGACATCTTCCGAGTAGACGATACCTTCTACTACTCGGCTTCGACGATGGCGTATTCGCCTGGCGCGCCTATCCTGCGCTCGTACGATCTCGCCAACTGGGAGTTCATCGGCCACAGCGTCCCCACGCTGGATTTCGGAGATGCGTACGACCTCAACGGCGGCCAGGCATACGTGCAGGGCATCTGGGCGTCATTCTGCAACTACCGGCCATCGAATAAGCTGTTCTACTGGGGCGGTTGCATCCGGTCGGACCTCAAGACCCACATCTACACAGCCTCGGACCCATCCGGAGAATGGAGCAAGCACGCCGTCATCGACAACTGCTACTACGACGCTGGCCTTTTCATTGATCCCGATGACGACACGATGTATGTTGCGTACGGAAGCACAAACATCAACGTCGCCCAGTTGTCGGCGGATGGCACCACCCAAGTCAGCAACCAGGTCGTCTACGAATCACCCTCGAACCCGGGCTACATCGAAGGATCACGAATGTATAAGATTAATGGGCGCCATTATATTTTCCTTACTCGGCCTCCGGACGCAGAGTATGTGTTGATGTCCAATGATGGACCGTTCGGTCCCTACGAGGGGAGGTATCTGGTGGACCGAGTCGGCGCCCCCGTGGCCAGCGCCGGGGCTCCGCACCAGGGAGGAATCGTCGACACGCCCAATGGCGACTGGTACTACATGTCCTTCATCGACGCGTACCCGGGCGGCCGCATGCCCGTCCTCGCGCCCATCACCTTCGACGACGAGGGCTGGCCGACGGTCGAGCTCGTCAACGGCGCCTGGGGCGAGACGTACCCGTCTCCCAACGTGCCTACGCCGCCGCGGGAAGTCGAGTCTCCGGTCGGCATCGACACCTTCTCGGGTTCGTCGCTGAGCCACCAGTGGGAGTGGAACCACAACCCGGACAACACCAAGTGGTCCCTTGACGGAGGCCTGCGGCTGCAGACGGCCACTGTGACCGACGACCTGTACGCCGCGCGCAACACACTGACGCACAGGATCATCGGTCCCGCCTCCTCCGGCACCATCGTCCTGGACTTCTCGTCCATGGCCGACGGCGACCGCGCCGGCCTGTCCCTCTTCCGCGACCAGTCGGCCTGGATCGGCATCGTCAAGGACGCCGGTGCCACCAGGCTGGCCGTGTGGGACGACATCACCATGGACTCGAGCTGGAACACCAACAGCACCGGCTCCGAGGTCGCCACCGCCGACGTCTCCGGCACCAAGGTCTACCTGAGAGTCGAGGCCGACATCGCGCCCGCCGGCACCAAGCAGGGCGTCTTCTCGTACAGCACTGATGGGCAGACCTTCACTACTCTGGGCCCCGTCTTCACCATGAACACGGCCTGGCAGTACTTCATCGGCTATCGCTTTGGCATCTTCAATTTCGCTACCCAGGCTCTTGGCGGCTCTGTGCTTGTTGAATCGTTCGAGATGCAGTTGGTTTGATGTGTTTAGCGAGGCAATGTTCTTTCCTTACGCAGGTGGTTGAAGTAAATATTTGGATGTAGAAGTGTACAAATGCATTCCGACATGACTTTCGCAAATTTGACTCATCAACCTCGAGAATTAGTAGTAAATGCGTTGTTGGTATACACAGGATTACGATATAGTGAAGCGGGATTTGTTGTGGTCGAATGCATGAATGATGACGGAGGAGACTAACTATCTGCCTAGGGCATCTAAATTCTCAGGTATCTAGAATCTCAGGCATCCAAATACGTTCTGTGACAGTTGTTGGTTGGGTGATTTCGTTAATAGTGAGGTTGCTTAGAAAGTTGATAGTGCTCTTGGGGAGCGCTTAAGATTTCTGTAATTCAGACGTGAAAAGATAGGTACAGAGGGGGGCTGCAGCCGAAGGATGGTATGGCCTTAGAACATAGCGTAAGTATGCCTGACTTTTTTTTTTCACACAAAAAGAACATATATGGGTAGTTGAAGCTATCGTCCGGACGTGAATGTATAATTATTAATTCCACATTAACATCCGGATGATAGCTTCAACTACCCATGGTATGAGCGAAAAATAAGTTTACGCTGTAATATCCCCCTGTAAGTGAGTTTTCGAGGGGGAGTCAAATTTGTAGGCACATTCAACTATTAATCAACGCAAGTATGCTAGACTTAAAGTCTTGGAAAGCATAAATTTTTGCAACTCGGTTCCGTAGCAGAATTCAGAGAAGACAAACTCTGGTTTATTGCGGCCTTTTCTACAACTCCAATGCTCATGGTTCATTGAATGGGCAATTGCGCAAAGAACAATGAAATGATTGACCCATCCTTGATCGGTTGCGGAAAATTCGCAGAAAAAGAGACCTACTGAGCACCTGGATATCCCCAAACGCCAATGAAAATGCCCATTTTTTTTCGCAGCGACAACGCCAGGACTTAATCATCACTCTCATCCGATGCCTTCTTCTTTTTCTTCTTCTTCTTTTCGCCGTCTTCCTCTTTCCTCTTGCGCTTCTTCTCCTTGCCGCCCACATCCTCCTTGGGAGCCTCGAACTCCTTGGCACGGGCCTTCCGCTTCTCCTCCATCTTCTCCCGCATGGCCTCTTCTCTCCTCTCCTTCTCCTTGCGCTCCTTGGCCTGCTTTCCGAGGAAGTACTCGCCGCTCTCGATCTGGAGGTCGACCTTGCTCTTCTCCTGGGGCGGCGGGAAGGGAGTGTAGACCTTCTTGCTCTTGTCCGTGACCTTGTGCGGGACGCGACGCTTGGACGTGTGGCGCTTCTTGAAGTTGGGCAGGAAGCGATCCCAGCTCTCATTAACCAAAGTAGGGTCCTTTGCGAGCTCACGCTTGATCATGAGCTCCTTGATGTGGTAGATGGGGTGGATGTTGGCCATGCAGTCCAACACGACACGGCGCACTTCCTTCAGACCCTTGTAGCCGCCCATGGCGGACACGGTGTTTCCCTGGACCAGAATGTAGCATCCGGTGAGCAGCTCGAGAGCCTTGAGGGTGCTGCCGTCAGGGCCGAGGATGCGCTGGCGACGCTTCACGAAACGCTCCTTGTTGCGAACCAAATTGCGGATCTTGATGATGTCGCAGGCCTGGCCATCCTCGAGAATCTTGAGAGCCTGGGGCGCGGGAACGCTACGGGCGAGGAGTTTTATCAGGTCGCGAGCCTTGAGAATGGCGGCCGGGTCGTAGGTCTTGCGGGTGGTCTTGACGGTCATGGAACCTTCGACGAGATCAAGGGTGCAGGCGATGCCCTGCTTCTCGAGCGCGCGCGTAACGACGGGCCATGCTTCGCGCAAGTAGACTTCGCGGTATTTGGGGAAGAGGGTCGCGAAAGAGGATTCTTCGGCGAAGGTGCCGCCGACATTGTCTTCAGGTTTGAACTCCTCAATCTGCGCGCAATGTCAGAGGGCGCGGACGGACCAGAAATAGCATGGGGAGCGTACCTTCCACTTGTCGATGTCATCGGTATCCCATGGCTTGTCTCTGTTGTGAATGGACGGCATTTTGGCAAGTTGCACGGCGGTTGACGACGGCGGCTCAGGTCGTGGCCGCTCGAGAAACTTTTGGAACGCGCAGCCCGGGGGCGGTGGCAGAACCCGTAAAGCCGCCATACCGGTTTTGGAAATGCATCCGACGCTCGCCAAAAACTACTCCAGTCTTCACTTGACACTGCATAGAACAGATGTCTCTGTGTTTCACCGATATAGATGGACTGATCTCACCCATCCTACTTGTTGGGCGACTCCCGTTCTCTCGAACCTGTCTTTCTTATCTTTTCCTTTCGCCCAAGATTACTTGATCTGCCGTCACGTCATCAATGCGGTAGAAAATGAAGATCGATTTGAATGCCTAGCATGTCTTTTGCTTCTTCGGGCCGTGCATAACGCTGTCTTACCTAGCACGACGGCTACAATCTATGACAATGCTCGACCCGGGAATAAGAGGTAATGGGCGTGATTGGATAGCTTTAGCATTTCGCAACTTCGATATTTTCCCTTTTACTCGTCCATATCCTCGCCGTCTCCAATCATGTGCTTGAAGTCGCCTAGAATAGTATTCCAGGTGTCATCTTTCGTCTTACACCACTCCTGGACCTTCTTGATGCCCTCCAGGTCTTCCTTCATCCTATCGGCGTTGGTGGTGCCGTTCAAGACGACGACATCCACGGCCATGACCAGGGCATACAGTGCAACCTCAGCACTGACGGCGGCAAATTGAGCTAGCATGAATACAGGAGTCGACTGCAGCAGCTGGGGATTGCCCGTCAGCGTCCAGAAGCTCTCATAGACGATGCCGTTCTCGCGGCAGAATTGGCGGAGAGACACATCGTAGCTGGTGGCGGCATAGAAGCGGTTCTGCACCACGGCAGGCTTGACCGTCGAGCTCCGATAGAGCACCTCGAGGATGGGCTGCGACACGTTCGAAATACCTAGATGGCGGATCTTGTGCGGCACGTACGTCTCCAGCGTCCTCCACGCTTCAAGCGTCTGGCGGATGTTGGGCAGCGGAGAGTGGAGCAGCAGGCAGTCGATGTACGAAGCTTCGGAGCCACTCTCGTCGTCAGTCGGGCGCAGGTTCAGCAGCGACGACTTGACCGAGGTGTGCACCTGGGTGGCGATGGGGTCCTCGGGCGAGTAGGGCATGTTGCTCAGGTCCTGGCCGGCTGGCGATGTAAATTTTGTTTGAACCTTGTGGGCTGCATTAGGTGTGTCAACTCGGGCTCCCTGGCTCTAAGCGCGTACATAGATCTGCTCTCGTGCGAGGCCATTCGCCTTGAGGGCATCGCGGATGCCGGCGCCGACGAGATGCTCTTGATAGTGGCGCGGCTGGGCAGCCGTGTCGACAGCCACGAAACCCGCGGCCAAAGCGTCGGCGACAAGCTTCGCCGAGGCATCCTTTTTCCAGGCGGTACCGTAGATGAAGGCGGGACTGCCAATGGCGTGCAGGATGGGGCGTGCGGGCGGCATGACGCGGACTTGGGGGAGCGTGGTGTTTTGGGCGGGAGGACGGGCAGCGGCAGATGAGATCATTTCTCGCACGGACAAAGTCGCGGCCGAGCCTCACAGCCCCTTTGATCGCCCCTTCCGGCCCACTGCCACGCGCAACGCTCAGGTGCCCCTCCACGTGCTGGGCATGGTCCTGGCTCCTTCTCGAGCCCCCGCTTGCACCGTCACTACATGCGCCCTCGACCAACGTTGATTACTAGATTGCTGATCATCATAGGACCCTGTTTCGAATCTCTCGCTCTCGTGCCTTCAAATGACTATTAAACTCCAAACCCTGCTGTTCCTCCGTCTCTATCTGTCTCTACATCTGCTCTTTTGGCGTCGGTTCCCTCTTCTGGACTTTCTGCGTGCCTTTTGTATACCCATCTCCTTGCAGCCTTCCCTTGTTCTGACCCGCAGCTTCAACGACCTTTCCATTCCCCAGCCACGTATTCCACAGAACGTCATCCGCTATCTCCAGGCTCCGTCTTTTTGCTCTAGTGCCAACATGTACGTGTCACAAGCCAGAGCCGATGGCTCAACTGGATCACCAACACTTTGGACGGCGCTTTGTTCCCTTCGTGCGCTAACGACTTTCTGCTGGCGTGCAGATCCACCGTGGTCACACACATAGAGAGACACATGTCGCTGTCGGTCAGGTATACAAAGACGTCGCCTGTCGTCCGACAATGGACATCTGGTCCGCAGCTCCCCACAATACCTGGCGCTTTCAGCCCCGCAGAAGAAGCCTACCAAGATAACCAAAGCGTGCTCAATCCCCTCAACAGCCCGCCCGCCTGCATCAAGATGCCGTGGGTGTGCTGTAGCTGCGACTCGACCTGGGACGGCGGCAGTCCTTCCAACTGGTGTAATTCATGCGGTCACTCCACGAACGGATGTATGAATTGCTTCGCGTATTGAGAGAGTCGCCCTCAAATTGGCAGGCAGCGCCACCAGTTTCGAAACGTACCATAGCGTTTCTAGACGATTAATTAATATTCCTATTTTCATCGTCAATTTCCTGCTGCATACCTAAAAGCATGTAAATAGCCTAACAACCATGTCTTTCGGGGCGGACAAGTAGGACGTTGTTGCGGTGCGACAAATCCGACTTTGAGCCTGGTCAATCTCCGATCATCACGCACATCCGCGCCACCTTAATCACCACTCAACCCCGAACCCGAGTCCGCATCATCAGACAATCAGCCATGCCCGACGCTGACGGTGCATCCCAACCGCTGCCCTCGCCCAACCCCCTGCCGTCGCCGCCGATCCGCTTCCCCCGAAACCTGGCCGACTTCTGCGCCACCTGGACCCTGAAGGCCATCGTGCGCGTCTACACCACCCTGCTCCATCTGCTGTCCTTCCTGGGCTTACGACCACGCCCGTCGCTTACCAAAACCTATCCATGCGCCCCGCACTCCCCTGTCCGCATCTTCCTCCCACCCTCTCCTTCCGCCCATGGCTCGTCACCCCCTCCTCTCCTGATCTCGGTCCACGGCGGCGGCTTCGCCCTGTGCGCTCCCGTCGTCGATGACTCCGACGCTCTCCACTACGCCCGCCATCACCGCATCGCCGTGGCCAACATCGGCTACCGCCTCGCCCCGCGCTCCCGCTTCCCCAACCAGGTCCACGACGTCGTCGCCCTGGTCGAAGCGATCCTGGACGACCAAGCTCTGCCCGTCGACCGCTCCCGCGTCGCCATCTCCGGCTACTCGGCGGGCGGGAACCTGTGTCTCGCCGCCTGCCAGCTGCGAGGTCTGGCCGAGACTGGCCGCATCAAGGGAGCCGTGTCCTTCTATCCCGTTACCGACTTCTCGCTGGACCATGCCGACAGGGTGGCACGTGCACAGTCCATAGCAAGAAATGCGCCCAACCAGAATTTCGGATGGGTGCGCTGGAGTTACGTGCACGAGGGTCAGGACTTGCGCGATCCCTTGATCAGCCCCACGTTTGCCCCTAGATCCAAGCTGCCCAAGAAAATCTGTCTGATTGGCTGCGAGCTGGATATGCTCTGTGATGAGGCCGAGCGGATGGCCGAGAAATTGGCTGCTGAAGAGGGCGAGGGTGTGAAGAGGGCTGAAGGAGAGGCTGGTTGGCGCACCAAGAATGTGAGATGGGAGAAAGTGCTGAGACAGCCGCACGGGTTCAATCAATTTGTGAATTTCGGGGAGACGAAGAGAGTTGCAAAGAGGCGGACGGAGCAAATGCATGCAGAGGTCGCAAAGTGGCTACATGAAGAGGTCTTTGTTTGAAAATGGCTAGAAGACCGACCGTAAGAGACTGGCCTCAAGGCGGAAATGATGGTATTACACGACTAGAAGATCTGAAGAATACGATAGAACGAGATTACCTTCCTTCGGCGACTGATCTGGTACTCTCTTGAAGAGCACGGGATATGCTTAGTGTCTTGGATCACAGCCTAGAGAGGACCCACCGGGCTTTGATCTTGCAACTGCGGCTACTCGAAACCAAAATTCACTTCTGTCAACGCAATCCGGTGGGGGAGGAAAGTGTAGTGGGGCAGTGGGCACGGATCTGGCCCGGCGTCCGGCCCTTCTCGCTACGCGCACACAGACATAATCCCTTCACTCCAGCGCCCTCCCCATCACAAAAGCACAAGGTCTTGTGGTCTAGTGGTATGATTCTCGCTTAGGGCGAACCCTGAGTAGCTTGCGAGAGGCCCCGCGTTCGGTAAGTTCATCTGTTCGAATCCAAATTCCAGTATCACCAACTAACAGCTCCCCAGATCCGCGGCAAGACCCATTAAGCTTTCCTTTTTGTTTTACTCATGCTCACTCAGCACCTTCGCTATTGAGTCGTGCTGACATCCTCATTGTTTTGCCATGCCTCGTGGCCGGCCGTTGGTGTGTAGTTTCGTGGACATAGCAGCAAGCGAGTCGGACTACCCAAGTACGGAAATTCGCTTACGTCGATGCTCACTCCAAGCAATATGAGCATCGTCGCCCAGCCTCACTCTCTGCACACGATGACATCGGTAATCTTATAGGAGAATGCTTTTTTATTAAAAAAGAGAAGAGCCAACGTCATGAATCATGGCTCAACATTACGCACATCGTAAGTCATGAAGGACTTCTAAGCACACTCATCATCAAACCTGAAGTACCAGCTTCACACCACTCACACCAGCCTTCAATTCGTCCAACGCAGCCTGCACGGAGTTCAACCCCCCTTCAACAACCTTGACCTTAGGACTCGGGACAAACTCCTTAGCCTCCAGCTTCTTCTTGAGCCAGACGTTAAAGGCGAAATGGAAGAAGTCCGACAGCTTGTCGGTATCGTCTGGCCCCATAACGAACTTGAGCCCCACCCCCTCCATCTTGGGCGACTCTGGGGTGAGGGGCGGCGCGGACGCGAGCTTCGCTCCGTTGGGATTCAACTCCTTCAGGATCCGCAGGCAGCTGTCGAGCGCTCCGACAGCGTCGATGCCGAGCTCGAGGGTAACACCATCTTCCTTCGCCGCCTTGACGATCTTCTCCTCCACCCCTTCGCCGCGGTAATCGAACAGCCTCTTCGCTCCCAGCGTCTTCAGGTACTCGTGGTGCTTCGCGCTGGCCGTGGCGTAGACGGCGAACCCCATCATGTTCGCGAGCTGAATCATCGCGGTGCCGATGCTGCTCGCCCCGCCCCAGATCAGGAGGGCCTGCTTGTCGGCGGGCGTGTAGGCCGTGTCACGCGGCACGCCGAGCGTGTACATGCCGCACCAAGCGGTCGCCACGGCCATGGGCAGCGTGCTGCCCTCGTCGAAGCTGACGTGGTCCGGCAGCGCGACGGCGTTGGCCGCCGGCACGAGGACGCGCGTCTGGAACGCGCCGTAGTCGGCGAGGCCCTGCGTGAAGAAGCAGGGAGCGAAAGCGGCGATGCGTGTCCCTGGCTGGGGAGCGTCGGAGGTGACTGCAGAGCCGGCGGCGATGACGGTGCCAGAGACGTCGGAACCGAGCACGGTTGGATAGCCGTTGCTGAGCATGAAGCCGGAGAGCTGCTGCTTCCAGTCCAATGGGTTCACTGCGATCGACTTCACATCGATCAAGAGATCCGAGGGACCGGGCGTGGGCGTGGGACGGCTCTCGACCTTGATGGCGGAGCCCTTGGCAGGAAGAACAGCAGCAAGGTGAGTAGACATGGTGAATATTGTTTGGAGTAAGTGTCCTGGAGTGTTTGTGAAGAGCCGTTTTTGTACATTGGTATCAAGGGGCTTATATAGCTCATCAAACCCATTGTGACGCATTCGGCTTGTCTTAAGCCCGGTGTTCGGCCAATTCGTGGACTCGGTCTTTCGCACCATTTCCGCCGCTGACGAGCTTGATCTCTCATAGCGAACATTCCGCTCTAGCGCGTAAGCACAGCGGCACAGCTGTTGTGGAGCAGAATCCACTAACTCCGCCTGGGGTTCCTAACTCCGCGTGGAACTGCTAACTCCGCACTATTTTCTGCATTAGTCTACTAGTCCATACAGAGACTATGCCTTACCAAAAGAGCAACACATGTGGACAGTGGAGGTTATTGTCCGGGGGTAAATTTGGAGTTAACAGTTCTACATTCACGTCCAGGCGATAGCTTCAACCGCCCATAACATGAGTGAGGGGGAAAAAATCACGCTAGCTTTTGGCTGCAATATTCCTTTGTAGTCAGGCCATTTTTCTTTTTCTTTCACCAGCTTTTACCAGTCAGCGCCTCTCGCTTCCAATGGTTTTGGTGAGGCAATGAGTTCGATTAATCGTAGAACATCACTGGCCCCGTCAAAAGTCACGATTCTGAATGATAGCGGAACTGTTCGACGGTGGAAGGGTCAAACAAACATCATTACTTTTACCGATCCCTAGCTCTCTCTACTCTCTACTACCTCGACTTGATTCTGCGCACCACCTTTGTCCACCGCCACGCTCCTTTCAGACAAGGTCTCAGGAACCTCATTGTCCCCATCAAAAATCAACGCAATGCGCTCAAGTGTCATGCCCTTGGTCTCCGGATAACAGAAATATGCCGTTATTCCGTAGAGGACGAGCACGACCACGAAGACGATGTAGTATCGCCATCCGATTGCATCAAGCGCGATTGGGTTCACGAAAGTGTTGAAGAAGATTGCAATGACAGTCGCGTACCAAGTGACGGCATTTCCTCTCGCTCGCAGCGCAAAGCCCCAACACTCGGTGGGATATGAGGTGAGTAGGGGTGTCAACGCGATATCGTACCTGATCCTGTCAGAATGCGTATTTGGTCTAGAAAATAATTACTCACCCTGCATAGAAGACAAACAGGAAGCAGACATTTGCGAGGCCGATTGATCCCGTGCCTGTTTTTTCGAATGCTGCCGAGAGGCCGGTGATGACAATGTATGCGACAAGCATGATACCAGCCGAGGATAAGAAGAGCGATCGTCTACCCACGCGATCGATGGAAACGGCGGCAAGCACTGAAAAGAGCAGATTCCAGATCTGCATGCATCCGGAAATGAGGAGCTGGTCTGTAGAGTCCTTTATACCCGAGGCCGAGAGCACCAAGGCCAGGTAGTATGAGACGACGCCGTTACCCGACCATTGTGCAAAGATGCCCAGAGTGATGCTGATGAACAAGCGGTGGCGGTTTCCTGGCGTCTTGATCATATCTGCGTAAGACGACGTGTCTAGGGCTTGTTGCTCGCTCTTGAGCGCTTCTTCGATCGAGGCAAGTTCGTGGGCAACGAGAGGAGACGACTCGTCCCCGCCGCCGTGGCAGGCCGTCAGAATGCTCCTAGCCTCGTCGGTCCTGCCCATCGAGATCAACCACCTGGGGCTTTCGGGAACAGCAATCAGACCAGGTGTTGCCAGAGCGGGGAGCGCAATCTGGAGCAGTGAGGGAAGGCGCCAACTCCAGGAGGAATCCATGGTGCGAGTACCGAAGCAAACCCAGGCAGCAACGATGCTACCAGCATGCCAGCCGCAGTTGTAAAGGGCATTGACAATGCCGCGGTGGGTGGGATAGGCGATTTCGTTGATGAGGACGGGAATGCAAGCGCCGAACCAAGAACCTGCTACGCCGATGAAGAAGCGAGCGGCAACAAAGGCAGCGGTGTTGTGAGCCGCGGCTTGAAGAACGGTTCCCAGGATGAGAAACAAGACTCCAGCATAGACGCCGGGCTTGCGACCGTATTTGTTGGCGACAAAGGCAGCTGCTGGGAAGCAAACACCGACGCCCAGCCAGTAGATGGCGTTTATAAAGCCAAGCCAGGCTCCAGTCGGATGGCTCATGAATTCATTCCATTGTGTCAGGGCTTGGAGACTGTTCATTAACGTGCCGTCGAAGCCGTTGGCCGATGCTATAGAGGTTTAGTCGGACAGAAAAAGAAGATCGAATGATTTGGCGTACAAAACATCAAGATGGAGCCAATGCTGAGATTGAGCTTTAGCAAGTGACGTTGTTTCCACCATGGCCGGTTGTTTTTCGGAAGGACGGCGGAGAGCTCATGTTCAATGGAGCTTTGGGCGCCAGAATCAGAGCCCATGATGGAAAAGAGTCGCGGAGGCGGAGGAAAGGAGCAAGAAGCCTGGGTCCCGGAGTGCCATGACTAGGTGGTTTTATAAGGCGCAACGATGGCCGGAACCCCAGGCCGGTGTCTGGGGAGATGGGGGCGGTGTGGGGCGCCTGCACTGAGCAGAAATGGGGACCGACGAAGATCTTAAGAGTAAGAGTGCGCGTTGCGCGAACGGGTAGAACCGCGCGGCACGCCCTTCGGCACGACTTTTGATGCCGTTGACTGATTGTCCAATGCATGGAAAGCCGTCTTGAAGCAATTGGTCGTCGTGAGAAGGCATTGGCAAGCAGCGTATGCCATCGTTGTTATTGCGCCGCGGATCCCGTCCCTCTGGGGACATGTAAGGCTCCAATTCCCAGTGGTACCAGAAACACTTTTCAGTCGCCTCCTTTTTCTCGGTGGGGCATGACTCGGCGAGCAAGCTGGGCACTGTAAGGTCGCACGGTTCGGCTCCACCTGATGCTGTCGCTATACGTGCGCCATGGACCGCTGCACTGTGACATGTTGTCGGAAACGTCGGATTTGCTGTATCGGAGACGGTAGGGCGTCCGACCCCTCACTGTCATACCCCTCATTATTGTTTTGCCCAGAATGCAGATGATCCGATGGGATGCTATGCCGTCGGCTCTTTCTACCAGCTCCAGCAACTCGTTCGTCGATGCCTCCCACGCTTGACTACTACCCTGAACATCGCCCGTTCAGAGTGTTTCGGTTACGTCAACGTACCATTAATCGCTCTCCGGCAGCGATCTAGGTGAGTCTTCCGCCGTGGCTGAGGTCCGCCACCGAGGTGGCGCCGATGGCCCTTGTCTTGTGCGTGCACCCTTCCTGTTTGAGTAATTTTTGCTTGCTCGACCGACAAATGAGGCGTCGCTTTGCACGCTTCAATGCTCGCTTGACACTCTGTCACCTGTCATAACGTCGATGCAGCAGCCTATCAGCACATCGAATGACATGGCCTTTCTTAGAAAACTCCACCATACCAAGACCCTGTGTGAAAAGGAGCTTCTCTTTCAACGAGATCTTTACGGACCACTGTGATTTGCGTCAGTATCATCGCTTCGACAACCAATTGGTTTCGATTAGTCCCCTCCGGGCTTGTGACTTTTCGCGGGGGCGATATTAAAGTCATTGACCTAAAATATCACATCAAAGGTGGGATCACTTTGTTGGATATGAATGAATTGCAAAAAGTAAGATGAGAAGCGAGGTGGCGTTGTTGCTTCACGCCAGCCTCTGGTTCGTCCGCTCAATTCCTTGGCCAGCCACATGCACGAACAAAGCTTGAAAGTAAAATTCTCTGCAGAGCATGGAAGGGCACTGCGGGTATGACGGGTGGCGTGATGGTCCGTGTGGCGGTGTAGCTGTAAAGCACCACTTGGCCGAAGTCTTCCGTCTTAGAGGGGCCTGGATGCATCTGACACCCTCAAAGGTTGAAGCGTTGTCTCTCCTGGCTCTGCTCCGGTCAATGCGTCTTCTCTTCGCCGCTCTTTCAACAGCACACGGGCCTTCAAAAAAGACGTGGCGCTATCCTCACCAATGCCCGTGCTTCCGAAATTCGGTTGCTGCTACAGACATTCCGACAGTCATTGCCGGGTCGAATGTCAAAGTCCATGTTCTTGCAAGTATCTCGTTTGCACTTGAGTGAACTTACAATTTGCACGCATATAGCCCAGGACCACTGGGTTCAACCAGTAGCCTTTATCGCCATCACTTAGATCAGTTCTTATCTTGCTCTGAAATCGGCATATCCACTTCGAACCCTGTGCGGATCCTCGTTTCGAGACGTGGCAAACTGAACAACGGACGAGGCCGGACTGCTGTGCATCCTGCCATCGGTAGTTGAAGCGATTATCGGGACGTAAGTGGGGAATTGAAAACTCTACATTGACATCCAAACGATAGCTTCGACTGCTCACATACGTTGTATTTTCCGTAAAGGGAATCGCTGGGGAATAGTTACCCTTGTTCTCGGACCCTACTGTTCTTCCCACCAGCCTTTAGCTCCAACATTCATCTGTAGATTGACCGGATGCAGGGTCATTACGGCCCGACATTGGAGATTCCCATCAAGACATAATTGTGAAAGAGGTCGGAGCAGATTTGCCCTGGTGTACGTCACAACTCTATCTTTACTGCTTACCATTCAACATCGTTTCCTTGATTTCTGCAAGACATCAGCATAATAACACATGATCTTCTTGGACTTGGAGCCAGGACGGCAGCAGAGCACTCGCTGAAGCCGTGAAATGGTATCAAAAGTTCAAAATTGGTGATGAAGGGCTGCAGTCGAACAATATGAGAGAAAATATTTCCTGGCCATGTGCGAGTCCTTAGTCGCCATAGTTGTCAGTGTTGAACTTTCCATTCCCCGTGGATAGGTCTCCAAGGCCGCTGTGGGTGTGTAGCAGATGTATGCCTCGCCATTCAAGCAGAACATCCGCGAGAGAACCAATCTCCACATGGACTGAGCCCCTCTTGTGAACGAAAATAGTTTAGTGAACAGTCTCTTTCCAAATAGTGTTCCTACGACGTGAACACAAGACCCGTGTAAAACTGCAGAGCCTCGTGGTGTCAGGAAACGACTATTTCCTGTGCCAGGCGTTTTCGGGTGAAGGTCCTGGCTCGAGGGTTCAACTAGCCCCAAACCTGCATGGCTGGAGTTGACAGACTCTGAGCAAAAGAGAATGGCCGTGCCCCATGCACAGAGGCGCAAGGGACAACAGCAAAAAGAAATGACCACACCAGGGGTCGAACCTGGAATCTCTTGATTCGTAGTCAAGCGCCTTGCCATTGGGCCATGCGGCCTATACAACTCAGAAACTGAGCTGTTAAGGAACCAACCGAGCTGCTTTGCTTGATGGTTGTTGGAGAGGAAAGTGCACTTGGAACTTATGTATTCATTTCCAGCGGGAAACCAGTGGGTCTTGAAAAAGAACACTCGAGGGTGTTGTCGGTGTGGGCGTGGCGATGGATCCGGGCTCTCGCTGAAATTTTTCGAGCCGAGAAAGTACCGGCACCAGTCGAGGAATCGAGATCGGACCGTGACAGCTAGTGCCTGGTGGACTACCGTTTGCAGATTTGGGGGACGTTTTCAGTTGGCTTCGAAGTATGCAGTTAGTTTGTCCAGGTCGCGATAAGGTGGGGTTGATTCGAGGATTAGCACAGACGCATATGCTCAAACTCGAAGTCCAGCAAGCACCGACTGTCAACCTTACTGCAAGTCTCTTTCCTCGAGGGTGGCAGGTTGCTGGTATACTGTGTAGTCTTCGGATGAGTTCTTCTTGGGATCCGAGCAGCCTGGTACAGTGGGTTGAGAAGACCTGAATCTGAACCACCCGCACCGCCAAGGACACTGCGGTCTTCCTACGTGGTCAGTTGAAGCAGCTATCCGGACGTGGACGAGAGGTTCAAACAACTACAAATACATCCAAACATTAGAGTTAGCTACCCCTGAACTCAAGGTGTGGTAGGTTTGGAAAAGTCCATTCGTTTTGCAAGGCGCTGTGCTGGTGGTCCGTTGGAAAGAGATCGAAGATGAAATACGGAATAATAGTGTCCGGTACTCTTTCTCTTCAATAGAGAGCAGTGCAGCGTGAAGCAGGCTTAGGAGTGACGCGACCGAAGGAGACAATCGTCCAGCGGTGAGCAAGTCCAGGCTTCCTTCTTGGCGAAATTGCCAGCCAGGCTTACGAATGGCGGACATTTCTAGATTAAAGACGACACTGAAGGCTTTCTCGGGTGACGTGGCACGCGTCGTATTTGATTGCAGCAATGGCCGGCGTAAACAGTGATGTGGATTGAAGGCCCAGAAATACGGCCAGTCTGCATCCTCTTCAAAGTTACTTACTGTTCATGTCCGTACAAACAGGTAGTCGCGGCGTGCGCCATTGAGAAACATGCCGCCGCGCGTGGAAAAATGGTCCTCGAGCGATTGGGGGTCCTGGGCGCATTAAGGTGTGGATCCAACGAGGTCCGGGGGACAAACATGGTCGGCAAGCCCGTCGTTGATTCAGCAGACTGGCGCGCCGTCGCATTTTCTGGAGAAGAAGCGGGACAAAACTCAGGCGGCGGGGGCAGGCGGATTTGGAGAGTGTCCAGGTGGATTTCAGAGGCGGCAGGGCGGTGACACACGGGTGGAGGACAGGGTGTCAGGTAGAGAGAGTGGTGTTTGGAAGCTCGGGCCTGCGGGGGCAGATGCGACCTTGCCTCTTCCAGGGTCAAGCAACAGCCCGACTCACATGCGTAGGCAATCGCAACGTCCCTCAAACACTCCGCTAGCAACCCTCCATTTCTCCCAAGCCACTCCGTCATCCACCGCAGCCATGGACAAGTTTCAGGCCTTTGGCAAGAACTTTTCGTACGTCCTTTCCCGCCTGCAGTCTCTGCCCGACCGCGCCCCGGCCTATCCACCCTCGCGTTGCGCCGCTGCCTATCCACCCACTCTCCGCTGACCATCGCAGTGCCTCGTTCACTCCCTTTGCTGCTCGCACCCAGCAGTATGTCAAGGAGCAATTGGGTCAGGCTGAGGACAAGGTAACCGCCTCCGCCGCGCTCCGACGCCGCGCAAATTCGCTGACCCGCGCCGCCCTTCGCAGACCCAGCTTCCCCCCGACTACATTGAGCTCGAGAAGCGCGTCGATGCTCTGAAGCAGGTCCACCAGAAGATGCTGCAGGTCACGTACGTCTGACGTTCCGCCCTCGCTGCTCCGCTGACCCCCACTAGCTCCCAGTACACCAACGAGGCTTACGATTATCCCACCAACATCCGCGAGTCCTTCAACGATCTTGGCCGCACTGTGTCTGAGAAGGTCACCTTGCTCTCTTCTGCCACCTCTCCTGCCGAGGCCCAGGCTGCCCTGACCGCCCCGCCCTCGGCCAAGCCGCAGCCCAAGACCTTCAGCCACGCAATCGCTCGCGCCTCGCTCAACAGCTCCACCCTCCTGAGCCAGGACCACGGCAACTCATCCGACGATCCGCTCGCTACCGCTCTCGAGAAGTATGCCGTCTCTATGGAGAAGGTCGGCGAGGCCCGTCTCGCCCAGGACGCCCAGATCCAGAGCCGCTTCCTCGCCGGCTGGAGCACGACCCTCAACACGAACATTATGTTTGCTACCCGTGCCCGCAAGGCTGTTGAGAATGCCCGTCTGAGCCTGGATGCCACCAAGGCCAAGGCCAAGGGCGGTGCATTCCCTCTGCCCGGCGTAAAGAAGGACGGTGATGAGGAGCACATTTCGGAGGAGGCCCGCGCCCAGATCGAGCAGGCCGAGGATGAGTTTGTTGGTCAGACCGAGGAGGCCGTGGGCGTTATGAAAAACGTGAGGTTTGAATTATCTTGATTGAAAGCATGGCTGTGCTGACGAGGATTCCCTGATTTGCAGGTACTGGATACGCCCGAGCCTCTCCGTAACCTTGCCGACCTTATCGCCGCCCAGTTGGAGTACCACAAGAGGGCCTATGAAATTTTGAGCGAGCTGGCTCCCGTGGTTGATCAGTTGCAGGTCGAGCAGGAGGTGCGTCCCCGCGATTGATCGCGCTTTGACTCGTACATATGCTCTGTTCCTACTTCACTGCAGCTTTCCGAGTCCACAAATCTAACCTCAGATCGTGACTAATAGGCAAGCTACCGCAAGAGCCGCGAGGGTGCGTGAAGCAATCGATAGGCTTGCTCCTCCGATTGCTTTCAGGTTGGATTGAGCCTTTCCGCTCTACAACCGCTCAGAACTGGATAGATTCTTCACCCGCTAGACTGGCCTCAGCGGAAGGAAACCCGGATACGTTCTGGAATGGTCGCTGGCGTGATGGAAGGGGAGACCATGCTTCTGAGCAGATACCCCCGCTAGGCGACACGTTCATCATTTTTTGTATAGCGTTGTTTTTCACTTCATCAGTGGACAGCGATCGAAAACTGAACCTTTGCTGACCTGACGCCTGCACTTTGATGGTTGCGTGACACTCGTGTGTTCTTCTTGATCTCGGATATGATATACGCGTATTCGTGTTCGGCCAGATAGCACAATCCTCCTTTAGCAAATCCGACCACGTTGGCCCATCACTTAAAATTTGATCGATGTGCAACCGCACAGACAAGGCGTGCTTAATTCAACCTCCCGCTGCTCGTTCGGCGGGCATGACAAGACCACATCGACAGATCCTCATCAAACAGCATGCCCTTCCTCCACACGTACCAATCATTCGGGAGCAGCGTCTGTGTGCTCAATGCGTCTGGTTTTGGAAACAGCGAAATAAGGAGTGGTCATCACCGTGGCTTTACTGCGGAGGAGGGGGGCTTAGGAGACCAAAATAGCATAACGAAATAAGATCGACGCGTGGTAGGACGTGCGAGTGTGCGTCCCTCCACTGCCCCCCCGTGCAAGGCTCACCGGAGGCACCACATCCCGCAACCTAAATGGAGATAGGTGTCCCTGACGTCAGGTCAAACATATCCGTGCTCTTCCGCCGTTATGCCTCTAGCTGAACGATGTGCAACCCTTTTCCCTTTTTTCACTTTCTTCCCCCCCGGTGCGTTCAGGGGCCGTATACCGCGTCTCGCTCTTCGTTGCCCTTCATATCTGCCTGTATAGTATACCCATTTCGCACACAAAGCTGCGGATCGACATACAGCCATTTAACTGCTAACGCGATAGCATGAGGCTAAACTGTTCAATTTTACTGCCTTTGAGGGGATACGAAGGAACGATCGGCCCGTCGGCTTGCAGCGGCTTTTCCGCTCGACCACGTTTTTTTGGTCTGGAGAAGAGGGTTTGAACATCGATGCGTAGGCAATCTCGAAGCAATGTAGCTCTCAAGATCGACAAGTAACCAGTGCCCTGGGATCAAGGAAACAGACTGTTCAGGCGACGTGCTTTTTTTTTTCTTGAACTTGACCAATCACGTTGAGGATAAAACTGGCAGAGAAATTTGTTCATAAAGCGCTTGTTCATGATTGCGCAGTTTTGATTCTTTGAAGTCTGAACTACAAATGAAATAACCCAAGGAAATGTTAAATGGTTTTAGTAATACAGTTGTCGAGAATTTTTGCTCGCGTGTTTTTCCCCCCAAGACTGAACCAAACAAAACGCCTTGGTCCGAATCCCAAATGACCTTTTAGGATTGCATGCGCCATAATTGGTTGCCCCAATTGCGTAACTCCAAAGTCCCCATTCTTTTCGGCCGTGTGAATAAGTGCCTGCTCGCTTCTTTTCTTTTTTGCCAACACAAAGGAAAAAAAGCTGAAGAACTCCTGATCCGCTGAACCCCAAAAATACTCAAAAGAAGAAGTAAATCGAAGCATATGCGCGAATTAGACAAGAGTAATGATAACGAGGCGGGTTGGAGAAAGGACAAGAGTTTACAAAAGGATATTGACCATGTTACATCGAAAAAGAGAAGGCTGAAGTTGATAAGAAAAATGGTAACTCTAGGAGAGCCATCACTCATCAGTATCAAGGGTGGCGTGCGCGGCACAGCCCGTAGGATCAATATCCAATATCGTTGGTCCAGTCCAAATTTGGAAGGTACGATGATTGTGCCGCCGGCTATTTCTCGAATCGCAAAGTGGGTCGTTCTCAGGTCAGGACCCAACTTTGTTTTTCCAGTAGGAAGGTCATCCGAAGAAAGAGCGACTCGCACGTGGTGGAGTTGCCTCATTTCTTCCGTTCTTGACCCACATGTAACGCCGGTCTTATGGATATTTTTCGTCAAGAGCTTATCTTGACACGAGCTGCGATCGGAGGGTGGTAAAAGGGTCACCGACTGGGGCCGTGACTAGCCGATTGGGGAATCTTGCAGCCTTGGTGCAACGCCCCCCTCCTCGCAAGCTTGGATTGCTGGGTATTGATTCCACACTCAGTGGTCCGAGAATTGAGTGCCCTGAGGGCTGTAGCTCCACCCGTAATCCGGACTATTCTCGTAGATCATGGCATCGCCGGCACCGAAGTCCATGCTGGCAAGCTCCTCGCCAGTAGCGCCGAGGTTGAAAGAGGCAGTCGCAGCCGCGACAGATGCTGAATCATGGCTGGCGCTGCTGCCTTTGCGGTCCTTGACGCTGAGGTTTTCAAAGATTCCGCGCATCTCACGGAGATCCTGTCTGTTCTGGTCCTTTGGAAAGGTGGCGCGTTCCTCGATGAAGCCACGGATCTGGGAGACGATTTCTGGCATGCCTTCGTTGTTTGGCAGCCACCAGTACGACACGTCCACATTCCAGGCCTGGCCCAAGCCCGCACGCATGCTCGATGGGTAGATGTATCCTTGGGACTCCACCTTGGCGAACTTGCGCCTGCCCCACGTAATGTGCCTTTCGTCTCTAGGAAGATGGACGACGCCCATCCCGAGGGCGGCACTGGCCTCGATGATAATTCCGGGCGGGCTGTTGGGGTACATCTCGAGCGACTCAAACATCTTGCAGATATCATAAGCCATCTTCTGCACCTCCGGAGTGGGCTCCTTTTCGAAGACGTTGCATAGCTGCATCTTGAACATGAGAGCGATGGCCCAATAGTCGATGAAAACGATATTCATGGGGAACAGCTCGTCGCCGTACATGAACTGAGGATCGTACGGATCAACAACATCGTCGGCCTCGCGTGGGGAGGAACCGTCGAAACTTGTAATGTGTTTTGTTGCGTCAGTGAGGGCGGGATCAAGCTGCTCGAGCCACTCGTCGATTCTCTTGTCCAAAGCCATGCACTCGGCAGCGAAAACCTCATCGCTAATCTGGCCCTTCGCCTTCCTGGAGAACAAAGACGATGAGTCATTGGCGAATAACCTGCACAAAGATAACCTCTCGTCAAACTTGCAACCCACATCGTGAGGCTTGTCGCGTGTCTGTTGGGTATAATAGTCGGTGCAGGCTAGAAACCAATCGCGTGCGAGTACTGTTTCATATCCGGACAGGATGCCGCCCATGAGGTCGAAGCGTTGATACCAGGTGATGATCCTGCGGAGGGTCTCGTTTTGCATAATTGTTTGAGGCGTGTACATGGACGTGATGATTTCGTACGCGGCTCTTTGATGACCAATAAGGCTCACCCAATCGCCCAGGTATTCCTATACGTTTCGGTGAGTAAAAAAAACGGTGGGAGTGGGACCAGGGAATGCAAACCTCGATTGTTGCCAGCTGCAGAATGGTCAGAAGAGTGGCAGGCGTCCGCCTCTGGTTGCGTTGCAGCGACATGCGGAGCAGCTGGACGGACCGGTTGTAGTAGTTTAGAAAGTCCGTAATCCTTCCATTCGGTCTTGCCAGCGTGTGGTGGTACGCGGCGAATCCGACAACGGCGTAGAGGAGGTGGTCATTATGCACGGCAATCTCGAGCAAAGTCGTGCGCATGAAATCGGCTCCGTCATACTTCAGGCAGTAGTGGTGGCATGTGATGTTGTTTCGGAACCAGTCGAGATAGTAGCGGACGTCGGACGGGAGTTCAGCCCAGGTGCGTTCCATGGGGGACTTGCGCAGGTTTGATCGACTCGATGTCCGGGATGGCACAGGCCGTGGCTGGGCATGGGGAATTGTGCTTGATCCTTCCGTAGAGGGAGACGGACTCTTGCCGTGTGTCAGCGAGGGCGTATTGGACGGCTCTCGACTGAGACGGCTTGCGTTCGAAACACTGGTCTGGTGGCTGGCTCCATCACCGGGCTCATCCTCATCGGGAATCGAAGGCAACGGCGCCTTTCCTTCTGCATCATCGTCGTCGGCGGACGAATTGCTCTGGGGCGAGGAGCCCTTGGTCTTGCTACGGCTGGACTTATTTGCTACGGCGGGCTCCGGATAGACGCACTCTCGGTTTCCTTTGCGGCATCCTGCATGGGCGGGCGTCATTAGCAGGGCGCCACCAAACGGGGCGGAAGATGCATACTTTCACAAATTGGGTGAGTCTCATCACACTGGCGCAGCCCGCATGTCAGCCATCTCGGACGATGAAAATGAAATGGGTTTTGAAGTCCTACCTTGACTCGTCTGTTTCTGCAAGTGTAGCAACCGCTCCGAGTCCTGCGGTGTTTCACATGCTCGGCGCCAGGCGCGGGCCTCCGGCGGGCTCTGGAGGAGCCCTGGGCTGGTAGCATTGTCCGGCTGGGGTCGTCAAGGTCGGCGTAGTTCTGGCGGAGGTTTTCGGATGAAAGCGTCTGGAAAGGCTGCAGGCCGTGGGCGAAGCTGGGCGGAGGATAGCTGTTTTCCATATGCATCATCGGCCGCTGGGGATTCATGGTGAAGTATGGCGGCATGCCGGGCATGTTGTTGAAGTGGTTGGCCATGGCTCGAGAGATGGAGGGCGAAGATGGAGATGGAGGGCGAGGGACCGTGGAGTGATGGCGGGGGATTGTCGTCACAACGTGACCAGCGGCATCCGGCGCAGAGTAGTCGGCGGTGGGCGAGATGTTGACGATGCTGTAGAAGTGTCGTGGTGGATGGAAGAGAGCGGTTCCTTGCCAGACCCCTCCAGTGTTGGATCGCGGGACGTAATTATGTACCGGCAAGGCGTGTAGAGCTAAGATTAGTGAGGGCCAGGGACGGACGGGCAACCAGTACTGGCGGGCGGGCTGGCACTGCAGCCCTGCAGCAGTAGCCAGCTCGACCACGGCCGTAAGCGTTGATGCGCGCTCTGATGATGAGCAGCCGTCCGTACTCGTACCTGAGCAGCGGGCGTGGGCCCTGCACGCGCTGGGAGCCTTGGGTGGATATTGGATATTGTGGTGCAGGGGAGGGCACTTCGGACAGAGGCCGGGCGTTGCCGTTTCCGCGCGAGGCCTGCAAATCCTTGGAGCCGTTCAGCACTCTGGCGTTGACAGCAGCGCCGCCCCGCCTTGCCAGGCTTCGAGAACGGCCCCAGCCCACGCCCTCGCCTTTTTTCGCCGTTCTCATGCGTCAACGCCCGGCACCCTGGGCGCGCATCGCAGCTAGGGGCCGGCACTTGCTCCTGCCCTCCGCCCTCTGCGCTGCCCGCCTCTGCTGAGCGCGCCCCCGCTGCAGGATCACCACCTCCACCACCGCCGCGGGGCCGCCAGAGCGGCCTCGGCGGCGCGGGCACAGACGCAGACAGCAGCGCGGGCACCGACGCAGGCCCCGGGGCTGGGCAGGCAGCGCAGCTGGGCAGCTGGGCAGCTCGCAGGCGGCGCGGCGGACGTGCCCTGACCCGGGCTGCTGGCGTATCGTTGCTCTATCGCGGCGCCATCAAGTCGAGACAGGCGGCGGATGAAGGGTGCAGTGCTGGACGGCGGCAAATCTGGGAGGCGGGCGGGCCAGCAGGCGCCCGGGCGGGCTCTGGCTGCACCGATTCGGCAGCGAGCCCGCTGCATAAACAGCGCCGACGGCCGTGAAGAGCAAATGCGCCGAGGCCACCAGCGGTAGCGTGCCAGCGCGCGAGCTTCTGGAGCAGCGCAGCCAGGGCGGAACCAGAGCATTATCATCATCGCTGCGGCCAGGACGCCCGCCTCGCAGCGCGCTGCAGGGCCGCTGACGGCCGGCCGTTGCGGGCTGGCGGGCGCCTGACGGCGACGCGGGCTGCCGGCGTGCGGTGAACGGCGCGCGCGGGCCACGGCCACGAGGCGGCGGCGTGGAGAGGTGCTGCTGAGGCTTGAGGCCGGTGGATGTGCGGGCAGGGGCTCAGGCAGGGGCTCCGCCCAAAGCCAAGACGAACCATGTTTCGACGACGGCTGCTCTCGCTGCCCGGTGATATCATGCCAAAGGGCCGGACAATCTCGAATTGCTCGGAGATTCAGTCAATGCAGCGCAGATCTGCAGCATGGAAGCCTCCTCGCCGCCCGCGCCGTGCTCCTGGCCGGCGTGCCGGTACGTACATGCGCGTTCGCGCGCGCGCGCGCTCAGCGTGCTCCGGCGGGCGCGCTGCAGGCGGTAGGCGCGGTGTGCTGGGCCGGCGTGGGCGGAGACGGCGTGCGTGGGTTCTGCAGCCAACGGTCAAACGCTGTCGCGGATCTGCGTTTCAGCAGTCAGATCCATGACGGCTGCACGCAACTGCATCCGGGCGCCGCGCTGGAGACGGGCTCCTTGCTCGACCACGTGCGGGCGCAGGCTTCTCCCTGCAATTAGCAGACGAGTCGCGCGGCCGGCAAATGCCTGGCTCGGGGTCCCCTGCGGAGGCTGGGGGCTATACCTGGGCGTCTAAGATCGCGCGGCCCAGGGATTTGTATAGGGAACAACCTTAATGCTGCTGACTCGGCCAATATTGAGAGACGTGCGCGCAACGTTCAGCGGCCGGAGATGTCGGGAGCCCGGCGAAGGCCTCCAGGCACCTCCCAGATCCCCACCACAGATCCACCGCCAGCCTGCCATCACTCCCGCACCACCACGCCGGATCGCAGGGTTCAGCGCTCACCATGGGCCGACAGCCTGCCGCATCCGGCTACTCTTAACGAGTTCTCTCCACCACAATCTGGCAGCCAATACTTGCGCCCGCCTGACCGCGCGCCTGGGACCAAGCCGCAGCACGCACGCCTTCCGCTGCCATCCGCACAGATGCCCTGCATGTGAGCAGAGCTAAACGGAAGCAATACGGCGAGACTACTGCCTGCTGCCCGTCCCGACCGACAGGAGTCGGCTGGCGAATGGCGTGCCGCGAGCACCCCCCGCCTGGCGCAACACTGCTCCTCCAGCCGCTTGCCCGTCCGGGACGCGCGCGCCTGTCACATTATTGCACCACCAGCGTCGTCCGCAATCCTCCAGCCCGCCCCATGCGGAAGGTCTCCGCCTGCAGCATCAGCCGCCCGCTCATCAGCAGACGGCTTCACGACGACGCAGGCCCGCGGCCTCATGAAACCCTAGGCGGGACACGCGCCAAAGAGGACCAACGCGACGTTGATCCGCTGGCCCACTGCCACTCCTCGATTGCCCGATCACGGCCCGCTGATCAGACCGCACACGTCGCCAGATTCGCGGCGTCAGCGCTTTCGCAAGCCGCCCATAGGCCGCTAGCCCGTCTCCTGGATGGAATATGATTGATGGAGCTTTGTTCTTCCCGCTCCCGAGCACAAGCAAGCAAGAAGCAAATGCTCGACAGGGGGAACCTCGTCGCCGATTCTCGCTCGTCAGCGGGAACAGGCCGCTGACGCCAGAGCGCCCCCTGCGGCCACCGATCTCCATCGTGCCCCTAAATTTCTCCTTTGCAAACACACGCACGACGACTTTTTCCTCCAGTCCGCCAAGCCCCCCGGTCCGCGTGCTCTCGGGCTTGCTGCAGTCTTCCCCACTGAAGGATCCCCCCGATCATGCCACCGCAATCCCGCCAAGCTCCAGCGCTGCGGCCCTTCGCCGCCGCCACACCGACCCTGCTTCTTGTTCCACATGGCTCGTGCTGCTCTAAATATTTCTCTGCGCTTCGTCTAGAAGAACCAAGGTGGTCCAAACAAACGTCTTTCCCGCCGCACTGACGCCCCCGACGGGGAGGCGAGTGTACCTGCACATCATTGAGATGCATCACATCTCTGCCCGCCTCAGTGTCGCTTGACGCCGACGCTGCAGGACTGACACAGATGCTCCATGCTCGGCGAGGTCCTGGACGTAATACCCCCGCTCGGCAAAAGTCCTGAGGAGCATTGACGCTTCACGATGCTCTCTGCCCGGCGAGATTGGCTGTCACCGCCTGTTTACCTTCTGGAGTTGCTGTCAGGAGAGCCGGCCGCCGGTCCGAGCTGGCTTTCGCTCTTAGCTCGCGGGAGCCAAGCCAAAGGGGGGTGAGGACGATGCGCGCTCGGATGGACGAGCGGAAGCAAAGATGATCAATATAACCCAACGTTATGCGAACGACGTTACGTGTCACTAGAACCACCATCACCACCTCTAAGCCTCGTTCGACGCGGCCGCCCGTCCACAGCAAGATGAGATGGACTTTGCGATTCTTCTGTTGTCGGGGACTCGGAATTAATGTATCAAGCAAGACCCGTTGTCGGACATTTCGGATTCGGATTCGGGGAAGGCGAAAACGAAAAAAAAGACTGCCAGCTAACTCGAAGACTTGACAAAAGACGGTTCTGAACAGGAAAGCCAGCCGTGGCGGAAGGCCCAGCCGGGGAAGATCCAACGGCAGACGGAAATCTAATGTCGCATCCATTGCTGAGCGTGGAAATGCTTTCCTGGTGGCATGCCTTCTTGTTGCGCTTTCGCAGTCATAGCGCGCCCCAAGCCGCCTTTCACATGCAAAACGGCCGGCAGTTTTGCGCTGCCCGTGTATACCGCATCGGGCCCAACAACCTGACTGACTGACCCAATCAACCCAGGGACAGTCCACGGCTCGTGCGGGCGCAGAAGTTGGCGTTTCCGTCCCGTCGCATTGCCATGTTGTTGGATTTCTGCGCAGCGTGGTCCGGGCACGATGATGAGGAGGGATGCCAGGGGCAGCGAAGATTGCGGTGTTTATGCTGCCCCCCGGCGGTCCCCCACCCCCTCTTTTGCCTGATCGGGGAAGCAGCGGACCACGCCGCAATGTTGTCATGTGTTGCGCAACGCAAGCAGGCTGGCAATTCAGGACTGATCATATTGCTCGCACCCAGGAACCGGCACGCCGGTTGTTTCCGCGTCATCAGTCGTCTTCAACGGGAGGCTGGCGACCAACCATCTCGCAGCCCGCGCGCCCGTCAGCCAGGATGCGTCGACGACGCTGAAGAAATTGCGGAAAATGCATAGCCCCATGACCCGGCATGCACGAAAACTTAAACCTACGCGGACCAACGTGCTCCGTGGTAGCTGCGCTACATCCAAAACGCGGCGACTCGCTGAAGCGCGCGCGTGTTCAGACGTGTGCGCTGAGACGCAGGCGGGCGCGCGACTCAGCGACAGCTAAAAAATCAAAGAGTGCCGCGGCAAATCCAAATGGCGCACACTGTGCGATTGCCACTTGAGGGAAAGCGCCAGGAACGGGGCAAGCACTGGCCCTGCGGCTGTTGCCGCGCGGGCTGGGTAGGTAGTTTTTCTGTCTGCCATCGGATTTGGGCCTGCTGCGCGAGGTTGGTAAGCCGGCCCGTCGAACTAGGCATCGTGGCAGCAGTGGGCAGACGGACCGGGGGTCGCAGAGCCGTCTGCCGTTGCGCATCTCCGCCTAATGCCGGTCACCAGCCAGCCAGCCACCCATACGACCTCACCTGCTCCTCCGCACGCAGGCACCTGTCACAACGGTAGCGTCCGCGCACCAGTGTGTTCCCAGATCTGGGCCCCACTGCAGCGAGCAGAGCGAGCTCGAGCCCGGCGCGGGCACGCAAGCCAGTCGCAAGGCGAAAGTGCCGGTACCGATGGCTTCTGTTCTTTTTTAGTCGCATCCTTCCCGCCACGCTCGGGCCCCGAGCCATCGGAGATCACGTTCTGCTAGCACTGCTAGCCAGGACCCAACCCGCTGCGTACGTATCAGAAGCACTAGCACGCCCGGAGCCTGACGATCTCTATGAGCAGCCTGAGCGCCCGAGCGCCTTCTGACGTGCCGTTCTCTCGGGAGGGATCAAGCACGCCTCAGCGGGGCTTGTATATCCCGTGCCTGCAGCGTGCATCACCCTTCGCTGCCGACTCGCAATGACGTTCTTGGCTCCCTCCGCTAGCGGCTGGCTATCACCCTGGTGGCTTGCGCTGCACGTTTCTCCGGACGCCATCTCCAACCTACTACTGTCCCCTAGTCTTAGCGGCCTTCTAACACCCTTCAGCCTCCTTTGCAGCCCCAACCCTGCCTAGGCCCCGTAGCGCGACCGCCGTTCTCACAACAGCACCTCCACACACTCCGCCTCGCTCTCTGAAACAAATTCTCCGAGATGAGCCAACGGAGCCTCCGGCCGCCCGCCACCAACCCAGCCCCGCTGAAAGAAGGCTGAAGAATTTCTCCCGGAAGCCTCATTGCATCATGGTGGGGGAGAAAACCTTGAGCCCCTTACGGCGCCCTCCGATGCAATATGACCGGCTGCTTCAGGCACACTCTAAATTTCTGATGCAGCCCTCGTGCCTCTACTCTCCGACGGTATCCGTGGCGGTGCACTTTCCCATTTGGGTCTCATTGCTTCGGAGATGGGGGACACGGCATGTGCCAGCCCAGCTGAAGACTTGACTGACTCTTGCCGTGATCCTTCGTTCCACGACTGCCGTTGGGCATCGAGCGCACGAGAGCAGCACGTATTGTCCGGAGTGTGCAGCGCCCCCTTCCAAGAGCCCCGACCGCGATATCGATTTTCCTAAAGTCGATAGCGGATACGGGGCTCATATGTCTTCACCTTTCCAGGCAGGCAACAATCAATCTATAGTGGTGCGTTGTACCATGCGCCATGGTCTGTGCTTGTTGCCTGTTTCGGCGACAAAAGACGAAAGGCCAACATCATACGAGCTCGGTGGCACGCCTTCAGTCCAAAGCGTCTCTGTCCAGGGCAAAACGACGTAATGAGAATGCTAGGTAAGACAACCTCGTCGAACGATCCAGTTTCGTCCGGTGTTTTGTGTCCGCGACGTCATTCTCATATGTTTGAACACGTCACAAGCCGAAGCATCATCATTTGAGACCGGAGCTTTTACGCCGTTCATGCTTCCCCTTCGAGGGAACCCGTGTGATATTAAAAACCTCTGCTCCTTTGTACTAACTAGTGTGAATCGTAAGGTGGGCAGACCTAATCCAGGGGCACTCAACTGGAGAGATACACTCGTACAGCCTCGCAACAGGAGCCGGAACAGAAGGAGAACCTTAAAACACTTGTCCAGAGGCGACGAATATGACATGACGTCAAGCCAACCGGCACGAATGCTCTAAAAATCCCCCCTGGCCGCTCGCTGTTGCAGCTGTTCTCCCTTTTATTTTTTCCGTGCGAATCTCGAGGGTCTTAGATCGCACATCCGCTACGACTTGTCGTTTGACCTTGCCTGCCAATTCGGCAATAAGAAATTAAAGAAAAGTAAGAGAAGTCATCAAATCATCCACAAAAAAGAAGAAGCAAGGAGACGGGGTAAATGGCGCAGAAAGATGACTTCTGCGGCTGCCTGACCACAATAAACCAAAAACCAGCCGTGACGTTAATAGCAGTGATAATGATGACGGGGGCCCTTCGACATGAAAATGCGCCAACTCCTGAGCGATCGCTATGACATGTGATCAACAACTATTAGTTCCCGACCCTTTGTGTGCGCGCGCTGTGCTTCGCCTGCTGTGTAGACTGAACGAGTGTTTCCTGTGACGACCAAACCAATATGCCTGAAGCGCCGTGCTTGAGAAAAATCCTGAGTGAGAGGAAACGGAGGACAAAATTCAAAGGAGGAAAAGGGGAAACAGATAGCCTCTCCATCAATCAATGCATGAATGCACTGAATACGCCTGCACGCCTTGCAATCCGAACAAGAATGAGCATACCTGGATTTCAAGACCAACAATGGATGGCCATTCCAGATCTGATAAAGCGTCAACGTGAGAAAAAGTTACGTTATAAGGTCTTCCCATCGAATGCACCTGCTGTTACTCTTTGACGCTTTTCAGCGTGGGTACAGTAGGTCACTGGAAGATCATGCGACTGCAGGCATTTCGGGTGTCGCAGGGGTGGTCGTTCGTTTTTCATGCTCCTCTACACCCTGCCCTCTACAGAGCGGGCACGAATTCCGTCCAGTCGTAAGCCACTGTTCATCAGAATTAGTATTTATACATGTGTAGAGCTGTTGGCACTGACCTGATCAATGCACTCCCGGTGAAAAAGGTGTCCGCATTTTATCAATTTGCGAGCCTCCTCGCTTTCTTGATATTCACTTAGGCAGACGAGGCAGCGCTGATCCGCTGTGATGGCAATAATCTCCTCGCCTTCAACAGCAGCCGCGACCAGCCCACCGGACTCTACATCAGCCTGAGCAGCCTCACGGACTATGTAGAGACCACCTGCAGACGAAACGTCCGATTCACTAGCAACCGGAGGTTTGGCAGGCCCGAGAAGCGTTGAAAGTAACATCATGTCTTCGTAAGTAGGAGTGTCAGTGAAGAGACTCGGCGTGGTAAGGATAGGATGGTTTTCCGGATAGCTGCCACCCAGCACGTAGATAATCCAGCTACGGGGCCCCTCGCCTGGCGCATGATCGGGTTCTACAACGCCGTTACGCCGAGCAGAGCCAGCACCGAACCTTGTATGGTCAGATTCGCTCAGTCGACGCTGACGAGCGGTTCTTAGCTGGTGAAGAGACCGCGGTTCTTCGGCAGGAGACTCCAGCCCGGAGCTTCCTCTGATAGGAGACCGCACAAAACTCCCACGTCTTGACGATTCTGCAAAGGGCAATGCCGAAGCGTCTGAAGGTGGAGCAAACGTGGGCGTCGTCCTCCCAGATGAAAAGGCAGACATGCCTGCGGGGGTGGACGGTGGAGGTCGAGGACCAAGGGTCGAATCTGAAAGGGTTGAAAATGGGCGTGGACGCTCCGATGGCGAAATACGGTGATGTCGCTGATTGTCGTAGGCTGATGGGAACGTGTTGATGCCTCCCATTGAGGCACGGCGTCGATGGCTAAATCTAGTTCCATTCTGAGGTTGTCGTAGGATGCCATCAATGCTAGGTTCAGAACCGGAAGCGACCGGAGCAGGGAAACTCGAAAGAGCATCTAAGAATGGGGGAATGTTGTCGTCATGCTGGGCGGCTCCAGCGGTGTTGGGATTGATAGAGCGAATGCCAACTATAATGATAGGGACCATACGGCTCTCCGAGCCATCCTCGTCTGCGCGCTGCGCACCAGAAGCTTCATCCGAGTCATCCTGACTGCCCTGAGACATGGGTGCCGTGTTTTCGCGCCTCGTAGCCGTGGAAGAGCCGAACCTAAACATGCGGAAAAAGTTCAATGGCGCTGGCGGTCCGGACTCATCCGGATCCACGTCCATGCCCGCCGTGTGACCACGGAGGGCAGAGGCTATCCGGCCATTCTGGAGGGACTGAAGAAAACCATCAAACGTGCCATCCTCGTCCCCGCCCACGAAGTTGCGAGCCTCGGCACCGGCTCGGTGGTCTTCGCCCATGAGAGTGGCTGCGGTGGCGGCTGCCGCTACGGATAGAAGACGAGACAGCATGGCCGCGTTGTCCTCGTTCTGGTTTAGGGGGGACCTCCGCCGCCGCAGCGAGTTTCTCACGTTTCTGCTACTTCTTTCTGGCACCACGCTGCCGGCTACTCGATCAAGGATGCTGTTCGAGTGCTGAAGACTTGTCGGACGCTCGGGCTCCACATCCTGCTCCCGCGACTGTAGTGGGCTTTGCAACAATGAGTCCGGCTCAGGGGACTCGGGGGCTAGGTCATCGATATTGAGAGCACCGGCAAGCTCGGGCATCTGCAAACGGGGAAGTGGCGAGCCTGGAGAATCCGATGTCGAGGACGAAGGCTGTGCAGGCGACCAGAAAGGCGCGAAAGGCGCGGACAAGCGGCGGGTGTTCGTGCGTGCGGGACGGTCGCGGGAGCGGGAGGACGAGCGTGGGCGGCTGAGGATACTTGATATCGACGACTGAGCGCGGCTCAGCCTGGAGCGGCGGCGCAATACAGCTTCGGGCGCTTGAGACGAGCCAGCATCTGGGCGGCCGGAGCGGAGGCGGGTGAAGGACAGAAAATTGTGGGCGGAAGAGCGAGAGGTGGGCTGCGATTCGGGTGTTGAGGAGCCATCGGCGACGTGGGAGATACGGCGCGGTGTCGGTGAGTGCTGACTGCTCCGCCGCCGCTCGGCGGGAGCGGACACACCGCGCGAGCTGCTCTGGCCCATGGTGGTGCGGGAGACGCGGAGGCCCGATCGCTGGGAGCGGGCGAGGGATGGGTGGTGGTGGAGCGGGAGGTCGGGGTTGTGTCGGAAACGAAGGCAAGGCTCGTGGAGAGACGCAGCTGGGTGGGTTCAAGCATGCGGCGGTGATGACTAGCTGGCTGGCGTCGGCCATGACTTCCCGTGACAGCGGCATGCCAATCTGTCAGCGTGGCCGCCGGGCCCGGGCGTAGCGGCGAGGCGAGGCGAGTGACGAAGCTGCTGCTGGCACCTACCACTCCACGAATCCGCCATGCCGCAAGCGCCCCCATTTGCTGGCCCGCGCAAGCGGGACGCCCGCCATCAGAGCCTGCGCGCTCGCCAGCATGGCCAGACCCGCAAGCGCAAGCGTGACGACGCTGACGAGCCAGAAGACGTTTCCGACCACGCAAGCTCTCCCGCCGGAAACGATGCTCCTTCGACAAGGCCTCCCTCCTCCGCCATCAACACTCTCACCGCTGCACAAGCCCATCAGTTCCGCGTTGCTGGCCATGACCCCGAGCTCCCTCTCCCCAAACCGCCCTTCCCGCATGCGCCGGCTTCGGTCAAGCAAACTCGCCACGGTGAGCACCAGCGCCCATTGAGCAAAAACGCAAGCCACGAGGACAAATTTACGCCCGCCGAGCTACACCGCGAGTTGGCCGCGCTCAACCCTCCACTGTACGCCTCGCACCTCTCTTCCGCTGCACGTCTCCCCCAGACTCGCGCCAAACGCCGCTCTCGAGGACCCAGCCCGTTGGAGCCTCGTCTCCCCGAGTTGGAATCGGATGAAGGCAATCATTGGCGACATCGCCTAGTCCATGAGAAACTCGCCATCATGCATCGATGTCTTTTGCAGGGTGACTACCACCGTGCAGGTCTCGTGTGGAAGGTGATAATGCAAACTGGACGAGGTGCTATGAAGGTGGACGAAAGAGTCTACGCAAGATGGGGTATCACAGCTGAGATGCATCTAAATACCCCGAAAGCCAGTGACGATAGTCAGTCAGAGATTCCCTCCACGACTATAGATGATGCGACCTTCACGGAAGAAGGCTTCAAGGCCGCCCGTCTCTATTATGAACGACTGATCCTTGACCATCCATTTCAACAGAGTAACCCGAAGGCTACCAGCGCTCTTACATTTTATCCGGCAATGTTCAGCCTGTGGCTTTACGAGATATCTCAGGCTTCCCGAGTCGCAATGGCTGCAGCTGAAAAGTCCGACTCGGATGATGAAGACGCTGGATCTGAAGTGACGTCGGACTCTGGATCTCCAAAGCGGCACGCCTCAGCACGCGAGACCCGGATTTTGGCCGTTAGAACCGACGAACTTCGCCGTGCCCGAGAGATCGCGGCTCGGCTCGATGATCTGCTGTCATCTCCACATTTTGACAAGCGTCCCGAACTTCTGCATCTACGCGGCATGATTGCCGTTTGGAACGGTGACCTCATCGCTCAAATTCATCAGTCCGAAAGGATAATAGATGGCCATAGACCCTCTGAAGACGACTCCGAGATGCACGACGATGCCGACAGAGAAGAGCACATAAGTAAGGCCAAAGAATTATTTCAGCTTGCCAAGGCCTGTGGTGGTCGTCTGAGCGAGGGGGCAATTCAAATTTTGGGAATTGAGGATGACTGAATATACCCATGCTCCCTTGCAACGTAGAAAAGGGCTGGACTATTGCTAGGTTTCCGTTCCTTTCTCGCAGGTTCAAACTCTGGATATCAAATACAGTGAATCGGGCAGTGGGGGACCCCACTCACATTGATCAATATTAACACAACCGCATGTCTCGCAGCAGAAAGCACCATTGGTCGGCCGAGAAGCGCCCTAGGTGTGCTGGCGTTTCAACACCCACTATCAGTTACATACCGTCTCATGACCATGGTCCTGTCCACGAATGAAAGCTATAGTCGGTGTCTCATCTGACCGGATGACACAAAATTCGTCAGCTGCAGACTCCTGCAGAGGCTTATCCAACCGATAAGCATTGTGCTGATATGCGGGGTGATAGCCCAAGCCGGTCTTGTTCCGTTCTCGCACGTCGATTCTTAGCCACGAGATAAAACAGCGGACCAATGACAATGGTCACCATTGGGGGCTCCCACGTGTAGGCTTTCGCGCTAATGGGATCAAAGAGAAACGTGTCCAAGCTCAATTGCCCCTCGCGGTTGATGACTAGTAGAAAGAATAGAATTTTTTTTGTTGAACTGCTACGCTTTTCTGAACAGGAAACTTAATTAATAATTCGCTGGTTGCCACTGACCAAGGTAAGGCTTACAAGAAGAAATTTTTCACGCAGAAGTACTAGGTGAGAGGGATTGTCGATAGTTGACGACATACTGGATCCACCATAGAGCAACCCGCCGCCAAAGGGCATTGACAATCCTGCCTGAAGTGATGTATAGAAACATGCATCAAATATTCATTGAAACCACACGTTGCCAAGGGTTTTCACCTACAAGACACTGTAGTCCATAGTTTTGGAGGCGTTCTGCTTATTGGGCGCCTTAGGCACTAAGGCACAAAGCGTCAGTGCGCGGAGGTCAGGCGGTGAGTTTCTGCCGCTGCCTGTAAACAAACAGAACGAGCGTGTCCCGGTCGCGACACACTGTCTCACCTTGCAGCTCTGCAAACCCCCAGGCGCCAGCCTTAGATACCGTACGCTTCGCCTCACTTTCGCCGCTCATTCAGTCCTTCGCGCTCTCATCTTCATTGCGGTGAGGTTGGTAGCACACCAGGGTGTTTGCGGCGCGACACCCACAATTCGCGGTCGCAGAGATCCTTTTTCTTTTCCCTTTCTTCTCCAGATACCCCTTGTGATTATCACACAATGTCTTCCGAAGACGAGTCGCCCTTTGAAGCCTCCGACGGCTCCGACTTCGAGGCTGAGCCAGTCACGAAGAAGGCAGCCGCGAAGCCGGCAACCACCAAGAAAGCTGCGGCTCCGAAACGTGCGGCGAAGAAGAAGAACGAGCCGCTACAACCCGTCCACAACGATAGCTTCATCCGCCACGACGAAGACACCATCATGAGCGACGCATCGCCACCGCCGGCGAAGGCGCCCAAGGCCGCGCCAGGCAGCTCGACCGACAAGTACCAAAAACTCACTCAGCTTGAGCACATCATCAAACGCCCGGACACCTACATTGGCTCCGTAGAGCGGGACACGAAGCACATGTGGGTTTTCAACACCGCAACTGAGTCCATGGAAATGCGCGAAGTCAGTTTCGTGCCCGGTCTCTACAAGATCTTCGACGAGATTCTCGTCAATGCCGCCGACAACAAGCAGAACGATAAGAACATGAGCGAGATCAAGGTCAGGATCGACCGCGTCTCGGGGGAAATCAGCGTCAGAAACAACGGCAAGGGTATCCCTATCGAGGTCCACAGCGTATGTATCCTCCACATGCCATGATGCGGCATTTACTGACGCCCCATGCAGAAAGAGGGCATCTACATCCCGGAGCTGATTTTCGGTCACCTGCTCACGTCGTCCAACTACGATGACAACCAGCAGAAGGTCACAGGTGGACGAAACGGGTATGGAGCGAAGCTTTGCAACATTTTCAGCACAGAGTTCTCCCTGGAAACGGCCGATTCTCGCGTTGGGAAGAAATACAGGCAAACATGGACGGACAACATGGGAAAGTGTGGCAAGGCTAAGATCACGTCACACAAGGGGGACGACTATACCATGGTTACCTTCAAGCCCGACTTCGCCAAGTTTGGTATGGACGGGATCGACGATGACTTTGAGGCTCTGGCTAAGCGCCGTGTCTACGATCTTGCGGGCACGTGCAAGGGCATCAAAGTATTTCTCAACGGCGAGCGTATCAAGCTCCGAACCTTCAAGGACTACATGAAGATGTACACCAAAGCGATCAAGTCTGAACAGGTCGCCAGCGGCGCCGGTAGCGAGGCGGAGAAGGAGGTCATCCTCACTGACAATCCGGACGAGAGGTGGGAAATCGGCTTCGCTGTGTCCGACGGTTCGTTCCAGCAAGTTTCGTTCGTGAACTCCATTGCGACGACGTCCGGTGGTACACACGTTGGCTACATCGCAGATCAAATCGTCAACAAGCTTACGGACATCATCAAGAAGAAGAATAAGGGCGGTTTCCAGTTGAAGCCCCAACATCTGAAAAACCACATCTTCCTCTTCGTCAACTGTCAGATTGTCAATCCGGCCTTTACCTCGCAAACGAAGGAGCAGATGACCACAAAGGTCAGCCAATTCGGAAGCAAGTGCACGGTTTCGGACAATTTCTTGAAGGCCATCGCCAAGACCGAGGTTGTGAACAACATTCTGCATTTTGCCCAGCAGAAAGCGGACCAAGTGTTGAAGAAGTCGGACGGTGGAAAGAGGATGCGCATGAACCACTCCAAGTTGACGGATGCGAACAGGGCTGGCACAAAGGATGGCTACAAATGCACCCTGATTCTGACAGAAGGTGACTCGGCCAGTTTGCTCGCGTTGGCTGGACGTGCAACCGTCGATCCAGACTTGTTCGGAGTTTTCCCGCTTCGAGGAAAGATGCTCAACGTCCGTGACGCTTCGATTGACCAGATTTCCAAGAACCAGGAGATCCAAAACATCAAGAAGTTTATCGGTTTGCAACACAAGAAAGAGTACACCGATACTAAGAGCCTTCGTTATGGACACATCATGATCATGACCGATCAGGATCATGATGGCAGTCACATTAAGGGTCTGCTCATCAACTTCCTGCAGGTTCAGTTCCCCAGTCTGCTCAAGATCGAAGGTTTCCTACTGGAGTTCATCACCCCAATCGTCAAGGTCTGGAAGGGCGACCCCAAGCATCCGAAACAGCTCAAGTCCTTCTTCACGATGCCAGAGTACGAAGAGTGGAAGAAGGATCCCGCGCACCAGAAGGGTTGGGATCACAAGTACTTCAAGGGTTTGGGTACTAGCAAGCCTGAAGATGCTGTCGAGTACTTCCAGGACCTGGACAAACACTTGAAGGAATTCCACACAATGAAGGACCAAGAGGCGGAACTCATCGATCTTGCTTTCTCAAAGAAGAAGGCCGATGCTCGGAAAGAGTGGTTGCGTAACTTCGTCCCCGGAACTTACCTGGACATGACGGCTTCTAAGATCTCGTACGAGGACTTCGTCAACAAGGAGTTGATTCTCTTCAGCATGGTTGACAATCTTCGGTCCATTCCCTCGGTCATCGACGGTTTCAAGCCCGGTCAACGCAAAGTCCTGTATACTTGTTTCAAGAGGAACCTTAAAAGGGACATGAAGGTCAACGAACTCGCAGGTTTCGTAGGAGGATTGACGAACTACGCGTACGGCGATGCCTCCCTTCAGCAAACGATCGTCGGCCTCGCACAGAACTTTGTCGGTTCCAATAACATCAACCTCCTGGAGCCCAGCGGCAACTTCGGTTCTCGCATCCAGGGTGGTAATGATGCTGCCAGCGCTCGTTACATTTACACGAGACTGTCTCCTATCGCTCGCCGCATCTTCCATGTGGCGGACGAGCCGCTCCTCGAGCATGATCAGGATGATGGAAAGCCGATCGAGCCGACCATGTATGTGCCAATCCTTCCAATGATTCTTGTCAACGGTGCAGATGGTATCGGCACGGGTTGGAGTTCTTCGATTCCCAACTACAACCCCAAGGAGATTGTCGAGAACCTGAAGCGCAGGATGACGGGAAGCTGCAAGGACGACATGGAGCGCATGAAGCCTTGGTTCAAGAACTGGGATGGTGTGATCGAGGACATGGGAGGCGACCGCTACAAATTCACGGGCAAAATCACGCAGACGGGCGACCTCGAAGTGGAGATTTCGGAACTGCCGATTCGTGTCTGGACCCAAGATTTCAAGGACAAGCTCGAGGAGATCATCAAGGGTGAAAAGTCGCCGTCTTTCATCAAGGACTACAACGAATACCACACGCTGACAAAGGTCCGTTTCGTCATTAAAATGTCGGACCAGAAGACGATGGCCACGGCTCTTGAGATGGGTCTGGAGGAGCGTTTCAAACTCTACAAGACCATGGCGACCACTAACCTCGTTGCATTCGATCACGAAGGCCGCATCCACAAGTACGCCACCGAGCTGGACATATTGGAGGAGTTCTACATTCATCGACTCAAATACTATGAGAAGCGCAAGCAGAACTTGCTCGATGAGATGCAGAGGGAGCTTGAGAAGCTGAGCAACCAATCGCGATTCATCAAGATGATCATCGATGGTAAGCTGGTGGTGGCGAAGAAGAAGAAGATCGCTCTGGTTGCGGAGCTCAAGAAGCTAGGCTTCAAGCCTATTCCTAAGAACGAGGCGAAGAGGCAGGGCGAGGAGGAGGAGTTCTTGGAAGAGGATGAAGATTCCGACGAGCCCGGCGCAAATGATTACGATTATTTGCTAGGAATGGCTATCTGGTCTCTCACGCAGGAACGTGTCGAGAAGCTCCTCAGACAAATCGGCGACAAGGAACTGGAGATCGACGTTCTCATCAAAAAGTCACCCAAGGACCTCTGGACTGAAGACCTGGATGCTTTCGTCGAGGAGTATGACAACCTCCTTGCCTACGAAGCGAGCGAGGAGAAGAAAGCCCGCAACACCAAGGGGCGCCGTGCGTCGGCTAAGCTCCGCATCGGCGCAGGCAAAGGCGCTAAGAAGCGCAAGGCCGACGATAGCGATGCAATGAGCGACGAGGATTTCGAGGTCAAGCCGAAGAAGAAGGCTGCACCGAAGCAGAACAGTGTCTTTACGAGTTACTTCTCAAAGTACACTGACAACGCAACGAACAAGGCCAAGGACTCCGAGAAGGAAAAGGCCACCGAGCCGAAAGCCAAGGCAGCGCAGCCGAAAAAGACGAATCTTCTTTCGAGCTACATGGCCAAGCATGGAAAGGCCAGCGACAAGGACGACTTGGATTCAGCCATGGATATTGATGACACTCCAAGTGCTGCGGATGGAGACAGATCGGAGGACCAAGCAACGGTACGTCATTCACCACAGAGCCTCGATGCAGGAGAGGGGACGCTAACATTGCCACAGACTGTTTCAGCGGCATCCAAGAACAAGGCTGCGACTGGCACGAAGACTGCAGCCAAAGCAAAGAAGGCGAAGAGCTCCGAAGACGACAGCGAAGATGAAATTTTCACGGACGCTCCCTCGAAGCCTGTAGCAAAAGCTTCGAAGCCTACTACTAAGTCTAAGAAGACCATCGTCCTTAGTGAGGACGAAGAAGACGAGTTTGATGAGCCGCCTCCGAAGCCAAAGGCTAAGGCTGCCACTACCGCGAAGCCTGCCGGAAAGGCTAAGAAGACGGCGGTCAGCGAAGAGAGTGATGATGATGACCTGGATGTGGCTCCAGCCAAGCCAAAGTCCAAGGCTACAGCGAGCTCGAAGGCTCCCTCAAAAGCCAAGAAGACGGTTGTCAGCGACGATAGTGACGATGAAGACGTCTTTGCAGCTGTAGCCAAGGAGACGAAGGCGGAGGCAACGCGCAAGCCCCGCGCTGCAGCGGCAAAGAAGGCTACGTACGTCTTGTCAGACTCGGATAGCGACGAAGAGATGGCCGACGATGGTCTTGGCGATGTCAGCAACTTGGTCAAGGGTATCGGAGGACCGTCGGGAGCTTCTAGCCGTCAGCTCTTCTCTGCATCGAAGGCGCGGAGCAAGGGTCCTGGCCTTTCCACTGTTGCAGTTGGCAGGACTAGACCCTCTCTCGAAGATTCCGACCATGACGAATCTCAGACCGACTACACTCTTCTTGCGCCGCAGATGTCGCCGCAGAGACAGATTCCACGCACTGCCAACGAGACAATCCTCTCGGACGACGAAGTCGATGCGGAAGATGAAACCCCAGCGAGGCCTACGACTAAGCCGCGTGGTAGGCCTGTGGGAAGCAAGAACACGGCGGCGAAGCCGAAGGCCAGTGCTGTGAAGGCGGCGCCCAAGACGGCGCCGAAGGCTGCTGAGAAGCCCAAGACGCTGAGCCCGGCTGCAAAGGCGTATGCTAGGGGACGTCCGGCCAGGGCCGCGGCTACCAAGAAATACACGATCGAGGAGGACGATGAGGATGAGGATGGCTCGGAGGCCAGCGAAGCCAGCGAGGATGACTTCGATGACGACGACAGCGAGTAGACGTAGGACTTTGCGCTTTCAGAAGGCATGGCTATAGGTTCGTTCATTGGAGTTCTGCGGGTCAGGAGACTACAGAGTGGCGTTGCTGGAAAACGAGACACGGCCGGGACCGAGACGAGCGGTTACAATCATTTCCTTTCTCCGAGCAAGAGATTTTAGCTCCAGAAATTCACGATGCTCTTTCTAGAATCTGCTGTCTGAAGTGAAGTTGAAGCTGCATGAGAGAATGCTCGAACGGACTTAAGGTCGGGCCGGTCGCGCCGAATGCGGCATCTTCCGCGGGTTTGTGCCTCGTGCTGCTGCTCCATCTCCATCTCCATCCGCTGCCCTTGTGCAGACCGCCCTGACGGCCCTTGTCCCCTTGTTCAATTGCGCTGCCTCTCGACTGCAGCCTATCTGTTTTGCTTCCGCGCCACTCTGCGCGCTCGCGTATTTCCTCCTTCTACTGTGCAACACAGTGCCGCCTCGGTCAATAACAAGCACAGCTTACTACGGCGCCCTTTGCGCCTGACCTCGACGGCCAAGTTCATACAAACCTCAGCGCGCCATGGCACGAACCCGTAGCATGTCGCCGCCTGGCGATATTCCGTTTGGACATTCGGCGACATCTCCTCCTCCGTTGCCGCTTTCGAAGCGCGACAAACGACGCACCATGCTATCGGAAAAGCTCAACGACATGTTCACGTCCTTTTCAGAGAACCGCGACCAGCACTATCGCGCGCAGATCCAGGCCGTGCAGACTGACATGGCCTTGATCATGCGTGCCGACCCATACCAAAACAAGCCGCTGGATGATACTGGAGACGAGGTGGCTGATGCCATCCATGGCACAACTGGCTCCCAGCCGCCTCAACCCGGAACTGCCACTGGCGACTACGTCGCTCAGGTTGGTCGCTTCTACAGCAAGTTTGTCAACGATGCAAATGATGCCCTGGAGACGCGCGATATCGCCCTGACCATGCTCTGGGTACGCCATTTTCGCACGCTGCCTGTAGCAACTCGCTGACATTTGATGTAGAACAAGTACCAGGCCAGTATGCGCGAGCTCGAGCAATCGCATTCTTACAAGGTTCGACTCGCCCAAGAAGAACACCGCCATCTCGCAAACACACTTCGTGAGCGACTGGTCGCAAGCGTGAAGCAGCGGCAAGCACGGCTGCTTAAGGAAAAGGAACAACTGGATATCGCGGACAGCAATGCTCTGCTACTACACCCCAACCAGTTCAGCATCACAAATCCTGCGTCTCCCGGAGGTCCAGCTAGCAACCGAAAGACTCGGCATACTCGTCATCGCGTCGGCGATCCGGACGACATGGTCAGCACTGCCATGGCAACCGAGAAGTCGCGCAAGAGGAAAGCTGCCTTCGAGGATGCTGACAGTGGCTCACCTGGTCCCTCGGGACGGAATGCTGACCTAGGTTTCGCATCTCCATTTCGTGATGCGAAGGCGAAGACGATGCATACGCAGTTCGAGGCGCCGGCCTACTCGATCGACCGCCTATTCACGGATAAGGAGCTCGCCATGACCATGAATACCGCGGCGGTCGCTACGACGCACTTCTTTAACAAGCTAAGGGTGCAGGAGCAAAACAATCACAATGGCTCGGCCAACGGTGCTAACGGTGCACACCATGGCGGGACTGATGGCGGCGATGACTCGGGCACTCCCACGGCCAACGAGGGCGAGGCTGAGGGAGATGAGGACACAGCGACGCCCGCTGCACCCGAGATGGAGCGCACCCAGTCACATCATGCGACCCGTGGATCGACGCGCAACAACCCGCTGGCAGACCTCGCCCTAGCTGCCGAACGGACTGGCACTCTTCCATTTGCCAGTGTCGCCCCGGTTATTCTGCCAGCCAACGTTGGCAGCAAGGCCAATGCATCAGCGCCGACTCCTCCCGGTCTTTCGAATGCAGAGGTTGACAGCGACTTCATCATCATGGCCCGACCATCTGACGGCAACGATGATATCAACGAGAAACTTCTGCAAACTGCGTGCGGTCCACTCCAAGCCAGAGAGTATCAATATCAGCCAAGCAATCTGCGCAACGATCACGGCGTAAACGGCATAGGCGCGCTTGCGCCACACATGGACCTCAGCGGTGTGTCGATCAGCGCGGCAAACAGCGATAGCGGCATGGGTGGCGTACCGATGAGCAGGCACGGTAATGGTAGCTCGATAGGCGGCGTCGGTATGCGGCGAACCGGCAGCGGCATGGGAAGGGGCAAAGGCCGTGCAGCTTGATGGTCGGCACCGCGTTGTCACTCCTCTGGCGCTTCATGATACCCGGTTGCGGTCGCTGTTGCATTTCATCTGCGGTTTGGAGTTTGGGTCGCGTTCAGCTGGGTTTGGTGCATGGATATCTAGTAACAAGAGTTCGTTGATCGGAGATCGGTCAAAGTCCAGTCATCTCCAAATTCGTAAGCCACTGCTCTTTGCACATTTCATCGTGGTAACTGTTCATCCACTTACAGCCGAGCAGGGCTGACCTGGCTCTTCGTACTTGCCTTTTTCGGCAAGTTTTGCTCGGCTACGAGCCGAAACCGGGACTCGGAGGTTGGGCCGGTGTTTTACTTTATTGTCTCTTTTTCTTGGTGCTTCTTCTGCATATATTTAAACCCTGCCGACCTAGGGCTTAACGATGGAGAAGAGCATTTCTTTCATTACATATACGCTTTCCATGTTTGTACAATGTTTGGTTGCTGAATCATCTTGTATGGAGAGGTAAAGCGGGACGTCTTCTGCAGGAGTCTTCATGGCCGCGATCCCGGGAAATGCCCAGATCGTTCAGCACGTGAATATTATCGATGAGACATGATCGTGTGGTTAAGTTTATTGCTTGCTGCGAGAGTCAACCAGCTCAAGGCTCCTCTATTCATGGTCATGAGCTGCACGTGCCAAGGAGCAACGCCAGACACTACCATATTCACAGCTCGGAGGGTCCGGTGCTCATTGGGCCCCTACTTCATTTTCTCGAACAAAGTCGCTGGCTGACGTTGGCTTGACGCACAGTGACGCAAGTATAACCACATTTAACCTCACCAACGGAAGACACAGCCAACACCGTTCAGCTTACAGCCGGGTTGCATTGCTAAAAGCATCTAACATCACCCAATCCAACACAACACAATTCACATCGGAAAAGGAGAAAACACAAAAATGGCGAGACCAACAATCCACGCCAACGACCTGGCCAAGATCACCACGGCTATGCAGCGCGTCTACAGGTACCCGGTCCCCGATGCCGCCGCCCCGGCGACCACACCATGGACACCTCCCCCGGCCTCGGCAGGCCACCGCGGCCGCTACCTCTGGACCGACGCCTTCGGGGTGCTCAACTTTCTGACTTTGCACCACCACCAACACCACCACGCCAACACCAACACCAACACCGACAGCGGAAATGGGGCCGCCACGACGACAACGAAGACGGCACCCTACCTCAGCTACGCCACCGCGCTCGCGCAAACCGTACACGACACGCTCGGCCGCACGCGCGACGGCTCGGCGCGGCTGCCGGGCGCGACGGACGCGGACCCGACGGGCGGCGGGCTGCGCATCGGCAAGGAAGACGCGGACGGCGCGGACGGCGACGGCCAGTATCACCACTACCTGACGCTCTGGATGTATGCGCTGAACCGGCTGGCCGTGGCGTGGCGCGGGGTGGAGCAGGGCGGCCAGGAGGAAGAAGCGCGCAGGTGGAACGACTACGCGGTCAGGCTGATGCAGGTGATACACCCGGCCTTCGTGCACGACAGGGCGAGCGAGCGGCCGCGCATGTACTGGAAGGTCAGCGTCGACCTGAAGAGGCCGCTGGTCTTGTCAGAGGGGAATCTGGATCCGGTGGACGGGCTGGTGGTGTGTAAGTTGCTGAGGGAGTTTGAGGGCGAAGATGACGTGCTGCGGGACGAGATGCGCGACTACGAGAAGATCGTGGCGACCAAGTGGAAGAACTACGCCAGCACCGATCCGCTGGATCTAGGCATGACGCTGTGGACGGCGCATCACTACGCGGGCAAAGAGCAGTGGGCCACGGCGTTCACGGACAAGGCGAAGAAGGATTTGAAAGTGCTCGTTGACTGCGGCTACTTCGAGGCAGGCATCAAGAGGAGGCTGGCTTTCCGGGAATTCGGAACGGTTCTGGGCATTCGCTGTGCACTCCACCAGGAGCCGGGTTGGGAGAGGGAGGCTGAAAAGATAATCGCGATCTGGGAGGATGCGGGTGTCGTTCCTGAACCGAAAGACGAGGCAGCGGGCAATGCCAATGCATCCGCAGACCTTGCGCCCATTACTCTAGTGATGTATGCAGCTGCGCTTGACCCTGGAGGTAAGTTCTTGCTCTCCGCCTTGTAAGACTTCATCTGATCGTCTCGAAGCTTTCAAGCGAATCCCGTAGCACGCCCCCGGATTTGCGTGCCGTCCTCCAGATTTTGATGACGGACGCAGCACCGTTACAATGGAGGTAGAAGCCGAAAGCATGGGGTAGATGCTGCTCAAGCTCCCGACGGTGGCTAGAACACTGAAGAACCTTTGACGATCTCATCACGTCAAATCGGGATCTAACCTTGGTGTTGACGATCCAAATCTGTGTTGATGATTTACCAAATAGCTACCACAACAGCCGTTTAGGCGACCGACTTATCTCAGGTGAAGCTTTAATGAGAGCCTCAATCATGAGATTTTAATAATCAAAATTTGTAGGGAAGTATTCGGATTCAATTCGATCATCTCTTGATTTTTTGATATCGAACGCTGTGTAGGATTTCGAGGTAAACATGGGCTCGTTCAAAATTACAGTGAGCTGAGTTGTCAAAATTACATTCAAGCATACATCGTACGCGGCTCATCAATTTTCCTTGGCATGGCGACACTCCTCGTACCCGGCAAAGCTGTGAACTTTAATTAGAGTGGACCCATTATCGACAGCTATAGTGGAGGCCTCGCCAAGATTTACAAAGCAAGATTGTAGATTCATCAGTAACGCGTACGCATGCTAAGATGCGTTCAGCGGATGTCCCCGTCCACATTGCAGCCCAAATGAGCACTCTGCTAAGCGGAGGCTTAACCGCAGTCTCGACCGGGCCGAGAAGACAAGGGGCGGGCTCCTGACAATGAGGCAGCCGCAAGCCAAGAGGTTCGAGTAGGGTTCTGATACAGGAGTAATGCTGGGAGGAGGAGCGTAGGCCGGCAAAGCGGCGCAGTGGGCTCCGAGTCGTGCACGTTATAGTTCGAAAGAGCCGCGAACCGAGGCAGAGCACGGAAGTCGCCTCAGCCTGAAACGTATGCGATGCTTGCCTGACCGGCACGTCGGTCCAAATGGGTCGAAGCCGGTTTGTTCTGCCACCTGCAAGTGTCGGCGCACGGGAGTCAGTCGAAGGGGGTGGAGGCGAGTTCCTGTCAAGGCCCCACAAGAAGGAATATCGACGGCGTCGAAGAAGGCGGAAGAGAGCCTTGGCAGACGTCCTTGCTCCCTGTGGCTGTGCGGTAGGTGATGCCGAGCTAAGCGGTCAGAGGAGGGCGCGGTATGGGGAACACGTCCTCCGCAAGTGTGCAGCCCCTGAGCCGCAAGACGGTGACCCGTAGCACTGGTCGAAGCATTGCGATCAACTCGCACAGAGAGACCCCACGGCGCGATGCTCAGCGATCGACGTCACAAGCAACAGCGGTTCGCGGGGGAAAAAAGGGCGGTCCCCTTTCTCGTAGCCACGCGGGACGCATCAGGCGACGTGCCGAGCGCAGGCCAGCGCAGGCGTAGGAGTGGTGCGCGCGCTTGGTCCATCTTGGTCCATCCTTTAAATAGCGTGCTCAGATCCATGCTCGCCATCACCCAATCCCCAGGACGGATGCCATGGCGCTTGTTGCCAGGCCGGAGAAGGCAAGCTGGCCTGCAGCTTGCGGGATGGCGGGAGGCTGTGAGTGGACGGGGGCGCTGATGAGGTGGCGGGCCAGGAGGGCGGATGGGAGTGATGTGGATGGCGCGCGGGCTCGACGCCGCGGGCACTCGTGCTCGACACCGAACCGTGGCCTCGTAACGTCGCCGACTGCCAAGAGGGAAGGCGTGTGCGGGAGAGCAGAGCAGAGCAGCCCGTTGATGGCAAGGCTCTCTGCCCACCGTGGGCGGCATGCCGAATCCCGGGCCATAATTAGCAGCTGAGCGACCGGAGCGATGGGTGGATTTTGAGCCGCGCGCACGCGCTGTTGGACGCGGAGATTGATAGAAGGCGCGCGGGCCTCGCGCGACCACAATGCACTTCCCCCTTTGGGACGCCGCGGGATGACTCGCGCGGCTCAATGCGAGGGCGATCGCCGGTGTTTAATTTGCACGCAGAACGTGTGATGATGCGACGCGCGAAGCATCACGGCCGCCAGATTAAGGTTGCCCGGCGGTCTGCCGCCTGCCGCGAGGCTTGTCTCGCCAGGCGCGTCGTGAAACACGAGCAACCACAAACAAACAGAAACACCATCGTCGCCATCACCGTCTGCTGACCAGCACAGTCAGCTTCGGTGCCGCCGACGGTGCGACGTCGCCGCCGCGCCACCAGATGAGAACGGGTGGAGTGCAGTCGTCAGCAGCCTACGTCTCTACTACACCTGCCAAGACGGCAACGAGCGTGCGTCGTACGAATGGCTTGACGAGAGCCGCCACCGCGGATCAGATCCACTGCAGATAGACGTGCCGATTGCACGATAAGACGCACGGTGAAATGAATGCTATTGACCGCAGGCACGCTGCGGCTGTAACTACTACCAAGCCTGGCACTTCCCGCCGTGCCCAAATAACAGGTATATCAGCTTTCGAAGAGAAGAAAAAGAGTCATGGCATCGTGACAGAAGAAGATGAAGTGATATCGCCTCCCATTGTTCCGCAAACGCTTCTACCCAGTTAAATGGCCTCTATTGACAACATGTGAAGCTCCGCGCCCCGATCCCGGTCCGGAGTCAAGAATGCGAATTGTTTTGCTCCACCAGCCCGTAAAACCGTGTCGCGCGTCCCGGGACGGGTGAGAGCGAGAATTGAATCCACAGAAAAATGCAATTGAACTAATCCACACAACCAAATCCCCTCCTAAATTTACTTGCGGTAGTGGGGGTGGCCGTGGTGACGGTGCTCGCGCCTGTGGTGCGCGTGAGGCTCGGGCGAGCGCTTGGCCCACTGGGTGACGACGGCAGTGGCGTACTCGGTGACGACCTCGGTGATGATGTTCTCCTCCTCCTCAACAGCCGCGGCCTTGACGTCGCCGACAAAGCTCTCAACCTGAACCTGCGCAACGGGGGTCGACGTGACGAGAGTCGTGGGGATCTGGGTCGACGAAGCGGCGTAGGTCGGGGTGGGCGTGACCTCGAAGCTGGTGGACGAGTACGAAGTGAAGGCGGTCGAGGAAGACTCTTCGGTCGAAATCTCGACGGACGAGGACGAGCCGTCCTTGCCGCAGAGGTAGAGGGTGGTGTCCTTGGAGGACTCGGTGCCGTGGGTGGCCTTGTCATCGTTCCACAGGTTGTAGACGGCGTCGCAAAGGGCCGTCAGGGGACCACAGTCGACCGGGGTATCGGCCTCGAGGTAGAAGCCGCCGACGTAGAAGGGGCAGGCCTCGCCCTTGCAGTTGACGTTGGAGATGTCGTACCAGAGGTCGGGCTCACCCGAGGAGCTGTAAGTGTACTCGTACTGGGTGATGGCACCCTCGCACGAGTCGGTGGTGCTGAGCTTGATCGAAACACCACCATTGCTGGCGCTGCCGTCGCCGACCATGTGGTACTCCTCAGACCACTGACCACCGGCCTTGAGGGAATCGGGGCCGAGCTGGCCACGCTCGGTATCGGCAGTCCAGACATTGACGGCGCTGTCGCAGTTGTTGATGACGATGGCCTTGCCAACGGCCATGACCGAAGGAAGGGCGGCGAGCAGGGCCGCAGAGACAGAGATGGACTTCTGCATGGTTAGGTTGTTAAATTGGACCGAAGTGGTGAAAGATTGAAAGTTAAGGTGGCTGCGTCTTTGAGGGAATGTGTTGCCGGGAGCCTTGGAAAGTAGCTAGAGAGCCAAAAGAGTGTGTGCAAGACCCAGCTTGGAGCAAAAAGACAGCAACGTGGAGACGGGTGAGGGCCGAGTGAGAGATGGGCGGTGCGCGGTTTATGAAATAACAAGGAAGCGGACGTCTTTGCGCTAGCATAGGGGTCGAGCGGCGCCGGCGAATAACGCGGGCTAGCGGGCAGGCTCAAAATTGAGCATCGCCGACGGCCATGGGTGGAGGTCTGGTGGCGGGCGCGGGCCAATGGGGGCGCATGCGTGCCTGGAGCGCCGCTCGGGCTTCTTGTTCGAGCTGCACGCTGACTGGGCCCCCTGACAAGCGCCCGGTCTGTGAGGAGGCCTCATTTCAGCATTTTTGCAAAGGCCTGCGCGGCCTCGGCCAGCCCAAGAGCAGCTGGTGCCTACGCTGCCGCAATGCGTGCGTATGCCTGAGCCCAGCACCCACGCGATCGTCCCGCCCCATGCGTGCGCCCAGCATCCCAAGACGCAACGGCTCTCCGCCGAGGCCTGACGATCGACAGGCACCGCTGGCCCGCGCCCAGGAGCGCGAGCTGGCGCTTCTCACACCGCGCGGCCAGCGCAGCAAAGCCACAGCGCAGTACGAATCGGATGCAGTCAGCGCCGGCGGTGCGACGCTGGCAGCTGACAAGAGCATCGGCCCGGGGCGGGTGCGGTGCAGCTCCGGCGCGGCGACGACGTGGATGTGATGGGGCTGCATCTCGAAGGCAATAAGGGTGGAGCATGTTCCGACGGACAGCGGTTCCATTGGCGGCTGGGTATCGATAGGGTAATCCTGTCATGTATCTGCAAATCTGGAGACAGAGTTTGGTGGAGCGGCAGGGCTGGCGGCAGCGGACGACAAGCCGGCCAAGGCTGCCGGCAGCTCCAACGGCGCGCATCGATTCGTGCCATTTCTGCCAGGCACAGAGATCCGATTCGCCCTCGCGGCGGGAGAGAACAACGCAGACTTTTCACCAGGGCCGTCCTTGGTTCGGCAAGGCCCGATCAGACCCACGCCCACGACGCCGGCCAAGCTGAGAAACCCCCGGGTCCAGAAGCGGTCTTTGGGTCCATTTGCCGACGCTGGAGGGCGAGGCTGCATGGGTGGCGGGCAGAAGGCCAGAGATCATGAGACGGGATGAGATGCGCTCGCATGGCACGGCATCTTGGTTGAAACAGCCAGGTGCGCCGTAAGAAACAGCAGGCGTGCCAATCAGCGCGAGACATGCATCGCGCGACGTTGTCGCGGGGATGGTGCGGGTGTTGAGATGCATGGCGTTGAACAGCGGTGCGGCAAGGCTGCGGCATTGGCTGCACGTGAGCGGCAGTGACATCACTGGGCGCCAGCTGCGGCGGGACAAGCCACCACCATGCTCTTCAACCCCGTCGCCCACCTCCCCACCTTCAACCCGCTGGCCCTACTTCGGATGGCCGGTGCCATGACGTCCCACGCCTTCAGCCTCTCCGAGACGCCCGATCTCGCCGGTAGAGTTGTCGTGGTCACCGGCGGCTCCGCTGGCATCGGCCGCGAGTTCTGCGCTCAGCTGCTTCTGCACGGCGTCGCCAAGATATATGTCCTCGCCCGCTCCGAATCCAGGTTTTCCGAAGCCAGGGTCGAGTGGTCGCAGAAGCACGCCCTGGCCGATAGCGACCTGGCTGGGCGCGTCGACTTCATTCGCTGCGACCTGACTGACGTGGAGGCCGTGCAGCGCGCTGCCCGCTCGCTGTCGGAGCGCCTCGATAGGCTTGACATCCTCATCCTGAATGGTACCTGCTGTTTTCATTTCTTCTGTCTGCATGCAGTCAGCACACCGCGACTAATGCCGCTCAGCCGCCCTTCCTCTGTCACCCGACTACCAGCTCTCGCCCCAGGGCGTCGAGCTTCAATTCGCTGCCAACCACCTCGGCCATTTTGTCCTGACCAATCTGCTGCTCCCGCTCGTTGAAAAGACTGCCTCCGAGCATGGCCAAGCCCGCATCCTGACCGTCTCGTCATCGCTGCATCTGGCATGCCAGGAACTGAGCCTGCCGCTCCTCACATCCCCCACTCCTACCAAGTCTCCTGCCGCCCTGGACAGTTTCTGGAGGTATGCACGCACCAAGCTTGCGAACATCCTCTTCACCCGTGAGCTGGCCCGCCGCCTCGATAACATGGGTCTCTCCAACGTTTACGTGAACTCATTCTTCCCGGGTAACATCCCCACCGACGCGTGGGATTCTTGGAAAGACCTATTCGGTACTTTGGTCGGTACAACAGCCAAGAGCGTCCTCCAGCACGTTAGCCACACGCCCGAAGATGCCGCAGCCACGGCCATGTACCTGGCCGCAAGCCCGGATGTCGTGTCCAAGGGCCTGAAGGGAAAATATTTTGTCCCCATCGGACAGGAAGAGGAGACCAGCACTGTTGCAAATGACAAGGATCTGCAGAAGAATCTTTGGTACTGGAGCGACAGCAAAGTTGCCGAGACTTTGGGCAAAGGCTGGCAGAATGCGTGAACGACTTCATGACATAATATCAATGAACTAACCTGCGTTAAGATCTCTCTAGAGTGTTTCTGATCGCACTGTCTCGAGTACTTGGTTGTTATTGCAGGAATTTATGAAGTATGCTCTTTGAATCCGGCAGTGAACGTTTTGTGAGGCTCCGAGGACCCACCTTTCCCTAACACTTAGCTCAACATCTATATGAGTCACAAGTGTAACATTCGCTCTTTGTAGCCTTGTCCTTTGCATTCAAGAACGAGTGTCATGCTTCTGCCTAGCTATCACAGATGTAGCCGAAGGCTCTCGTGGGTTTGTTTTTTTACTCATGTCATGGGTAGTTGAAGCTATCGTCCGGAAATGTATGTAGAATTTTTAATTCGACATCCTCGTCCAGATGATAGCTTCAACTGCCCATATGTTGTGAGAATATTTCTGAAGCATAGTTACACTTTGTTCTTAGGCCCTGGTACTCTTCCTGATAGCCTTCGAAATACCTGTGTATCATGGGAGCGAAACACATGATAGTATGCAGATGATGATCGAGCAGATACAGAAGCCAATGAAGCACCATAACGCATCTGTCCATATCAGGCATTCCGAGCCATCCCGTCCATCACGTGGACAAATCTACTGCTGGTACATATTATGGGTACAAACCAGGAATCACCGCCAAGCTTATGGGATCTCGCGCCCTACTTTAGTATGCGTAACCAAGTAGCGCAATCCCAACGTCTCCCCTACCCAGAAATTCACCGGTTTCTTGTCCACCCTACCGCATCATTGATGGCATGCATTGATTACTGAGAGATTTAAGGTAGAGGCCAAGAGGTGCACACGCTGCAGTCCCCCATCACAACACCATGCAGGTTGCCGTCTATACAGCTTTAGGCGTCAAAACTACGGAGAGCCGTTTCAAGCCTTTATCGATATGGCTCATCTTTAATGCCGTAATACGGTACACAAGCACGTACATGAAAGCAGAATACCGACCTAATGCCGGTGCTCTTGTGATTGCTCCCGTCATTCGCTCTTTGGAGTGGTCAAAGCCTTAGAGCCAGCCAATACTCTAACTACATTTCCACCTGTGCGAAGCCCCGTATTCTAGAGCCTGCATAGTGTAAACCGTGTATAGAGCTGAGGAGACGTGCGTCTAGTGCCAAGCAGTGACGGTCAGTTGGCATGTTGCAGATGCATGCGTGAGCCCGGGTAAGTAAGTACCAAGGTGACCGGTAGCAACATCCACACAAATCAAATTGGAATTTCAGCAAGAATCCCTGAAGACCCTGCAAGCACAGTGCCTTCCGAGTGGCAGGCTTTAATTATAGCATGAGTTTTCCAAGAGCACATGGGCTGATTCGACGCCACCAGGCCGGTAAAGCTGGCTTATAGCGTTAAGCTAGGTCGAAACTAGTCGCATCTCGGATCTTGGTGCTTGGAGATCAAGCACTACGCTGCACTATTGGCTGTGGCAGTGCGCGCGGATCGGGAGTGCAACGGTCCATCACCTTTTCACGCAGAGAAGCCTCATGCGTGTCGCGGATGAGGCGGTTGCACTATCAGAACAGCGGCACGCAAGCTCCAACGATCTGCAACGTACATGGGCGCCCATCCTCCCAGCTCCTAGCGAAACGCGGTCTCACGCGGACACTGTTGCTCTCCGGAGTGGCACCCGGTCCCCACCGAACCCTTCGCGCCCCTTCGAGTTTCAAGGACCTTCAGTCTTTTTCGTGGTGCGGATGCTGTGACACCAGGCCGCGTCGCCCGTCCGCTCGCGCACCCGCCAAAAGTTGCACGCTGCTCTTCCCGATGGCCATCGCTTTTTACTTTTCTTCAGGGCTTGGCCCCACGGGTCGAACTGCTGCTGTGCGACGACGACCACTGCGATGGCGTGAGCTCCCAGACGCATGCAGCAACTATCTCTCGACATCCATCATCCAGGATGAATGAATTCAAGAAAAAAAAAAGGCCGTTGGGGGTGGAGAGAAGATCTCGGGCAACGAGAGTTGTCGATCTCCACCAGACGGCGACCCGGACGAATGCCTTCTTTTCTCCACCCGAACAGCTGCGGCACCGCCAGCCGAGAATGCCACGCTCCCTGTAGGACTATTCCCTTCTAGTAGTCCGCCGCTAGTTCCTCGTTGTTCCGCCCCGCAAGGATGGGGCTGGGTCTGTGCAATCTATACCGCCTCGGGCTACGAAGGTGGCAGTGATGTGTTTGACCACGCTGTCGGTGCCCGAGCTACTTCAGATAGGGACAAGAAGCAACACGTGCGGTGGATATGTCATCCGCCTGGGGAAAAAAACATTCGTGGATGACCTAAGGTATCATACGGCGATAGGCTCATGAAGTCCACTTTATTTCCTCTTTCAAACGGTACTAGGGGATAGAAACATTGCTTTTTCCAGCTCGTATTGAGATATGACATGTCTCTTCTTTTCTTTTTCTTTTTGCCCTCGGCAGCCGCGAAGCCCAGAAACGCGGACTGCGAGAGCAGTTGTGATAAACCTACGTTAACCGCAAACGGGTGTTCTCGGTCAAGCATGGGCTTAGTGGGTACCCCCAGTTCAAGTCCAGGTTTTGTTTTGCTCTGACAAGCGATACCAGCCCGGTTCCGCGGCGGGGATGGTCCCTCTGGTAAAGGCTGGGCGCTCGCCAGCGTTCTGGACTCCTGCTGCGGCTACAGCGGGTAGCAGGCAGAAAAAAAAAAGGAACAATCCACAACTGCCATCCATGCATAGTGCGAATCGGAAATCTCGGGGGACGGCGGGCTGGCTCCACACGCCGATAGGTTGATTGCGTGACTTTTTCTCGCTGTACGACATGTAGCTTTTCTGCATTCTGACTTTAGACAGCAACAAATCATCAACAGTAGTGTCGGTCGACGCAGGGTTGTTGCGTGCCGTACCTGCTGCTCTCTGCGTTCTGGCTGGGTACTTGGTCGTCAAGGTGCGTCAGCCGGTGAGTTTCATAAGGCGCCACTCCGCTATGATCAGCCCAAGCGTACCTGGCTCAGGCAATCCGGAAACGTTCCCGTGAAACATTCCCGACGGCGTGTCGTGATGCCTTGTCTGGCAAGAGATTGCCAGTATAAGCTTTTATGGAGTCGTCGCATGGTCATCCCAATCTCCACAATCAATAAGAGGGAGCTATCAGGTGGTGTTTTCCTACTCGCCGCAACCCACTCCTTGCAATCGAGCGCATCCCTCCAACCATGTCAGAATGCCTGGCGCAGACCGACCATGACGTCAGTCCAAAGATGCGGTGTGCATGGGTGAGTGCAAATAATGCTACACGTATAGGCGAACGGAGTGAAGCAGGCATCGCACACGCACATCACGCAAATGACAAGGTGTTGAGAGCCGCAGTTGGCGCGCGCCGCGGGAGCAAATCGTGGATGCAAAAAGGTTTTTTTTTTCTTTTTTACGTATCAATCATGTTCCATTTCCGCCGCCGAAGGCAGAAAGGAGCAAGCGAAGAGCACGCTATAGCCTCCACCCGAAGCTCCTGGAATGCTAGTGTGGGATAGGGATATGTAGGGATACGCGCGGGAGCCTAAGCACGCTTGCCGTTGATGGCCTTGAGCTCGACATCGCTGCCAGGGCGTTAGAGAAAAAAAAAATATCGGGGGAGCTTGCGCAGGACAGGGAACGTACAAGACGAGATCGGCGTTGGGCGGAATGTGGCCGGGAAAGCCGCTAAGAAAGAAATGGGTTGTCAGCACCGCCACTCTGGTTGCAACGATCGGGAGAAGCTTGGGGCATCAGCAGGCCGTAAGAAGGGCCGCGGGTGCGGATTGGGAGCCGACAACCCGCGCGTTCCTGAATTCGCACAGGGGGGACAGGGAAGGCTGGACAGAAGATGGGAGAAAAACGCACTTGGCACCATATCCATAGTCGCTGGTGTCTGGTTAGCTGCGTCATGGGGCGTCTGCTCGGGCCAGGAACATACCTCGAGATGGTCAGGGTGGCCTTCTCGCCTAACGACATGCCCTCGCTGCCGCCCGCGCCGATGATGCCGTCGTCCCAGCCTGGATCCAATTGGGTCAGCGTGTGTGCTCGCGGCGCAAGGGGGCCGCTTCGCAGGAGACGGACCTCTGATGACGCGGCCAATTCCGATCTTGACGTTGAAGTCGCCGCGGCCGATGGACGAGTCGAACCTGGTGGCAATTGGCATCAGCCCTGACTGAGGAGGTGGACGCATGGCGGGGCTCTCACTTCTTGCCCTTGGTGTCGGGGGCGCCGGCGTCGAAGAGGTAGCCGGTGTACTCAATGGTGACGTCGTCGCCGGCACGCGGCCTGTCGACGCCGTTGCCGGGAGCCAGAGTGTGTTTGGTGACGGTCATGGTTGCGGTGGTTGTGTGGTTGTGGTTGGAGCGAGGTGCGGCGGCGAGGGCGGGGAGGCGGCGGCTCTTTTATATTGGGACGACGGCACTTTGGGCAGCTGGGGCACTGGGGCCCTGGGGCATTGGACTTGGAGCATCACGTCAGGAGGCTGCGGTGCAATGGTACCATCACGTAGAGGCGAGTCGTGAGTTCTGGTGCCCGCGCTCGCGTGGCGGCCGAATGGGGGCGCTTGGCGGGCGGCGGCGCGCAGAGCAGCTTGCTGGACGCGGGCGGCCGAATGGCGACAGGCGGAGCTCTGGTGAGCTGTGTGCTTTTTCATCGAAGCGCGGTTGACGAGCGAAAAGCGGGCGCCGCTTGTGTAACGGCAACGACGCTCTGCAATTGGAGACGTCGGAGCTCTGGCGGCGCAGTGCGCGCCCGCCTGAGAGAACACGCCGGCCACCCTGCGATCTGCGGGCGAGATCGACCACAGCCCAGCGCACCGCTCGCAGCCCACGTGCGGACAGTGGCAGAGCTGCTGTCTCGCGGCTGGTCCTGCCAACCGCTCTTATCAACCGCTGGGGTGCACGCACGCCGCCGCGCCCCATCACACTCAACTCTCCGGAGGCAGCACCCCGCTCTCGGGGCAACCCAGCGCTGCGGTACGGGTCATCCAATGGCCGGGTCGCCCAATCACTGAAAATGCTCCTACCATGCGCGTGGCTTCGCTGCGGGCCTTGCCGTACTCGCCCCCCTCTGTCTGCCGGGATGCCAACCACTGTCATTCGTCCACCCACCAGCTCCCACCGTACATTTGCCCCATCTGGTTCATTACCCACGCGGAAGCTAAGCCCTGCGCGTGCCGCATTCCACCACCCCCCGGCCTGCAATTCCCCCCGCCGCCGCAGTCGAGTTCACGCGTCGAGCCGCCCTGCCACCTCTGCCGCACTCACCCTCGCCAGCGCGATGCCGGGGAAGCGCGCGTCGCCGCCCTCGCGCCCCGCCTGGAGGAAGAACAGCTCGCGGATGCCGGTGCGCTCGAGGAACTCGGGCAGCCGCGCGTAGTTGGTGGCGACGTGCTCGACCTGGTGGCTGTCGTCGGACAGAGTAAACCGTCCGCCGAGCCCCAGGAATACCTGACAAGGGTTAGGCCCCTCCAGACGAATATCCTGCCTCATACGTACCTCGCAGATCTCGCTGGTCGGGTACGGCTCCAGCAAGCCCTTGCGCAGCCCGGCCGTGTTCAATTCCAGCAAGCCGCCGTAAGCGGCGATGAATTCCAGATTGCGCTGTATCCTGCGCCAGACTCCTGCCCACTGCCGGAGCTTCCGGTTTGGCTCATCGCTCAGCAGCCGCACCAGGTCGAAATGCCCGACGATTGGCGGCCGCAGCGCCTGCAGCATCTCGAGCTGCGCGTCGAAGTAGTCCTCGAACAGCCGCTCGTCCGTGCCCCCGGCTCGCGTGCGCGCCTCGCTGTACATGGCCTTGTCGAAGTCGATGGGCACCGTGTGCATGTGGTGCACCGAGCCGATGAACAGGTCGAACGCATACTTGTCCTGCAGCTTCGTGATCCACTGCCGCGACTCGGGCTCCCGTATCCACTCTGTTTCCATGCCGATGAGGATCTGGATCTGCGACCGGTACGCCTCGCGCAGCCGCACCGCTTCGCGGTAGTAATCGTCGAAGAGCTGCGTGAGCCCCGCCGAGTCCAAGGTCTAGCCCAATTCCCCGTGTCAGCCTCACCGCTGCCCGCATCTCCGCGAACCAGACGTACGCACTTCCTCTGGGTAGAGATCTCCATCGCCGCGCGGAATGTGCTCCGTCAGCGCAAACGTGTGGAATCCTTTGGCGATGGCTGCCTGGACCATCTCCTCAAGCGTGCCCTTGGCATGGGCGCAGAACTGCCCCGAATGGCTGTGGTGGGAGAATGGCATGGTCGAGTCGGTTGCAGGGTTGGAGTTGAGGAGTTTCTGCGCCGAAATGAAGGTGGGGTGCGACCTGTGGTGGGGCACTGTGCAGGGAAATCGAGGGGCCTCTTGTAGGGCTGCTGTCACAAGCTCAGGGAAAGGCGCCCCATACGAGACGGAAGGAACGCACCGGACAAGACGAGTGGCTGACGCCTGCACAAGGACCAGCTCTCTGAAGGCGGCACCCGGCACTGGCAGATCGCACCGTCGGCCCATTGTCGGTAGATGCGACCCGCTAAGATACGAACCCTGCTATCGCGCTAACCTTCTATTCCCTCGAACATCATTCTAGAGCCTGTGGTGAGAGAGTACTGCATCTTGTTGCATACTTCCGACTTTCCGCTACTCTCTGGCGTCTTTGATGTTGAAGTGCCAGGCCGTAGCAAGTGCCAAAAGCGGATCGGTAGCGTGAGGATGACTACACCGCCAACCAGCCATTATTGAGGGGTCCTTATAACCAAAGCGACATAATGTGTAAAGTTTAGACCCCTAGCCCCACCAGACAGGTGCCGATCAGCTGTCTCCTGCTCCAGAACTCCGGCCACGTCGCCTTCCAGCAGCTGGTAGCTCTCCCGTCTTGACTTCAGAGAATAGCGGGACCTAGCCGCCCTAGACCTGTCTTACAACAGATGTTGCCCTACTGCTATGAGCGGTTAAGCCCCTATCGGGATGCTCTGGTGCAATTCTTAATTTTACATCTGCGTCTGAACGTCTACTTCAACTCCTCATGGAGATGTTAGAATATTTTGAAAAGAGGGAAGGCGAGAAGACAAGGGCCCCTACACCGTTACCCCACAAGGATCTTGTCTAATGCTGCTTTCTGCTATGCGAATCCTTCCCGCTGTGGATGGCCGCCACACTGCGTGGCCGTTACACTAAAGGTGACCGGCATTAGCGTCTTTCATGGAAGCGATGTTGATCAAGGGCTTCATGCGTTCAAACGGAGGAACACGGCAGTTCCATCACGGTAAGTGTCCCGTAGTATACCAGGGCTTGGACGGTATAGGTTGCCGAACCGATAGACCGTTATGGACGTCCCACACCCTAAAGTCAAAGCTCCTTGCGCTAGCAACGGCCTACCGGAGAGTGGTGGCCAGTATGCGAGGTCTGGGGGCGTTCGGCGGCTGTCTGGTGGAGGCGGGGGCCCAAAACGTACACATCATATTGTTTTTGCGCCGATGCCACCTCAACAACGGCCGGTTGGCGCAATGGTAGCGCGTGCGCCTCCTAAATAGGACTAGCAAGCGCAAGGTTGCGGGTTCGAGTCCCGTGCTGGTCGTAGCAGGGGTTGACCTCCGGGTGAGCTTCTTTTTTGCCTTTTTGGCCCTCTTTTGCTACCAAGTGGCTGGGGCAATTGACACCAGGCCTCTCTGCGTCCAGTAGGTGAGAACGGAGGCCCAAAAGCTTCCTGACAACACGGTTGGCTCCTATGGTGTTGCAACTTGGAGCGTGGCAGACTGGGACAGTGCGTTGTTCCCCTCCTTTTTGTTTTTCTTTCAAAAGGTTTTCCTTAAACGGTCTCTGGCGCTTCGGTTTACCTTCTACAAACTATTCGGCAGTGGCATAGATAGACAGACGGAGGGAGTGACCAGAGAAGGCTGCAACATCAGCTTGGAACACCCGCCCTCTTCTTATCTTATCGTAGATCGTTTAATCTCGCTCCGAAGGGTTTTTTGGGCGCTTGCTGCTATGCGGGGCAATTTGTTACCTAGGAATGGGTGGAGGGTGAGGCTTAGCTCACCGCCACATAGTATTAGATGAGCCGTGCCGCCAACCTACATGCTCTGGTGTTTGCTGCCTAGTATTGCACAAGGCTCACTTTGGGTATGTATGTACATGACATTGGACGAGTCGTGCCCCCAACTCCAATATTCTGGCGTTTGCTGCCTTGTATTGCACGAGGCTGTGTTTAGGTACATGAGTCATCCAGTCGCCGCATCTCACATTTATACCAAACATTCGCAACATCAGGCATTTCATTTTTAACACAAACCATCCCCAACCATGTCGCCGCCAGCTGCTAAGAACGCCCGCGTTGGCGTGGGAGTTTTCATTCTCAACGATAAGAATCAGTTCATTATTGGCAAACGTAAAGGTAGCCACGGCGCCGGTAGGTTTGAGTCCTCCATTATCAAGTTATCACGGCGTCAGGTACCTCTGCGCGGTCAGCCCGCCAAGCAACCGCACTTTTTGCCCCCCAGACAAAGCCATACCTATCACACGAAGATTGCATCAGGCTGATCCCTGTACAGGTACTTGGGCACTTCCAGGCGGTCATCTCGAATTCGGCGAGGGTTTTGAAGAGTGTGCTGCAAGGGAGACGATGGAAGAGACCGGGCTGGAGACGACGGACGTGCGCTTTTTCACGGCAACCAACAGCGTCTTCACGGACATTGGGGCTCACTACGTAACGATTTTCATGACGGCAAGGATAAGCGGCGAGAAGACGGAACCCGAGGTGATCTCATTAGGCACCATTTCTTGGACTGCACTAACAAGTACTTGCAGAACCTCGAACCAGAGAAGTGTGAGATGTGGAAATGGGTAGACTGGGAGGAGTTACGGACCATGGCAGAGAAATTCAAATCGGGAGGGGACGAGGCTCCGAAACTCTTCTTGCCGTTGGTGAATCTCTTTGACCAACACCGGGGAATCAGCCTCTCACAAGCGTAGTTCCACGATCAGATGTTCGGCGCTCTTGCCGTGAGAACCAATGTATCTATTTTTACTGCTATTTGACACGCTCCGTACTATAGTAGTTATGATTGTGCTGCCTTGGCCTTATCCTTCTCCAACATCTTCCTCCGTGCAGCCAAGATCATCTCTTCACGGCGGCGCTGCAGATTCCGCTGGCGCTCTGCCTTGTTCTGCGACCACGAGGGCTTCTTGGCTTCCTCTAGCGGCGCTGCATCCTCGTCTTGGATCTTGGACGCAAGCTTGTATCTTGTTATCAGGTCAGGCTGGGAGGGCGTCACGACGGGTTCACGCTGGGCGGGGCGAGCTTGGGCTTGCGGGGGCATAGGCGGCTGGAAAGACGGAGGCGGCTTTTGTAGATTGTCAGTCGGTCGTTCGTTGGGTAGAGGCGAGAAAATAGCGGCATACCGTTTCCAAGCCCCTTCCGCTCAAAACGCGCTCCGTAGTGGCAGCGACGTTGTTGCCATTGCGCGACAGATCCCACATGATCTGGCGGCGATCGAGCTGGGGGAACATCTGGGATATCTGCTCGACGGCGGCGGGGTTCACGCGCGGGGCGGCATTTCGGCTCCCTGCTGGGCGTTGCTGGCCCTGTGCAGAGGATGGCGAGTTGTACCAGCGGAATATGAGGAAGCTGACGACAATTATGACGAGCAGCTGCGGGATGTTGAGGGTGCTGCCGCCGTCCGACATGGGTAGAGGCGGCGATTCGGCGCGATTCCGAGACGGGGGAAGCGGGGGCGCGTGGCGGGGAAATAGGGCGGACGACCAGAGAGCAGAGCGCGATGTCAGTTGCTCAAGCGCGGTTGATGGCGGTCGACGTGGGCGAGAAGGTCTGAAAGCGGGCGCGGTGTAGGGCGGACCAAGTGTCGTCAGAACGCGGAAGTCAGACCCCTGCCGCATCACCAGCCAAGTCTGTTTGAGCCAAACCGGACCCACCGAGCCATCCAACGGGACCAACAGCGCGCCAACAGCGCAGTCTCACACGACAGCCGATGACAGTGGGACGCCGACCTCAGCCGCACAGGGCTGCTGTGGCTGCAGGTGTGTCGGTACTTCACTCTCTTTCTTGCCGCTTCGGGTAATTCTCTGACTGCCTGCATCGCCGTCTACTGCCGCCTCGTCGCTCTGGCGCTACTTCAACGGCCTAGTGACTGGCCCCGTCGCTATTTCTCCGCCTTGAGAGCACATGCACCGCCGGCTCCGAGATCGCTACATGGACCGCGACGCATTCTAGACCTGCCGGCGGCTTGAGAGGCTGCGCGCATGAGCATACAGCTAGCCGTTTTACGGAGGGCAGATGCCGACGGAACGGCCTTATTCAGCCGGCTGGGCCCGAGGTGGATCGGCGGCGTGGGGGAGCGACAAGCTCGTGCAACTCGAGCGGATCGCCAGTCAAGCATTTGCTGCTGCTGCAGGGAGCACTCGCCGAACGCTTGCCCGAGCTAGAAGCCGCCATGCTGTCGCAGAATTGTTGTCCCCCGCGACCGCGACGGCTTTCCCCACGCCAAGTTTTCCCACCTATCAGCCCGCACAGAGCCCCGCCGTGGGGTCCAGCATTCTTCCGGCGCGCTCATGAACGCCGCACCTCATTTATATCCGCCATTGTTCCCCGCCATTGGCCTTGCTAATCCTCCTCTCCTCCTTCTCCTCTACTCCGACCTTTCACTCACCAGCCATGGTTACCATCACACACGCAACCACGCGCGATGTGCGCTTTCCGGTGCGCTAATCTGCCCGCTAACGCCCGTCACGCGCCCTCGACTGACTCTCGTCCAGACATCTCTTGACAAGACTGGCTCCGATGCCATGAATGCTGCCGGCGACTACTCGGCCGCCTACTGCATCCTGCACACCGACGGCCAGTTTGAAGGCCATGGCATGGTAGCTCCACCTCTTCTCTGGCTTTGAAGCATGCTAACTTCCCCAGACCTTCACAATCGGCCGTGGCAATGAGATTGTGTGCCAGGCAATCAGCCAGCTCGCCCAGCGCGTGCAGGGCAAGTCCCTTGAGAGCCTCGTCGAGAACTGGGGCAAGACGTGGAGGTATCTGGTTGCCGACAGCCAGCTGCGTTGGATCGGCCCTGAAAAGGGTGTCATCCACCTCGCTCTCGGTGCCGTCGTGAATGCCATCTGGGATCTGTGGGCGAAGACGCTCAACAAGCCCGTCTGGCGCATCGTCTCCGAAATGTCGCCCGAGGAATTCGTCAAGTGCATCGATTTCCGCTACATCACCGACGCCATCACCCCCGAAGAGGCCATCCAGATCCTTACCGACGCCCAGCAGGGCAAGGAGCAGCGTTTCAAGGATGCCGAGGCCAACCGCGCTGTGCCTGCATACACCACCAGTGCCGGCTGGCTCGGCTATGGTCGGGAAAAGATGAAGGGGCTGTTGGAGGAGACGCTGAAGGCAGGATACAAGCACTTCAAGCTCAAGGTCGGCACTTCGATTGACGAGGACCGCACCCGTTTGGCTATTGCGCGCGAAGTCATCGGCTTCGACAAGGGCAACATCCTCATGGTCGATGCCAACCAGGTCTGGTCCGTGCCCGAGGCCATTGAGTACATGAAGCAGCTTGCAGACTTCAAGCCCTGGTTCATCGAGGAGCCCACTTCGCCCGATGATGTCTTCGGCCACAAGGCCATCCGCGAGGCTCTCAAGCCCTATGGCATTGGTGTTGCCACCGGCGAAATGTGCCAGAACCGCGTCATCTTCAAGCAACTGCTCCAGCAGGGTGCTATTGACATTTGCCAGATCGATGCCTGCCGCATGGGAGGTGTCAACGAAGTGCTTGCCGTTCTGCTGATGGCCAAGAAGTTCAACGTGCCCATCGTTCCGCACTCGGGCGGTGTCGGCTTGCCCGAGTACACTCAGCACCTTAGCACCATCGACTACGTTGCCGTCAGCGGCAAGCTCAGTGTCCTGGAGTACGTCGACCACCTGCACGAGCACTTCCTCCACCCCAGCGAGATCAAGAACGGCTACTACGTCACTCCTACCTCGCCTGGTTACAGTGTGGAGATGAAGGCGGAGAGCATGGACCAGTTCGAGTTCCCCGGCAAGGACGGCGTCAGCTGGTGGAAGAGTGCCGAGGCGAAGCCCATCCTGGAGGGCGAGAGGATATGAAGTGGCGCGGGCCGCAAAATCTAATGTCTGTTTAACGAAGAAAATATAGATATCATTGAATGTAGCTTCTTGGTTTACTTTCGACGCCTTCCCTTACTAAACCTTGACCAAGCTAGCATGCTCACTAATATCTAAGCACAAGCAAGATAATCGAGTCTCGCCGCTGGCATTAAAGATTGTAGAATGGGTGACCGACGCCCGTTTGAGCTCCTGTGATGGGTGGTTGAAGCAATCGTTATGATTAAATCAAGGGCTACACATTTGCGTCTAGACGATAGCCTGCGCCGTCTACATCAGTCGAGGGCCATGCCTCGTAATTAATGCGAGGTATTACCTCTTCTGGAAGGCTATAGTTACCCCATGTTCCAAGGCCCTGTCATTCGCTCCCGCTAGCCTTCGGCTCTGATACCCATATTGCGAGACACCTCAACAGCCACCGGAACAGACGGAACCCCGAGAGCCGAGTGATATATACTTCCAGAAGCCCGCAGAGGCTAGTGTCGGAGATAATATAACATGCCCCGAAGCGCGAGCAGTATTATTTCAGCCTCGGCGGGATGCCGTTGCCTCTGTGAGTGGATCAGTCGTATGTGAATTTTGCTCCTTATGCACTTAATTAGAGCCAAGAGCTTGGCTGGATGACTGCAGTCAATACAAAAGCCCAGAAGTAGTCTGATATCTGTGAGCGTTGCAAGGTAGAATGCTAGCGCGTATGTAAGCTGCTCGGCCGACGGTTCATCCACCTTACTTGGGGGAACACCATCTGAGTTAGAATTCGAAGATGCGTTTGCCCCCGAAAGACGTCACCATTCCGTGTCATACCTCATCTCGAAGTTGTGCTTTTCCCGTGTACATATGTACTATCAGGTAAAGCCAAAGTATTTTTTGTGGGCGTTGCTGTTCAAAGAGTGTTCTAATATAGCTCGATCAGGAAACAGCTTCTTGTAGGAAGCGTAGTTTTCGAGGTACATCGCAATACATGATCATGTGGAATCGCATGATTCTCCGCTTGGCGGCTCCGCGATGGCCGCAACCCCGCATTGCAGGCGTCGGTCGTTGACGTGATGGTTGATTTCCAATGGATTTCCAATCAGTCCCACTCGTCAAGGCTTGGCAGAATAGTTATGCGCAAGGGTTCGGATTAAGCATGAGGCTGGCATACTTATATATTCTGGTCGTGTTGCTCGCTGTATGGTCGATATCCAACGACATAAAGCAAAGTTCACGATATGACGAAAACGATCGCAGTCACCGGTGCTACTGGAACACAGGGAGGGTCCGTTGCTCGCGTGCTCCTGCAAAGCGGTAATTGGAAGGTCCGAGCGGTCACACGCAACCCGAAAGGCGAGGCCGCTCAAGCTCTCGCTGCTCAGGGAGCTGAAGTCGTTGCTGCGGATTTCAATGATGAAGGATCGTTGGTGAAAGCCTTTGAGGTGAGCAAAGTGTTTACATGATAGCATTTCCAGATGAAAATCATTCGAGTGGAAGCCAATATTTCTCTACTGGTTTCGCGACGGCAACTAAACCATTTCTCCAAACACTCGGGTGGAAACCATAAGAAGCGAAACTGAATGCTGGCAGGGTGCCCACGCCGTATATGCGGTGACAAACTTTTGGGAGCATCTCTTCTCCGGGAAATCACAATCTGAGGCTGGCGAGATCGAAGAACAGCAGGCGCTGCTTTTGGCGAGGGCTGCATCGCAGACGAAAACGCTGGAGCATTACATCTGGAGTACAATTCCACCCGCGAGTGACCTGACTGGTGGCCGATACCCCGTTCCGCACTTGGACCACAAAGCGAAGATCGACCAACGAATCCGTTCCGAGCTCCCGGACTTGGCTGTGAAGACCACGTTTCTCTACGTTGGCTTCTATTCTTCGAACTTGGCCTTCATTCCTAACATCAAACCCTTCGAAGTTGTAGGTGACAACAAGCCCTACAAATGGGGATAGGAAGCTGATCGAAAACTGTAGCCGGGAAGCGGCAAGTATGTCCTCGCCCTCCCTACGAAGCCATCCGCCACCATTCCCATCACCGGCGATGTCTCTGTGACGGTGGGCTTGTGGGTGCGTCAAGTGCTCGCGAACCCCGGGAAAACGCTTGGGAAGTACGCCAGCGTGCACACGGAAGTCATAAGTTTCGAGAAGATGGCCCGGGACTGGAGCGAGGTTACCGGAAAGCCTGCCGTGTTCGCTGAGATCTCGGTCGAGGGATACGAACAGCTCTGGGGCGTGGCTGGACGTGAGATTGCCGATCAGCTGAAGTTCGGCGAACATGTTAGTGATTGGCATGCTCACCTGGGGGATTTGTACGTGAGCAAGGAGGAGCTGGGAATTTCTCCAGAGGAAGCCAAGGGCTTCAAGTATGCGCTGGAACAGCTCAAGGCGCATCTTCTCTGAGCATGTTGATTTCTCGTCTGTCTTTGAAGAGTGTTTCGTAAGCGGTAGTTGAGAAAATTAAATTGAGACATTGGACCTAAAACTTACTTGAAACTAATGGTTTGATAACATAAGTGCGGCGCCTTATTCTTTACTAACGAACCAGTTCAGCGGTTGGCCGAACTACTAAGAGGTGTTCGGTGGCTGCTTTGACGTTGCAATTATTAATCAGATCCATCTCGTGTGCCTTTATCCACTCCGTCTTTGCGAATAGTTTCCAGCCACAGTAGTTTCCCACAAAGATCAGGATCCCAACATATGATGTTATAAATTTGGCAGCGTCAAATTGGGGGAGGAAAGCATCAAAGCCTACATTAGCGTTCAGATATGCCTTCTCAAGACGTGGTGAAGAGCTTACCGTTGAAGAGGATGAGTAGAGTAGTAAGGACGAGAGATACGTAAGAGGCGTATGGCTGTAGAAAGCCCCGATACGGCATGGCTTCTCGCCGGAAGCCTTGAGCCCGCAGGCCGTGGCTAAAGCAGATATACGAGATAAGAATGCTGACCCAATTCAAGGCTCCAAAGACAGTAACAAGTGACACAAAGTAACCAAATACAGTAGAAGAAGACTTTGAAACGTTCAAGTATCCGAGGAGGAAGAATGAGGAGGAGAACAGCACCGAGGCTAGCGGTACGCCAACGCACATATTTAATAGTCGGTCTTTCACAGTCAACCCACTACGAAGCTTTGGGGATCGTTTGCTAATGGTCCGTTTAAATATTTTAGGCGCTTGGTGATCTTTAGATAAGGCGTATAGGGTGCGCGAGGCGACATATATGTCTATGTGAACGGAGATCGTCAGCTAAGTCTGGGGAGGAAGTGAGCACTGCAATGTCCCATCAACGTGAGCATGACAGCTGCTCTAGCAATGAAAATGATGGGATATGAAGAGCGACTTACCGGAGCATGCGGCACTAAGCACAAACACGAGCAGAGTTGCGTTGATGATGTCTGGAAGTACCTCGAACCCGGCAAGTTTGACAGCGATGACAAACGGGGAAGCGGCTAGGTCACAAGAGTAATTCAGCAGCTGCCAACCATTATCCTTCCAGTAAACATACCAGCACTTGCTTTTGAATGACTAGCTCCAACCAGCATGTCATTCCGATACGGGCAAGACATGCCCAACACCACAACGCCACCGATGTAGAAGAACACTATCCTCCAAAAGGTCCAGAAGATAGCCCGCGGAACCTCTTTTTTCACGTTTGGTGTTTCACCAAAGGCGGCACCCACGACCTCAGTCCCGATGTAAGCAAAGCCAGCCTGGACGAACGCGGCCCAAAATCCAAGAAAACGTCCGAGATCGCCGTGCGCAAGGTACTCGCCGAAAGATCCTGGGTCCTTCCAATAGCGGAAACCGACCATGCCGCGACCTTCGACGGGCTTGAGAGATGCCACAAGACAGGAGATGATAAGCATGGTCATGACTACCAGCTTGACCACGCCAGCAATGTACTGGCTCTCTCCGAAGACACGGACATGGAAGAGGTTGATGATGATCACCGGAAACGCAAAGATGGTGATCCAGATACCGACGTTGAGCTCTGGGCGCCAGTACTGGATGATGATGCCTGCGGCTGTGAGGTTGTTGGCGAGAACGACAACGTACTTGCAGAAGTAATTGTAGCCCGTTGCGAAACTAACGCAGTTGTCAGTGAGTGCATTGTGCGCGAACCAGCATGGCAACTTCAGGAATGAGTGAGCGAGTTCTCACCCCAGAGCCGGGTCTGCGAATCTTGTTGCATAGCCCGGGAACCCTTTGTCCATCTTCACGTAGGTAGCCATTTCTGCCAGTGCGGTCATGACGATGTATACGTTGGCCCCCATAAGCACATAGGCGATCAGCAGTGACGCAGGACCGCCACGAAGGAGTGCTGTGCCAGAAGAGATAATCAGGCCGGTTCCAAAAGCACCGGCGACCGAGATCATCTGCAAGTGGCGGGGAAGCATCTCACGCTTGAGTTCGGGCTCATCGTTTGGTTCCGTCGATGCAGGAGGCTCGTCAGTCCAGTCGCTGGGTGCATGGCTACAACTTCGGGACTTGGGTTTAAGAGATTTGTATAACTGAGTACCGAGAGACTCGGCTGAGGCTTGAGTAAGAGATCCTCCAAGGTAAGGCATTTCTTGATCATTTAGGAAGTATGAAGAAACGAGGATCAAAACTTATCACCGAGAGACAACGAAAGTCGAAAATTTGAGAGAGAGAAGCGGAGAAATTGACTTTGTGGGGAGTCTGAGCGAAGGAAGGGAGACTGAGGACGCCTCAAACGAGGGACACGAGGGGCACTGAAATGTAGCCGGGCCCGCAGAAGCAGCCTGTTATTCATCTGTGGAACCGTGTAAAGACAAGTCTAGAACACTTTTATTTAGATATCTACCGCTTAACAGGCCAGATACTCCACGGCTTACGCACCACGTTTGAACGCATAGGGGGGCGTTGAACTCCTGGTACGGACATGGCTGTCCGAACCGTGATTCCACATTCGTGTCCATGCCTACGCTTCAGCCAAGTAGTCTAATTGTTGTGCGACTACACATGCCACCCTGTGATTCCTTACTGGATGGGTGCGATAAGCGAAGCGGGTTCACACGCTTTCTCTGGGGCCGGCCCGTACCGAACACGTTGAATTGAGCACTAACCCCAACTGGCATGCGATGGAATGGGTCTTTAATAGAGCTTGTCCTTGTATCGATAAGTGAATTGTGGAAGATTCCCAATAACGAGGGCTTCGCGTAGCGAAGTATCCTGGAGGGACTGGATTCAATACCTTCTTTCATCAACTTTGCAACTTGAAAATGACAAGTGCAATTGCAAATACGCGTGGTTTTTCCTTATCTCAGGTTGACACTCTGGGCTCATCAGTTTCAATAGCGGCGGAACAGGTCCTTAGCGTGCGGAGTAGAACCATTGGTGTGGGGATATCTCAATTTTTTTCTCGCTCGAAAAAATTACAAGAAAAGCTCAAGGCGAATTGATAGGGCGATGGAAGGCAAAAGAATCGTGAGAATCGTGACTACGCTGCGCCGCTGTGCGCTCCAATCCATTGAGCCATAGCCGTGGGGTTCCTTGTCTGGATAAAGATGGTGCCGGGCCCTGTCGAGATGATCCATTAGCCAAACCCTCTACGGAGCTGGGAGCTTGAAAAGTGTTTAGTGTCAACGTACCCGTAAATTTACACACTAGACCTTCACCAGAGGACAAGTTGGAGATGACACCTCCACTTGCCACCCGCTCAAGCACGTACTTGCAGTTCCAGGCAACCAGATGGCCATTGTCCACAATATACTTCTCGTTTTCCTGAAGCTGTTGCACATAGTCAGCACCTGGTGGGGGAAGAAGCACGTGCCAATACTTACGTCCTTCCTCAGAATGGCACCCATGCTAGTGACCCACAGGATACCAGATCCCGATATCTTGTACACGAAAAGGCCTTCGCCAGAGAACATGGCCTTGGACAGACTCTGGCTCTTGTATTCCTTGACAATGCCCTGAGTGCAGGCCAGGAAGCCGTCCTTACTCACGCTCCACATCTCACTGCCGGAGAGGCGGATATTGGTAATATCTCCGAGGGAGGGAGGAGCAAGCAGGAGCTCGCCAGGCCCGGTGAAGGTCGAGGTGGACAGCTCGCCGCCGGCGACAAACTTCTTCAGAGAGAATTTTATGCTGCCCTTGAGGGTAATGGTGGGGGACATGGCGAACATGGCACCTGCGACTACAGTCAGCGCGAATCCAGCTTTGGCAAGCAACACGCTTCCTTACCAGGCCTCGCGGTCAGCGGGCACCCCATTGCCAGCTGGACGGTCAAAATGGTATTGGTGTCGCGATGGCTGATCCTGTAGCTTCCACCGTTGAATGTGCCCACATCGTCCTGAGTGGCACCGGCGCCCACAAAGTGACCAGCTGCGGGAGCGCCGCCGGGCATCTGGGCGGGAGTGTTGGAATTGAATGTGTGCGACTGTTGCAACTGGCCAGGCTGCGGAGGGGGCGGCGTCGCCTTTTCTATAGGGTACGGGCTCCCTGACTGCGGAGGGGGATATGAGGGAGTGGCCTGGTGTACATATTGCTGTTGCGGCGGCGGACTGCCGTGGTACGAGGAGGCGCGGTGGTGGTCATACTGCTGGTGCTGGGGCTGGGGCTGCGGTGGTGGCGGAAAGTGCTGCTGGGTCGCGGGCGGACTCTGGGCAGGCGGCGGGGGGTAGTATTGCTGCTGTTGCGGAGCAGGCGGAGGCGCGAACTGCGGCTGGCCGTCTGGTGGCAGGTTAGCTGGCGGGGAGCCGCGGAGCTTCGGCGGAGCTGTTGGTACCTTGCGGCGGGGCTGTCTCTCAAGTCAGTGCAAGACAGCACGCCGGCGCTTGGCTGGGCTTACGCGGAAAGTACTGCGCCTGGGGGCTGGTTGCCGGCGGATATCCAGACATGTTGCAAGACGACGTAGGCTAGGTGGGAGTTGCAATGCAGCCTGAGGCGTGGGACGGATGCGCGCTGTACCCCGCAGTGCGTCTGCGTGTGCGACGGCGCAATGGCAAGCTTGGCTGTGAGGAATAGCGGAGAAGATGGTGGGCGCTTGTTGGCGGTTGGGCGCCTCTATATAAAGCTCCAAAGCCCAGCGCGCCCATCTTTCGTTACAATTCAGCTACATGCCCGTTGCAGAAAGGACCCGTCGTATGTCAGCAGCGCCGACGAGTAAGTTTCGCCCCGGCCGGCTGTACGCGCGCGTTTTTGTTTCTGACCGGGTAAGCTGATCATCTCTCGGTCCTCCGACGCGTCGCGGCCTGGGGGCGTGGAGCTCGCCGCTCCATTGGCCATCCTCAGCGCCTACGAACATCACTGCCATCGCTTAGCGCTCACCATGGATCCTGTGGGTCCCCGGCGCCTATCGGCCGCTACACACTTGCCCCGAGACTTGGCGCCAGCAAGCTGTGCTGTGTATCATGTGCATTCTGCCTTGTATCTGCTACAGTACACCTCCCCCGCCCGTGTATGAGAAATCCGTAGACCGCCATGCTTTTTGTTCGCCACATTTACGTAGCCCAGTACCCATCGAATCGTCACCATGGAACCAGAACGCAAGCAGTCGTAACCCGAGAACACAAAAATGCAACCACGCCTCCACTCTAACCCTGCTGCCTCCTTCTCTTGCCGACCTGGGCAGAGAAACCAGTCTTGATGGCCGTAACACTGCGCCTGGATCCGCACGAGTTGCAGGTGACGAAGTACAGACGGTTCTCGCCCTTGTTGAGCTCCGTGTCGGGCGACCTGCACGTCTTGCACGTCACGTATTCGACTGTTCACAGTGTCAGTGCAACGCCTTCTCGCTCCTCTTGCCTGGGGGTTCCTACCAATGTACCGCCTGAGAACGTTCTCGATCTGCTTCTGCTGGAAACGACCCTTGATGACCAGTCGCCGGCTGCCGTCGACACTGCCGCTGGTGCCCAATTCGGCGAACAGGAACTGGGTGACGTGCTCGTCGGTACGCTTCATACGCTTGCAGATCTCGGCAATGTTGGCGAAGATGGTCTTCTTGTTGCCTTCACGCAGACACTGCGGCGGCGGGATCTTGTAGCTCTTGGAGCCGGACGAGGCCAGGTCGGGGTGGTGCGAGTGCAGCATGGTGAAGAAGCGGTTGAGCAGTAGGTTGTAGTTGATGGGCGTCGTGTTCTCGTGCGCGAAGATGCCGGTTCCCTTCTCCATGTCGCCCTCCTGCACCTCCTCCTCCTTCTGCTCCTCCTCCTTGTCCGCGCCGGCGCCAGCCTCGGCCAGCTTGGCCTCGAAGTCGTCGGCGTCGACGGCCTTCTTCTTCTTCTTCTTTTTCTTAAGCGCCGACGGGTCGAACTCGCCGTCGGCAGCCGGAGCCTCGTCATCGCCACCCTCCTTGGTCTTGGACGACTTCTTCTTCTTCTTCTTGGTCAGGTCCTTGAACATGTCCGTGACCTCGTCGACGGCCTTGTCCGTCTCGTTGGCGTGGCTCTCGGCGGAGTCCTTCTCGCCGGTGCCGTTGATGTCCTTGACATTGCCATCGCTGTCGACAATCTGGGCGCCGTCAGCAAATGCCACGGACTTGCGCGGCTTGCGCTCCTCGATGGGCGGTTGAACCTGCGTGCCGCACACACTCCGTGTTAGAGACGCGGACGTCATCGGGCAGAGGGGCACGCAAGCTCAGAACACTGTGGAGAGGGACGGGCATCACGTACTTCGGTGTCCGCCATGGTTGCTGGAGACAGGCGCGTTACTGGGGGGATGTACGGGCCTGCGGGCGGTGGAGTTCAGGTGTGGCGGGGAGGGAGTGAGCTAGCAAGTGCTTTTGTCGTGCCTGTCGCCCACCACCCGCGCTCAGACAATGACTGTTCAGAACAAAAACCGACGTGAGCGCCAAGCCCATGTTCAACCGAAGATGCCCCGCGTCCGCCGCCGCGCTACGTCAACCACCACCCTGTGATCCAGCCCGTTCTGTGCTGCTGTGTGCCTTCCTCCCTCGCTCCCGGCTTCTTTTCACGCCCATTGATCCTCCGGTCTTGATGGGCCGACGAGTGCCTTCAGGCTAGCCCCCTCACATCCCGCATCCCGCCCTCCGCCCGCCATGTCCTTCGCCGACTCCTCCTTCGTCGTCCCGCCGTCCAACTCATCCGACGACGACGTCGACTCACTCCCCTCCGAAGCTACCACCGACAGCCTCGACTATGACGAGAATGAAGCCGAGCGCGAGTGGCGCGAGAGCTTGCAGCAGCTCGAGCTTCTCCTGACCATGGTCGTCGTGCCCTACCTGGGCAAGTACTTTGGCCGCAAGTGTGCATACTGGGGTGTGTGATACACGACCGTGTCTCTGTATTTTGTCATGGCTAACCTCACATCGTATAGGTTGGGCCAAATTCATGGAGTGGAAATATCCCGTCGAGGTCCAAATCACCAGCCCCGCCGCGTTCAAGGCCGCCGGAGCCGTCGAGGCCGCTGCATCCCTATAGACATGCCGTTTGGAGACTCTAAACGAACCGATTTTGTTCCTAAGACAGACTCACTCGCGTGAGCTGGAGCGCAATTGCAGACATCAATTCTGCGACAGTGCCTCGGACTCGATCGAGTCAGGGCATTGACCGAAGCGCCAGACGAAATACCCTTTATTTGTCGGAGAGATGGAAGATATGATAGACCCCCCATACGCGTGGGGAGGATGTCCGTAGATGACAGTACAGGTCCATGTCAAACCAATGTCTTAAGAAGATAGGCAGCTTGGAGAAAACCAATGGATTACGATGCGATGATCATATGTAGAAACCGATCATCATACTGTGGTTTCAACCTGTTGTGGTACTTGTGCCATACGGCACCGGCGTTCCATTGACCTGCTAAAGTGCATGTCATAGTTTAAGCATGCCAAAGTGCGATGTGGTTTCATAGATTTCGAGATCATGTTATCCAAGTTAGGATTACTTGGTGTTTTGGCCACAAACATTGGCAGTGTAAGAACCAACATAAGCACACAGGTCTCTTCAGAGCGGTCTCATTTTCGACCACCGTCCATGGCCGGGATCTAATTTGGCACACAGTAGACGAATAGCCTGATCTGTGAATAGGTGCCATTTGTTGTAGCAAATGACGATCATGGTTTACCTCATCATCCATTGTGTTTGAACGATGGCCGACTCGAGGATATCCAAAACACCACATTCAGGTCACAGTTGGCAACAAGCGATGTTCAGACAAATCATTTGAATTAAGCATCCCATCCATTCCGAATACCATGCCAACCGCCCTCAAACCCTCTCATTCTCTCAGAGGGGAGTCGATGTACATACAAGACTCTTTTCGTAGTTTCCCAACACCAAACGCCTAGCTAGCAAAACAAACAGCCCATGGAGTATAGATCATAAAACACAAAAACGCCTGGTGCTAAACGCTCGAGAGTGAACCACTACACAAATACGAGACTGCGCCGCACCCCTTGCAGCATCCCAGAATGGGCCGGTGATGTCGTGCAGGTGGCCGAAAGCCTCGCAGTGTGCTGTCTCGCCTTGACGATATCGACAGGCACGCTGGATTTGAACTCCATCGGTGAACAAGACCTACTACTCGACGCATCTTGCTCATGCGTTGCGGAGGCAAGACAAAGCAGAGACGAGAAGACCGTGCGGACGAAGGTCGAGAAGACAGAGGCGACGATGACACTCGCGCTATCAGTCTCCCGAGGTGATGTAGGTTGGGTCTGGACGGGGGCGAGCGATAGTAACTCATTGCTCGCACCGTCGGCTAGCGCGGAAACCCGCGCTTTGTCAACGATATTGCCCCGTTTAGCTTCTTCGCCCTTGCATGATCTGTCGACTGCAAGCGCCTGGTCAGCAGAGGAGTCGGAGACGCGACGGGCACGAGCATCAGCAATTGCCGAAGCCGGTCCTGGAATGCCACCATTGACATCCTGGCCGTCTTGGCCGTCACGGAAAACCGTGTGCCTCCTCGAAACGCTGGTGGTTGATTGAGCTTGGGTTCGAGACGACGGAGAGACCCGCTGGCTCAAGCCGCTGGTAATCTGGCTGCTAGAGCGGCAAGAGCTTGGATCGTTGACGGAAGTCGGGTTCCTTGACGACAACGGTGCTTCGGTGTCATGGTTCTGCGATTCCCACATAGAGAGATGGGTGGCTAGTACGCCATCGCCAATGGGATGAGGTAACACTTGGTGCTGAGTAGTGCCAACTCTTCCGCTGGCGCCAAGCGGGCGCTGAGCAAGTGAGTGGCCATGTTCACCAAAGCGTGAGCCAGCACTGGGATCAGTTCCAAGCACGAGGCCATCACGGCGAGCGTCATCGCGGCGAGCGTTATCACGGCGAACGTTGTCGCGCCGTCCATCGTTAAACCAGTCTGGCGATGCATGGGGCAGGACGCCAACGTCTCCTGGTAGATCCGTCGTGGTGTGAGCGTTGAGCATGTGCGTGGGTGTCGCACTGTGCGTGGTTGGTTGTAGTATATCGTGGCCCGCTCTGCCAACTGAAGGAGCTTGTCGTTGGGTTCCTTCTGAGAATAAGAAGGAATCGGAGGTGCCTCCTCCGAGATTCGGAGTTCCTAGGTTGCCGCTAAACACACCAGGACTTATTTCGCCATCAAGTGAGTGCGATGGCTGTCTGGTGGTAAATGTTTGTGTCGAGGATGGTTGAACTGTTGGCGACCTGCGTGGAGCTGATGAGTGCGAGGCCCGTGAAAGGCCAGCGGCTAAGCCAGATTGCTTGCCATCAGTCGAGCCAGTTGAGAATGTTGCATCAAGCACGTGTCCACCTGAAACATCTACTATGGGATCTAGATCAAAGCTCCAAGTCTGTGAGGTGTCCAGCGCATGTGCGTTGGAGCCCGACCTCGACATTCCAGATGATTGGTAGGTGGAAGCTGGTGATCTTGAACCGGTTGAGGGTGCGTAGTGTTGCTGTGACTGCTGTGGCTCAATGAAGGGATCATAGGCGAACGACTGTGGAACGGGCTGGAAGAGAGGATCGGTGGCGAAGTCGATAGCGGAGAAGTCGTCCTGAGGGAGCAGGAGGAAGTCGTCGAAGGACCCCTCAGTTCCGGTAGCCGGAGACAAGTCGAGGAAGTCGAGGGGGCTGTCGGTGGTGGAGAAGGTGGAGTCGGCGAGAAACGAGGCGCTGTCGAACTCGTGGCTCAGAAAGGATTGTTGAGAAGGAGGCGGATGCGATGAGGTGACTGTAGACGATCGCTTCTTTACTTTCGCATCAGATCGTGAGGAGGCGGCAGATGAGGCATCAGAAGGGTCGTGGTTGCACTTCCGCTTCCGAGAACGGCACTCTTTGCATGCCTTCATCTGCCGTCTCCGCCGGTACTCCTCCTTTTCCTTAGTGGTCATCGACCTCCGCGTGTGGATCTTAGGCTTGCCATGGCCGGCGGCTGTCCAGACCGAGGTCATGTCCTTGAGAGACAAGGTCTCGGGGCTGGATCCTGCACTACGGGTCGAGGAGCTGGAAGACGAATTCGAGGTCGAGAGCTTGCGTAGATCAAGGCTGGAGCTCGTCGAGAACACGGGAGAGGGCCTGGCCGAGTAGCAAGCCTCAGGCTGAGGAGCGGGAGTGCCCGTGTGCTGGACAAAGGCGGTAATCTCTTGCTCGATGGCCCGACGCTCCTCCATCAGGAAGTCCAGGACAGCCTGCTTCTTTCTCTCGGTATGCGTCTTAAGTGCGGGATAGGACTCCCTGAGGGCGTCAAACAGCTCGTCCGACTCGAGCGCGGGCTCGAAGACAAGTTTTGCGAAGGGGTCGAAGGCGGCGTCGCCGGCGGCAGCCGGGGCACGTGAGATGCGGAAGGCCTTCATGGTGACAGGAGAGGATTCAATGAGGACGGGATGGGAACAGAATTGCGTGATTACTACTGGTGACTCCACGCCAGCGGAGTCGGTAGAGTGCCGAATGAGGAAATTGGGGTTAGAGGATGATGGGCTGGGGAGCGGCTGATGGGGTGGTCAGTCCGCACAGCGGTGATGTGTGCGAGGGCGGCCGCGTCGCGATGGCGCAACGAGGCTTCAGAAGTCTCGCGGAAGGAGGGAAAGGGTATTGGAAGCAAGCTACTCTGCCTGAGGATCTGGCTGGGTGATATGGAGTTGCTGGACTGCCGGTTACAAGCCAGGCCTTCTGCCTTGCGCACGGAGCAAGCGCGCGACACCGCGACACCGCGGTGTCCATTTTGAGCATAGGGCCGCTGCGGCCAACCGTGGCCGGTTGGCTGTGCCTCGAGTCGTAGGTATCGCCGGCCACTTTTTAACATTCCCGGCCGCCGCTCCGCATTCCGCCGGCTTTCGGTCAGCGCTAGTGAGCATGAGTCATCCAGTTTGGCCACTCATAGCGTGCTGGCGCGTCCGTGCTGACAGGGAGGCTTTGCGGCCGAACAACACCGCCCGCGCTCGAATAGAACGGTGTCGCTAAACCGGAAGGCTTATTTTGGGGTAGCTCCCTGGTGGGTTGAGACTGGGGAAAATAGCGACTGACCACTTGACCAGCGGTGGAGGCTAGGGCTTGCCAGGTCTGCGATCGCCGTCATGGATTGCATCCTGGCCACTTGCATGCATCTGCGCCTTGCACCTGGGCTGGGGCACTGCGCCAAGAGGCCTGAAGAGTGACCCGTAGCTTGGCTGAGCCCCAGTGCCGAATCATGAGGATTGACAACAGGCCAGCAGGCTCCGCAGATTTGCTTGTGCTTGCCTTGACCCGGACCAGCAGCAGCTCGCTTATCGTCACGATCTCCGTCATTTGGCAGCACATGGCGCAGTCGACACCCTTGAGAACGTCCGTTAGTTAGTTCTGCCAAAGACTTCGACTTGGATTTGTCTCGTCAACGAATGCAACTGAGTTGTACTGAAGATGAAAAGCCTCGCATTCCCAAACCTCATCCACTTTGCTTTTTATTCCCATGAGAAACTAATACAGAAATTTGCCAAAAAGCCGCGCCCACTATAGTCAAAAGGCTCCCGGATCAGCGTTGTCGTACATTTCCATTTTGGTTGGTCCAGCCACTATCGCCATGCATCCCCTCGTGTTCGTTGGGAGCCACTTAGTTGTTCTCGGGGCGGAGGGAACTAGAAGTCTTGTTAGCCGATGATTGGCGTGAAAGGTGCGTACAAGCCACTTACCGGACGGCCTTGCCAGCCCTCCAGATCTCGAGGTCGCGGATCTCCTGCATCTCCTTCTCGTACAGCTCGCGGTAGTCGGCGCGGCCGTTGTAGTCAAGCGACCTCTGGGTCTCGCTGCCGTTGGCAACAGAGTCGTACAGGTCGTTGAAGACGGGCTTGAGGGCCTCCTGGAACCTCTTGCTCCAGTCGATAGCACCACGGCGGGCGGTGGTGGAGCAGGCAGCGTACATGTAGTCCATGCCGTTGGCACCGATGAGCGGGTACAGGCTCTGGGTGGCCTCCTCAACGGTCTCGTTGAAAGCCTCGCTGGGGCTGTGGCCGCGCTCGCGGAGGACCTCGTACTGGGCGAGGAACATACCGTGGATACCGCCCATCAGGCAGCCACGCTCGCCGTAGAGGTCAGAGTAGACCTCCTTCTCGAAGGTGGTCTTGTAGAGGTAGCCGGAGCCGACGGCAACACCGAGGGCAACGGCCTTCTCCTCAGCCTTACCGGTCACGTCCTGGTAGACGGCAACGGACGAGTTGATACCACGGCCCTCCTTGAAGAGGGAGCGGACAGTGCGGCCGGAGCCCTTGGGGGCGACGAGGATGACATCAATGTCGGTGGGGACCTCGACCTTGGTCAGGTCCTTGAAGACGGGAGAGAAGCCGTGGGAGAAGTAGAGGGTCTGAATCTTGCATCAGCTCATGCTGCTCATGCCATCATGATGTGGATCAGTTTACCTTGCCCTTGGTGAGCTGGGGCTTGATGTGGGGCCAGGTCTCAGACTGGGCGGCATCGGAGAGCAGGTTCATGATGATGGTACCACGGGAGATGGCCTCATCGACCTCGAAGAGGTTCTTGCCGGGAACCCAGCCATCCTGCTGGGCCTCCTTCCACGAAGCGCCGTTCTTGCGAACACCAATGATGACGTTCAGGCCGTTGTCACGGAGGTTGAGACCCTGACCGTGGCCCTGAGAGCCGTAGCCAATGAGGGCGAGGGTGTCGTTCTTGAAGTAGTCCTGCGACGGGGGGTTAGGAGCTTGTTGACTCTGAGGAATGTAAGTGCCTTACGTGGAGCTTCTCCCTCGGCCAGTCATCACGCTCTGCAAGCTTCAAGTTAGCCTTCGGCGCCAGCGGGAGGCGTGTTTAGTAGCAGCATACCGTAGACGACCTCCTTGGTGCCAGCGAAGTCAATGGTCTTCATGCCACGGGTCTGCTGCTTGGGCATGGAGACAGCCGCGCGGGGGGCAGCGGCGACGGCGCCCTTGGTGGCAGCATTGAGAGCAGACACGAAGGTGCGGCGCTGGACGGCAGGAGCGGCCAATTGCCTGGCGGAGGCGCGGAGGGCCCTGGAAGCGGTGCGGGAGGCCATTGTGAGAATAAGCAGCTAAGAGAGTGCTTGGGGATGAGGGGAGAGGATGGGATGTGGTGGTTAGGTGGTGATGAGCAATAATCTGGGGACTTGTGAATTCTCTCGCGTAGTGCGCCCGAGCTCAGCGACATCGGAGCGCCAGGGTCTGTGTCACGTGCGTCCAATACCAGGCGCCGCATTTGCCAGCTGTGAGTCAGGCTCGATAGCACTGCCGAATTCAATTTGTCCCGGCGTTAATAATTGTGGGCGCGGCCCGCTTGCAATCTTGTGGATCAAGAGCCGAGCATTCTCAGCGCCCGGCGGCATCTTTGCCGCGATGCCTACCTGCCAATTAAGGGAATTAGCTCGAAGGCGGTCCAACTCCGGCCTGCGCAGGCTCGTCTTGCGGCTCCTTGTTGAGAACTGATATGCTGAGCACCAGGTGGACCGTGAGGCGTTGCGCGCCCGGTGTGGGCCATTTCTACGACCCGCGACTCTCAGGAACGGCGTCTTCGGCTGCCGATGCATCTCTCATTGGATCTTATTGGTATATGTACTCTAGTCATTCGTAACACCCAGCTGCTGGTGCTAGCCGTAGGAAGCCCAGCAATCCCATGCAAGTACGCCAGCTCCTGATACGCCCCGCCCAAAATGCTCGCTCGCACCGTGTATAGAACGATTGCTTCTCCTGCTCACTTCATCAACACGCGGTCGAAGGTCTGCCCCCTGACCTGACCACCAGTCATCGATGCGCGCACGTTGCGCTTGAAGCCTTCTCTGTTCGACTTGAGGTCCTCGGCAGCTTCTTTGTTCAACGGGTCTGACGCGTTGGGCTCGAGGAAGAGGAACTATTCCATGTTAGCGCGGGCTTCACAATCCAGCAGCACTCGTGCCCACACACCTGCAGGCCGACAATGACAGCGTTCAGGTTGAGCACCGGTTTCCAATCCTCGCGCAGAATATTCAGGCAGACGTTGCCCTCCAGATCAATGTTGGGGTGGTAGATCTTCTGGGTGCACTTGACCTTCGGCGGGTCGTGGGGGAAGTTCTGGTTGATGGCGAAGTTGAAGTTGAAGCGGCCGCCTTTGTACATGCCCTCGTCGGGCTCGATGGTGAGGACAAAGTTGAGGATATCGTCAGGGTTGGGGAACTCGGTCTTCATCGTTGAGCCTAGTGAGAGCTCCGAGAGGTCTGCAGCGGGGAGAAGTGAGATTATGTTCCGCTAGCATGCGTAAATGCTCGCACCTTTCTGCACGCGCAGCTGAGCTGCCGTGACCTTCTTCTTCTTCTGGCCTGCAGCAGCATTCTCCTCTTGCTGCTGCTTCTGCTTCTGCTCAAGTTGTCAGCAGCCTAGCCAGACAAGTATTCTCGCAGATTTGGATGGTCGGCGAACCATAGACCATATCTTGAGCATGATGGGCGAGGTGGTGCCTTGTCGGCAGCGGCGGCGGAGGTTGCGGCGAAGATCGGAGTTGGAGTGCGACAAGATCGGGAAAAGCAGCGGCTCAGCAAAGAGAAGCAGAATAGAGTGGGCGGCGGTTTCGAAGAGCGTCGCACTACTACTGCGCTTGTGAGTAGGAGAGGAGGGTGTGGCGGGAGGTATAAGTGGCGGAGGTGTTCTACGCGCTGTGTCGGGCGTTGGAGACTCTTCGGTGCCAAGACTGTCGTCAGGGCTCCGATGGAGGGGCTCCCGCGTCGCCGCCTAATCGGCCAGGCAGCACTGGCACCGCAACCCACACCTGCACCCATATCCCCGGTGGTACAGCATGATAGGAAGTCGGATGGGGAGGCGCTTAAGAGTCCATGTAGTCTGATATGTATGACGGCCAACAAGAACGTCCGAACTAGAGCTTCGACTCCCCCCACTTAGCTGCAACAGTCGTTGAACGAACGGACCTTTGCGTGGCTGACACGGTTTCAGCGAGACGGTTTGAGATTACCCAGAGTATGGTTCTGCACCCGCACCTTTGAAGTATTCGTTGTAATTCATCCTAGACAATGTTTAAAAGGCGATGATGAAACAGCATCTTGGACTATTATCCTATCATTGGATCGAATCGGCTGTGTATGGTTGTGGTGGAATTGACTTAGCCAAGCATTCAGCCCGGACGCTTGGAGTGTTCAAGCTTTGGTTCGTTTTTTTTTTTTTTTGAAATCTCTCATACCAACTGAATTGCTCCTTTGTCATCATGAATGCTGTTGCAATTTCAAGTTCACCGTCTCATATGCTTCAGAGAAGGCTCCAACATTTAGTCTTCATGGGGTTTCAATCAGTCTCATGTTTTCCCACCTTTAGCCAAAAGCCTATGCCACGGCATCTGGCCCGAGGGAGGCTGTATTTGAGTCGGACTTTATACTTGACACCATGGCAGATTGCCACAGTGTAGCGTTTGACCATCTTCCCCACCGTTGTACCTCAAAAGTTCTCCAACCTCTTGTTCTAATCCAGCGCTTAGCACGTCGAGGGTAATGTCTTGCCAGCCTCGTTGAATTCGTTTCTGTCTTAATGGATCACGTGTCCCATACAGATCCCGTGTCCATGGGAGGAAGCCCCGTTGCTTTTCACCATTTTTGGTGTCATTGAACTCCTCCTCTAAGCCTCTGTTAGTCTAGTTTAGTCTGAGCATTATAGGAAGCGACTTACCAGACATGACTGGATCAATACCCTGCACTCTAATGCGATCTGACGGCCAGCGAATTGCCTTGGCGTGAGACATCTGCCATGTATTAGAGACCGTTTCTTTTTCCAGACATGTTCGCTGTCTCACCAAAAACCTCTGAGTTTTGAATGCATGCGTAATGATTTGGATTGTTTCAGGATATCTGCCGATTGCCTTCTTGAAACACAAAACAGAGAAGAGCAAATTCTGGTAGCTGTCAGTGGCATGTTCCTCCAGGAATATCCTTGATCCAAGCAGATTTTCGTAAGATCCAGAATGACCGGAAGCTTTGGTAAGGGCTACAGCTGCCCTGAAGTAACTTCGGGCCTCGCTGAGGCGAATAGAACTGGCCGTGTAGCCCCCGGAAAATACCAAGATGCTGTTATCCTTGGTGCCGCCGAACGATAAAGTTTTCAATCCCGCTTGGATGTGGTCCAGGAATGTCTCATGCTCGCCTGGTTTATGGCCACAAGGTTGCTGAAATGACTGTAAGTTCCACTGCTGCGGGGAGTACACATCACAGTCGTCGGCCTCAGGGTCGCCAAGGAAGTGAGCGTGACATGCCACTACTACAAGGTGTGTGTACGGCATTTCCGGACCAACTGATGCCATGAAGAAACCTTGGGATTGAAAGTAGTTCTGCCATGGTGAAAGTCAGCCCAGTTTCGAAGAGTGGGTGCGAGCGAGAAGCTGCACATATCTAACTGTCGGCAAAGGCAAGTCAGCAAGGAGTAACCCTTCGGCAAGAAATAGATATAGCACGGACAACATGGACATGGCCCGAAAGGGGAAAGTCGAAGTGCGCTTGAAGAATGGAAACTGCTTTGGGAAGTGGTGATGTTGATCTGAATGCGCCTAAGATGAATGCTTCAACTGCCGACGCGCAACTATTTTTGAATGATCCCCGATCGGGTCTCCGTAGAGATCATTCCCAGGACAACGCGCGCAAGCCGTCGCCTGCTGTAGATTATTGGACTCGACGTAGAAGCTCGTGGGCTACGATCAGATCTATACGGCGGCTCGAACGCCTGGACCCCGACACCCGAGCTTCGCAAACGGCAAGCTTCGCGCCGGATGTTTAAAAGAGGGGCCAGCGGGCGCCCAGTGCTGCGGTGACGTGCGCAGCCGCATTGGACGACAGTTCAACAGGATAGTGGATGTTGGATTATATGTTTTTGGCTGCATTTCGGCAGCTGAAGCATTCTCCTGAGGAAGCGGATGCCGGCTGGAAAGGGGAACGGGTCATTTGAGCGCATCTCTCTGGTCTGCACACACACCCGAATGTGTAGGCGGGGGCTTGGGCTTAGTGGATGTTGGATTGGAGAGAGGCGAGTTGGAAGGATCTCCTGGTACCCGCCGTGGCTGAAGTTCAGCCACACTGCTGACTGTACGTACCGGACGCTCACCGCCAAAACAGAGCACGACGTCGCAACACGCAAAGGCAGGCGAAGAGTGCAAAGGGCAGAGACAGCTCTGCCTTATCACCCCGTTGCGAGGATAGGCGCCCGCTCCCGGATACGATAGGGCTACCACAGGGCCGAAACGCTAGTGGTGAGGGGAAGGCCAATGGCCGGCGAGAGGGCCAGGGAGAGAGGGTTCCAGCGGTGGGATTTTCAGCGACGCGGCAGCAGAATGGCCGAGCTGGATCGTATTTGTCGCGATGAAATTGCGGGCAGACTCGCAGGGGCTGAAGCGTAAGCTGATTGACGCCGGTGCTACATCACAGACACGAGGCAGAGGCTCCGCTCCCCACCGCCGGTCTTCGCAATCACAGCGGCGGCCACGCTCGCCCCAGCGGCCGCGCAGCGCGCCGGAGTGGAGCGCGCGGTCATGCAGGCGCGCGAGAAGGCCGCCGGCCGGGGCGGGCGACGACGGCGGCGCAGAACACAGGGGAGGCCGGCGCGCGCTGCGGTGTGGTTCGCTGGCAGCGTAGTCGCCGCGTCCGCCAGCGTGCTCAGCCACGCGCGCTCGGGCGGGCGCGGTATCGATACGCTGGAAGCGGAAAAGGAGAGAGGCGAGCGGCCAGTGCGTCCTTCTGGAAGTTAAGGGTGACAATGTTTACGCACCACACCGATCCATGCGCCGCAGGGTGTACTATTCTTGGAGACAAAGGCATGCGCCCACTGCTGCAGCAACGCGCGCGCTGGCAGCGGCAGAAAAGCATTAAAGAACGGCGGCGGCGGTGGCGTGCGCGCCCAGGAAGGTGTCTCTGCTTCCCTGTTTCGCGCGGCTGCCCAGCTGCATCTCTAAGAAGCGTTGTTGCCCTGGTTGCCTGACAAGCGTGCGCTTGAAACGAGCCTGCAGTCGCTACAGCCCGCCTCCTCCTCTGGTCTTCTCCACACCGACCGAGTCGCGCTGATCCCGGCCCAAAATCTCTCCCTAACCTCTGCCTCCCTATTAAAAAGCTCGCTCCTCTCCTCATCACACAAAGATCATCCCCGCGCGTCTCCCTTTCTCAAGCGCGCACGCACATCATGAGCTACCACCAGGCAGGGGGTAATGGCTACGGCGAGAGCCACCATCTAAATGACATGTCGCGTCCGGGTGACCATGTTTGTCCACACCATCTGACCCTTAGTCCCTCCTTCAGCTAACTCCCCATAGCCCGACGCTGCCTACGAGGGTGATTCTTTGCTTCACCCCAACCCTACCGGTGCGAGAGAAGGTAACCCATCCCGCCGCACTCACCCCCCCGACCGCTTTCTGACCGGTCTGCAGGCCCTTTCGACGACCCTTCGCACGACGGCCATATGCAAGCCCCGCCGCGCCCCGTGTCGGCTTACAGCCTGACGGAAACCTACGCCGACGGCTCCAGCTCTGGCACGCCCTACGGCTACGACCAGAACGGATACAATGCGGCTGATGATGTCTACGGCGGCACCGATGCCGCGCAGCAGTTCGGCGTAGGCCAGGAGCGCGCTGCCTCGCCCTACAGCAGGAGCGAGACGAGCTCCACCGAGGCCTGGCGCCAGCGCCAGCAGCCCGGCGGTGCCGCCGGCGGCCTGAAGCGTGCTGCCACGCGTAAGGTCCGCCTCGTCCAGGGTGCCGTTCTGAGTGCCGATTATCCTGTGCCTTCGGCCATTCAGAATGCCATCCAGGCCAAGTACCGCAATGACCTGGAGAGCGGCAGTGAGGAGTTCACCCACATGCGCTGTAAGCCCACTCGATCCCTACTTTTTTCCAGCCCCCAATGTCTAACGCGCGTCCAGACACGGCCGCTACCTGCGACCCCAACGATTTCACGCTGAAGAACGGTTACAATCTGCGTCCGGCCATGTACAACCGTCACACCGAGCTGCTGATCGCCGTCACCTACTACAACGAAGACAAGGTCTTGACTGCCAGAACGCTGCACGGTGTTATGCAGAACATCCGTGACATCGTCAACCTGAAGAAGTCCGAGTTCTGGAACAAGGGTGGTCCCGCCTGGCAAAAGATTGTCGTCTGCTTGGTTTTCGATGGTATCGATCCTTGCGACAAGGGCACGCTCGACGTCCTCGCAACCATCGGTATCTACCAGGACGGTGTCATGAAGAGGGATATCGACGGAAAGGAGACGACTGCACACATTTTCGAATACACTACCCAGCTGTCGGTTACCCCGAACCAGCAGCTGATCCGCCCCCACGACGACAGCTCCAGCACCCTCCCCCCTGTCCAGATGATGTTCTGTCTGAAGCAGAAGAACACCAAGAAGATCAACTCCCACCGTTGGCTCTTCACTGCTTTCGGCCGCATTCTGAACCCCGAAGTCGTCATCCTGATCGATGCCGGTACCAAGCCCGGCCCCAAGTCCCTGCTTGCTCTGTGGGAGGCTTTCTACAACGACAAGGATCTCGGTGGTGCTTGTGGTGAAATTCACGCCATGTTGGGTAAGGGTTGGAAGAACCTCGTCAACCCGCTCGTCGCCGCGCAGAACTTCGAGTACAAGATCAGTAACATTCTCGACAAGCCGCTGGAGTCCTCCTTCGGTTACGTCTCCGTGTTGCCTGGTGCTTTCTCGGCTTACCGTTTCCGTGCTATCATGGGTCGTCCGCTGGAGCAGTACTTCCACGGTGACCACACCCTGTCGAAGATTCTCGGCAAGAAGGGTATTGAGGGTATGAACATTTTCAAGAAGAACATGTTCTTGGCCGAGGATCGTATTCTCTGTTTCGAACTGGTCGCCAAGGCCGGCTCCAAGTGGCATCTTACCTACGTCAAGGCCTCCAAGGGTGAAACCGATGTGCCGGAAGGTGCGCCCGAATTCATCGGTCAGCGTCGTCGTTGGCTTAACGGTTCGTTCGCTGCCAGTATTTACGCGTTGATGCATTTCAGCCGTATGTACAAATCTGGCCACAACTTCCTCCGCATGTTTTTCCTGCACATCCAGCTCGTCTACAACTTCGCGACCCTCTTCGTTACCTGGTTTGCCCTGGCTTCCTACTGGCTCACGACCACCGTCATCATGGACCTTGTCGGTATCCCCGAGTCTGCAGATGAGTCGAGCAGCGGCCAGCAGAAGAACGCCTGGCCTTTCGGCAACACGGTCACGCCCATCTTCAACACGGTTCTCAAGTACGCGTACCTGGCATTCCTCCTTCTGCAGTTCATTCTCGCGCTCGGTAACCGTCCCAAGGGTTCGCGTTACTCGTATGTCGTGTCGTTCTGCGTCTTCGGTTTGATCCAGCTCTACGTCGTCATTCTGTCCATGTACCTGGTCGTCCAGGCGTTCACGAGCCCGCTCTCGCAGGGTCTTGACACAAGCTCGGCGTCTGCCTTCGCTGCGTCGTTCTTCTCGTCGGATGGTGTTGGTATCATTATCATTGCGCTGGCGGCTACTTTCGGTCTCTACTACATTGCCTCGTTCCTCTACTTGGACCCGTGGCACATGTTCACGTCTTTCCCGCAGTACTTGCTGATCGCCTCGTCGTACATCAACATTCTGAACGTCTACGCCTTCTCCAACTGGCACGATGTTTCTTGGGGTACCAAGGGTTCCGACAAGGCCGATGTCCTGCCCTCTGCCAAGACGGACAACGACGGAAAGCACACGGTCATTGAGGAGCCGGATGTTCCTCAGGCGGATATTGACAGTCAGTTCGAGCAGACGGTGAAGCGTGCTCTGCAGCCCTTCGTGCCCGAGGTCGAAGACACTGCCAAGACGCTTGACGATTCGTACAAGTCTTTCAGAACTCACTTGACGACTGCATGGATTTTCTCCAACGCCCTTCTGGCCGTTGTCATTACCAGTGACAACTTCGATAAGTTTGGTTTCACGGTAAGCATTGATTGCAGAGCGAAGACAAAGATCAAAAGCTAACATATTCGCAGTCTGGTGCTTCCCAACGTACGGCACGCTTCTTCCAGGCCCTGCTGTGGACGACGGCCTTCATGTCTTTGATTCGTTTCTTCGGCTGCCTGTGGTTCCTGGGCAAGACCGGTATCCTGTGCTGCTTTGCCAGGAGATAGACGACAACATTCAAAACGATACCCGCAATTTCGAAGATTCTTCGGAAGCAGTGCCAATGTCCAAGATCTCAGGCACTGGTACATGCATAGCCATGTGCAATTCAGATCAGCCCCTAGGGAGGAATCTAGGCGTGTTGGGTGTTTTCTTTGCTGCTTCCTCTTGTTTTGGTTTTCTCATTTCTGGCATATCTCAGGGGCTCTTGCTTGTTACACATAACGTACTGGCTGGCCCGGACCTGCAGTCGAGTTATCTCATACACGTTGGAAAAAAACGGGGCGTATAGTCGAACCAGGCCGGTGTCTCCTTTGTATAATCTAGCCATGATGAATGTCCGTCGGTTCTCCTCGAAATTCCCTCTGGTCCAGTTTTGTAGCAGGTGGTGCATTTAGCTTTTTGTTTGGCATAGGTAATTTGCGGTCCTTGATATCCCTGTCTTTCGTCGACTTCAAAGCGCAAGTGATGGTGATCGGCAGGCGGACCCGCCAAGGGAGGGGCCAGGGTGCCATGTCGTAAGATGAAGGCAAAGGCTCGGGGGCGTTAAGCTTCCCACGGGCGTGCCGTCTGAACCGAGCGGGACGGGGACCGGGACGACCGGTTGGTCATCAAAAGGAGGAGCATGTGACACGTGGGGAGCGGCTTTTTGGACTGGTCCCACAAGGCTGTGACGCTGGTGGCCGTTGATGGCTGTCGATGCGACCGGGTGATAGCTAGCGAGGCCGACGTTGCCGGGCGGGAACAACCCTGAGCATGCTTCTGAGACCGGCATCTCTTACCTTGCTGTGTTTGAAGTTGACCGGAGTTTGATTGTGATCACTGCTTTGTGCGAGCCTTCCTGCATACGTCATAGCGCCAGACGCTCTTTCTTTGCAGCTGCTTGCTCTCTGCCGTTTCAAACAGAGTCAATGGCTAGGATATGGTACTATTATTTTAATCTATTACGATGTCGTCACAGGCACTTTTCATTGCTGCACATGGCGTTATTCAACGGGACCGAAGAAAAACGTGCTGATGGCAGCAACCGATCGCTTCTCAAAAGAGGAACGAGCATCGGTGGTTAGAAGGTAGATTTAAGCTACTTTCAGCAACGCACACCCGATCTCCACAGAAGCACGCACGTTTTCAGCCTTAAGAGGTCCCTTGCTGACTCGGGGGACGTACTATCTGTTTTGTAACGCTTAATCCCACGGGTTGCTCCCGCTGCCGTCCCTTACGTTGCCAAGCCACTCCACGCGCCACAAATTATTCCCAGGTCGACGTCGTAAAAAGTAAATAAGCCGTTTCTCAGGCAACCACTCTCCGGTAAGGATGACTGAAATATCAACGGTCGGAGGTATCTACCTGAAGGCTGCTGCAAGCATGCCCTGATGATCTTCAACTAGCAGACGCATCGTCGTCGATCTTTCCACCCCACCCCACCACCATTTGCAAAAAAAACTAACCACCATTATCTCCAGACACACACCCCAACCGAACCTTAGAAAACATCAATCGTCCGCCAACAATGTCGTCAGCCGCCCCCGCGCAACAACAACAAAAAGTGCGCGACGCCCTACACTTCCCAGCCTCCGACGCCGCGGCGCTGGAACCGTACCTTCCACCACCATCACCGTCTTCCTTCCTCCTCCTCCTCCTCCTCCTCCTCCTCCTCCACTGACCCTCGCCGTCCCCGCCGTCCCTTCGTCACCCTCACCTTCGCCACCTCCCTCGACAGCGCCCTCTCCCTCGCGCCGGGCACGCAGACGGCCCTGTCGGGCCCGGCGTCCAAGGCCATGACGCACCACCTGCGCTCGCGGCACGCCGCCATCCTGGTCGGCGCGGGCACCGCCGTCGCCGACGACCCGTCGCTCAACTGCCGCATCGCGGGCGTCGGCGGGTATGGTGGCAGCGAACCGTTGCACGGGCAGCCGCGGCCGGTGGTGGTGGATCCGAGGGCGAGGTGGGACTGGGGTGGTGGTGAGGGGAGCAATAAGCCGTTGGCGAAGGTGTTGCGGTTGGCGGGGGAGGGGAGGGGGAGGGCGCCGTGGGTGGTTGTGGCGGAGGGGGAGAAGGTGGGAGGGGAGAGGCGGA
>JAUJDW010000105.1:0-109379 GCA_030512325.1 Lasiodiplodia hormozganensis
TCCCTCCCTCCCCTGCCTGCCGCCGCCCAATCAGCTAACACACCAGCCCCCAACAAGACGCTCCCCACCGTCCTCGGCATCTTCTCGCTGTTCAACGGCATCATCATCCCCTACGAGGGCATGTCGGTCGTCTGGCGCTACACGATCTACTGGATCAACCCGACGACGTACTGGATGGGCGGCGTGCTGGGCGCCACGCTGCGCGACAAGCCGGTGCGCTGCTCGCTCGCCGACGCGACGCGCTTCGCGCTGCCTGCGAACGCTTCTACGTGCGCCGAGTACGCGGGCGAGTTCGTCGCCCGCGCCGGCGGCTACTTGCTCTCCGCCGCCGACGATGGCGTTCCGGATGGCGAGTGCGCGTACTGCAAGTTCCGCGTCGGAGACGACTACCTGCGCACGCTGCACGTTGACGCGGCTGACAGGTGGCGGAATTGCGGCATCTTTGCTGCTTTCTGCGTGGCGAATGTGTTGTTGCTGTTTTTCTTTGTTTACACGTAAGTAAAGTGGTGGTTCTTGTGCGGGTTATTTGGCGACTGACGATTTTCATGCTTAGGACTCGGGTTCGTAAATTGTCACTGGGATTCGGCAGCATTGGAAAGGTGATTGGAATGGTTTCCAAGAAGGTTGGAGGATCTTAATGGGAGGATGATGACGCGGGGGGTGGGGGTACACAACGAAGGTAATCGCGATTTTATATGGATACAAATATTTAATACAAGTCCCTCGTCATCGAATGGCTTCTTGTCGAACTTCGATGAAGTTGAGCTTCCCCCCGTCGCCACTACCCCAGATGTAGCGGTGGATGCAGTCATGATACTTCCACATCAGCTTGTAAAGAAAAACGCAAGTGAAGGCAACCCATGCGGGGCAGTTCCCCTCGCTGTCGACATTCCACGTTGTGAGACGGACAACGCGTCTCAGGAACGGCCTCCACGTGTACTCGAAGATGAGTGCTCCCACAGTCGGCCTCGCAGGCTTCTGGTAGCGGGGAAGAGACTCGAGATAATCGACATACGTCTGAGGGAGGCCATTGCCTTTTGCTCCGCTGATGAAAAGGTCCTTCAGAGCCGCCGTTAGACAATGTGCTCTCCGCCGCCAGTAGTGGGCCGTACTCACCAGGTATCGTGCACTCGGAGCACCGTTCGGGCGTATCGGGTGCTTGGCCTTTAACGTGACGGCGTCGATTGTCTCGCCGAGGTCCAGCAGCCGAGCTTGTACAGCGACGACTTCGTACACGACACCGCTGCCTTCAGTCACGAGAAGGCGGTGGAAGTCGTCGGGCGTCAGCAGGTACGCGACGCCGCAGACGGGCGGCACGGCGAAGCGCTGCGTGCCCCAGACCAGCTCGACGCCGGAGGAGCGTCCGTCAGCGGGAAAAGCCTCGACGCTGGCGTATGAAGGCTCGGAGTAAGGGATGCCGAAGATGTCGAAGGTGAGGTAGTGCGTCGTCGCCTGAACAATCGCACATCGCAGCGGTTGGACGGAACGTTTGGCCATGGAGGCCTGGCTCATGTTGGATCCATACGCGAGATACCAGATCGGCTTCGATTCCATCGGAAAAGCTGTCGATTGCATTGCTACATGAAGTTGAGCAGCGATGAAAGGTTGGAGCGAGCACTGGATGGCGAGTGCAAGGACAGCCGCTAGGCAGCCGAAGAAGCTTCTTCGGTGTCCGAGAGCCGGCTGTCGATTCCCGAAGCCGATGCTCAGGAATCGGTGCCCTTCTTAAGCTGGCGGTCGTGGTGCTCTCTGTCTGGACCAAAGACGAAGCTCACCATGATCGACATCACGTCCTCGCGTTCGCTCACCTCGGACATTCCAGACATCCCCTGCCTTCTGATCGTGGAAGGCCGGTACCAGAACTGGATCAAGCCTGTGATCCTGTTCGAGGCCCTGGGTGTGCCGTGGGACCCCGTCGTGCTCGATCGCGAAGCTGCGGCTGCTGATTGGTTCCGCAAGATCCATCCGCAGCTGTACGTGCCTGCGCTCATTGACAAGGCCGATGGCGGACGGGTTCAGCTCTGGGACAGCACGACCATCTTGATATACCTGGGTCAGCACTACGACACTGCGAAGCAATTCGTTGGGAAGTCGTCCCAAGAGGACGTCGAGATCGGCAACTGGCTAATGTTCGAGACGGCTTCGCTTGGGTAAGCCGGCTGAGACCAACTTCGGCAGTATCCGCTGACAAGATACAGACCGACGGCCAAGTACTGGGTGTGGTACGACATGCGCACAGGAGCCGACGTCAACCAGAAGGCCCAAGACAAGTACGTGTCCGCGTCCGGCTGGTCCCTACGCGTCGTTGCTAATGATGAGACTCAGGATGATGACGGATCTGAGAAAGCAGTACTCGATTCTCAACCAGAGGCTCTCGGAGCCCGGCCAGAACTGGATTGCGCTCAAAGACAGACCGACCATTGCCGACATATCGATCCTACCCTTCACGGACCACAACACGCTTGGGAGGATGCAGGTTGACATACAAGAGTGGCCCGCCCTGGCCGGCTGGTACAAGAGGATGATGGAGCTCCCATACGTGAAGAAGGCGTACGATGAATTAGAGTCACGGCCGGCGAAAAAAATTGTGTAGTGGTAGATCTTGTTGTCATTCGTCTACAACTTAGGCAGAAATCTGGTAGATACAAACAAATTGCCTTTGTCACGGGCACACATGTGGCGCTATTGCGACTCCTTGCTCGCCTCCAGCGCAGCCGCACCCTCTTCATTGCACAGCTGCATCGAGACGACGGCACCAGCACGGCAGCCTGGTGATTGATTAGCTGGGTAGCCACATGGGCGGGTGGCGCAAACGTACCTGCTCCCAGGGCCAGGGAGGCCTGCTTGACGACTTCGGAGGTGTCGCCAGCAACAATGCAGCCGGGGACGCTGGACTCGGTAAACAGCGCGTCGACGGCCACGTCGCCCGAGGGAGTCGTCTTAAGGCTGAGCTGGTCGATGAGGTGCTGGGCGCGGTTGCGCGTGGGCGGCTTGTGCATCAGCAGGCCCAGGGTGACGCTGGGCCCGTCGTCGAACTCGAGCGTGATGCCGCGCTCCGGGCCTTTGCCGTTGTTGACCAGACGGCGGATGCGGCGCGTGTCGAGCGTGGCGCCGCTGGCCAGGGCCACGCGCAGGGCGTGCTGCACGGGAGCGGCGTCGGACACGGGCCCGTTGCTGTAGATGGTGACTTTCGGGTTGAGGTGCAGGGCCATGACTGACAGGTGGCCGTAGGCGGGCGAGTCGAAGGCCAGCACGCCCATGGGGTAGGTGCGTTCGTCGAAGCCGTCGCAGAAGAGGCACTGCACAATGTGGTCGGGCCAGTTTTGGCGGTAGCCGTCAATGTCGTCGGGCAGCACGTCTTCGGTGCCTGTGGCCAAGACCAGCTTGCGGCCGCGGAACACGGCGCCGGCGTCGTCGGTCAGCTGGAAGCCCTTGCGGCCCGGCTCGAGGTCGATGTGGGCGGCGTGCGTGACATGGGCGGCGTGGAAGGAGACGGTCGGGTAGCGCTCGATCTGGCGGCGGGCGACGGCGCGGAACTCGGTTGGATCCATGCCGTCGCGCGAGAGCACCGTGTGCATGGCCGTGACGCCAGCATTGCGGTACACGCCCGTGTCGAAGACCAGCGCGGTGCGGCACACGCGGCCGAGGGCGAGGGCAGCCGCGAGCCCCGCGGGGCCGCCGCCGACAATGAGAGCGTCGTAGAGCATTATTGCTATTGATGTGCCGCTGCATGCGCGTTGTCGGCCGGGCATAAATACGAACCAAATGTGTCCGGAAACTCTCCGGCGGCTCGCTACCCGACGCAGGATATACCTGCCTATTGTAAGAGCCGCCAGCACGCATGCATGTTCCACCGCGATGCCGCCCGCCGCCCTCTCCGCCCGCATCCAGGCCGACATGGCCTGGTTCAGCGACGCCTTCCGCCGCCATGTCGCCAAGGAGAACAGCGTCGGCCCGGCTCCCATCGACCTGGGCACGGCCGAGAACCGCCTGGCACACGGCGACATGGTCGAGCTGCTGCAGCGCGCCGCCGCCGACTTCCCTGCGCACCTGCTCTGCTACGCCAAAGGGCTCGGCGCTAACCAAGAGCTGCTGCACGCCGCCGCCGCCTTCTTCAACAGCTTCTTCCGCCCGCGCGTGCCCGTATGCCCCGAGCACATCGTCGCCGGCCCGGGTGCCAGCGCCCTGCTGGAGACGCTCGCCTACTCGCTCTGCGCCGACGGCGACGCCATCCTCGTCGAGGCGCCCTACTGGAGTGCGTGCTGCCGGCCAGCCACACCGCTGACACCGCTGACGCCGCCGCAGGCAGCTTCAACGTCTACTCGACCGTGCGCAACCATGTCCTAATGGTGCCCGTCCACTGCCCGCCGCCGCCGTCCAGCCCAGCCGAGTACGTCGCCTGCTTCCGCAGCGCTCTGCGCAGCTCGCGCCGCCGCGTCCGCGCCATCCTGCTGTGCAACCCGCAGAACCCCCAGGCCCACATTCATGCGCGCGGCACCATCGAGGCGCTCCTGCAGTTCTGCGAGGAGGCCGACCTGCATTTCGTCTCGGACGAGATCTACGCCCTCTCCGCCTTCGGCCCGCTGCCGGGCTGCGGCGGGCTGCAGTCACCGTCCCTGGCCTTCGATTCCGTCCTGGCCATGGACTTGGAGCGGCTGCGTGTCGACGCCTCCCGCGTGCATCTACTCTACAGCATCAGCAAGGATTTCGGGAGCAGCGGGCTCAGAATGGTAAGCCAAAAAAAAAAAAAAAATAGAACAGCTCTGCCGCCGGTGCGCTGACTTCGGGCACCCGCAGGGCTTCGTCGTCACACAAGCACACCCAGAGCTGCGGTACAGCCTGTCAGTCTTGAACTTCGCCAGGTTCTCCAACGCCGCGTCGTGGGTGGCGACGCGTCTGCTGGGCGACCTGCCCGAGGTCCAGCGCCTGGTCGACGTCAACCGCTCGCGCCTCCGTACCGCCGCGACCCTGGCCGTGCGTTTCCTAGACTTCCACGACCTCCATTTCTACCAGCCCGCCGCAGGGCTGTACGTCTGGGCGCGGCTCGGCCCGCCCGGTTGCTCCTGGGAAGACGAGGCCTGCCTGCTTGCCGAGTTTACCGCCGCGGGCGTGTTTGTGGGCGCGGGGGGCGAGTATTCGAGCGCGGAGCCGGGCTGGTTCAGGCTGACGTTTGCCATCCCGCGCGACGAGCTGGTGGAGGCTCTGCGGCGCATCGAGCGCGTCTTGGGCGTCGTCAAGCACTGGCGGCCTGACGCGTGATGCCATTGGTCGTGTCGGCTGCCGATATTGCCTATTTTGGTTAGAGCATCGCCGGGGACCGACGGATCGTGGCGCTGGCGTTTTTAGTCCCCGTCATGTCGCAACGTCAAGACTGTTCGTAAATAGGGAAATTCTGATGGAGACTGGTTTCTCGGTCCCCGCGTAGCTTTAACGGCCAAGGTCATAAATAAGGAGTCGACGCCCCTTGACGCTGGAAAACCGGGTGCGCAAATGGAGCAGCAATGCGGAGAGCAGCCCGTTGCCGGGCGCGAGTTCCTGCCAAGAGCCCAGCAACTTCTACGTGAAACCCCTCTCATAGGTCAGCTGCCCTTGCCGCCGATCTTGATCCGTCCACAACCACTGATGTAGACCATGGCCAAAGACGGTCACAACGATTTTCCGTACATGATCCGAGCATGGTACTCGAATCAGTTCGACCGCCCCGACTTCAACGTGCATGACATGCCCGTCGGCCACACCGACATCCGACGCCTCCGGGAAGGCATGCTGGGCGGCCAATTCTGGAGCGCCTATGTCCCGTGGTGGGTATTCAATATCGGAATGCGGTCCGGGGGAGGAGGAGGACGACGACGACGATGACGCGAGCTAACGTCCCCCGTCGTACTTGTATAGCCCGAAGGTCGGTGACGTCGACACCGACGTCGTCCCGCAAAGCAGCTACCTGGAGAGTTTCCGGCAAACAATCGAGCAAGTGGATGTCATCCACAGCCTCTGTCGGCACTATCCCGAGACCTTTGGCTTCGCCGATTCGTCCGCGTCCGTATGGAGCGCCTTTCGCTCGGGCCGCATAGCCAGCTTGATCGGCGTGGAGGGCCTGCACCAGACCGCCAACAGCCTCAGCGCGCTGCGCATGCTGCACCGGCTCGGTGTGCGTTACGTGACCCTCTCGCACAACTGCAACAATGAGCATGCTGATGCTGCTGTGCGTGACGGACCCCCGCTCGCTTGCCCCATATGTGCCGCCGTTTGGCGCCCGAGCAAAAGCTGACATCTCAGCCGTAGACGACGAAGGCGAAGCGCCACCGTGGTCTCTCCGTCCTTGGAGAAAAGGTGCTCCGTGAGATGAACGCGATTGGAATGTGCGTTGCTCCCCGTTTCAGTAGGGCTCTGGAAACGAGCGGAAAATTGACTACTGTGCAGGATTATCGATCTGTCCCACACCTCAGACGAGGTTCAGACGCACGCCATCCGGCTTTCCACAGCTCCGGTCATCTTCTCCCACTCGTCAAGGCACGTTCCTTGATACAGCTCCAAGCTCGATAGAGAGAGACTGACGCGCCAGAAAGCTATACGCTGTGTCCGCACCCGCGGAACGTCACGGACGAGGTTTTGGACATGCTCCGGGAGAACAACGGTGTCATCATGGTCTGCTTTTTGAGAGAGCTGACAGACGCGAACCCAGAGAAGGCAACGCTGTCGAGAGTCGCGGACCACATTGAATACATCGGCCGGAGAATCGGCTATGCTCACGTCGGCATAGGATCGGATTTTGATGGCATGCTCCGTGGACCGGATGGTCTGGAAGACACGGCCAAGTACCCGTATCTCATTTGTGAGTTGCTGAGACGGGGGATAGGAGAAGAGGATGTGAGGAAGATCATGGGGTTGAATGTCATTCGAGTGCTGGAGGACGTAGAGAAGACTGCTCGCATTGCACAGCAGGGGCATTCTTCCATCCCCTTCGATGAGGTCGAACAGATATTTGATAGCAAGCTTCGAGATCAGATACTCCAGGAAAGGGCGCGAGGAAAAGAGGTTAGTGTAAGGCGTAGGTGCATTGAGGCGGAACAGGGGGCTCACTGCTGATGGAAACAAGAGGATTAAATTGTTACGCAACGTAGTGAATATGAATTCTATTAGATTGTATATACCAAAAGAAGCTGCTAAGGAAGAGAAAGCCCTAAGAAAAATGGAGCTCAAGTAGAAAGAGAAATGCGCCCAGTAGAATTAGGTTTATTTTTAAAGCTTAACAGTATTTATTTTTGCTAAAAGTAATTCTAAAAGAGTGTCTAATACTCTAGTATACACACCCCGATACACCGCCTCAACACTCTCCACAACAACAGCACCCTGCAGCCTCTCCACCATCTCCCTAATCTCGTCCATCCGCCTCACCGCCAAAATCCGCAGCACCTCCTTACTATCGCCATCATTCACAGCATACCCACCGCACCGCAGCATCGGAGTCTCACTAGCGGCCATGGTGGCGTCGCTGCTGCTACTACTACTGCAGCAGTAGTCGGCAATGCCGAGCGTGATGTCGAGCGCGCGCTCGAGCGCCAGGCACAGCAGCATCACCGTCGACACGCGCGCCAGGCAGTGCCCGCAGCGCGCCATGCGCGCGCAGTGCTCGACGTAGCTGCGCGACCGCTGCACCGCGCACAGCACCGCCGCGCCGGCCGACCGCCGTATGCCGCTGCACGGCGGGCGGGACAGCAGCTTCAGCAGCTCGGGGCCGGAGGCGCAGCAAGGAGATGCTGTGAGAAGCGACGATGACGACGACGAGGACGACGACGATGACGAAGAGGAGGAGGAGGAGGAGGATGATGATGATGATGACGGCGGCGGGGTGCTGAGGGACGTCGTCGAGTGCGACGAGAGGGAGGAGGTGGCGGAGGGATTGGGCGCCGGCAGCTCTCCCAACGATGGCAGCAGCCCTGGAGAGTGCAGCAGCGCTGCTCCAGAGAAAAGCGCCGCCCCGTCCGTCCCTGCACCTCCTTCCGCCTCGCTCAACGGGCCGCCGCCGCCGAGAGATGGGACGGAGGACAGTAGCTGCTCCAATGGCGTCAGAGGCGTGCTGAGTGCCGTCAATGTTCCTGTTGCCGTCGGGTCGTAGCCGTCGAAACTCAGGAGCGTGCTGGTTGAATCGTCGGGTCCCGCTAGGGCGAACATGCTGTCGAAATCGCAGCTTGTGGATGCCGACTCCGCAAAGGTGGCCGGCAGCATCCAGTCATGTTGGTGTTGGTGTTCTTGTCCTTGTTCTTGTTCTTGTTCTTGATGGTGTCCTTGTTCTTGTCCTTGTTGGTGTCCCTGCTCTTGTTCTTGGCCTTGGCCTTGTCGTTCTTGGTCTTGGCCTTGACCTTGGTCTTGGTCTTGGTCTTGGTCTTGGTCATGGTCTTGTCCTTGCCCTTGTCCTTGCCCTTGTCCTTGTGCTTGTGCTTGTTCGTCCAGCAGCTGCAGGTCCTGCCGCTTTGGCGTCAACGCAGGGGCCGAAGAGACGATGGCGGTGACGGTGGCGGTGCTGTGGGTGCGTGGGCGGCCCATGCGTCGAGATGGACTGTACACGCAATTAATGTGGTGCTTCTCGCAGCGTGCACATGTCGGGCGCCGCTGATCGCAGCGAACCTTGCTTCGCTGGCAGCTGTCGCATGATTGGCGTATCTTGGGCGCTTTGGGATGCTTCATTACAGAAGCGATGATGTGAATTCAAGTGGTGATGGCGACATCGGCTACTTTGAGTGGCTGAGATATATATACATATAGATAGCTCCCTTAGTCATGCTTCCATCCCAGGAACCTGTGCTGACCATGGAGGATCGTACCCCCTGGAGAGTGGCGCATATGCTACAGATCTGTTCTCTACGGAATTCCATCCTGGTGATTGACGTTTTGGGAAACTCGCTCCGTGGCCACCGCGGCTAAGCATCCTGGCACCCGTCCGGACACCGACGGACCCTGTTTGCATAATTCCAATTCCTAACGCTTATCTAGTCTGGTACTTGTCTCGGAGGGCGCCGAGTTGACTGAGGGTGCAGCGTACCAAGTCATGGCACGCTGAGAAGTCACCGCCTCTTTCGGAAAGAGTCCGCTCGAGCGAGGCTACGGTAGAGGAGAGGCGAGCTAGACGCAGCTCTATGAGGCCGTGGCTAAGGATCTTGGCGTCGGCGGGATCGAGAGCGTAGTTGTCAAGCGAAATGGTGGCTTGCGAGCACCCCCGGGTCTTGGCATCAGAGTCCCACAGCTGCTCCAGCCACCGAACCACAGACAAGCTGAGCATGGCTACGGCGGCGAGAGAGCTTTGCTGTTGGCAGCATTTAATGCAGTCTAGCAACGCCAGACAATCGTTCTCGGCGCGTTTGGCCACCTCCAGCGCAGTCTCGAACGGCACCGTTGTGCTAGCAAGCTGTTCACTGCGGAGTAGGGCTCGTAGAGCTTCCAGAGTGCAGTGGCAGCCGCCGTCAGGTCGCATTGCCATGATTAAAGATGTCTGCAGCGCTCTGATTAGTGGGCAGGGGGGGCTGGAGAAAGGCGTCCCTCTTACTTGCTTGCGTGTTTTGAAGGATTGAGGCGGAGCGGGTAGAAGTGAGTCAAGAAGCATACTAAGACTCATTCATGAGTAGCTACAACGCTAATACATAGTGGCTAGCCGGCTACACAGACTCCGATGCCGAATACGGTCGGTGTACGACACTACCATCAGCGCGGATCGTGTGGCAGGGGGACGCGAAGCTGAATCCAAACTTCTGGTTCAATCGGTTTTGCAAAGACCACTTCACCCTCTGCTATTGAAACCGCGCTAGCGCTTGGGCCACAGTACGGGATATAGGCCTGTACTGAGGTCCAAGCGTGGCTTTTGTCAGCGTGTTGGTGAAAATCAGCAGATTACGGTAGCCACATTTCCGAGATTCGCGACCAATCTGCGACCTTTTAGGAAAGCGGGTAAGCGGAGCAGCGAACCTAGGTGAATGATTACCTATCTTGTGCCGATCCGGACCAGCCCCTCAACAGACTGCGACCCACTGCGGCCACACCAACACTACAGTCTGGCCAGGCCAACGATAGTACATAGACACACACGTAGATAGAGACGTTCGTGGTCAATTCCAATTATTGATTTACCTTCCCTACTACTATCCTCTACATTTGCTACAGTCATATCCCAATAGCGAACCGTGAGCCGCTGCACACGTCCCTGCCTCCGATGCGCATCGTAACAACCGAGGTAGCGGAATGTCAGCGCGAAAAGTCTGTGGCAACCATGCGGCGGATCCCCACTGTAATACGCTCTTCTTAGAAACAGTCGCTAGAAGGCATCGGCTAGGATTTATAACCATGGTTGCAGGCGTGAATCATATCAGCTTAGCGCTATGCTTAGATGATTACCAGGCTTATTCACTATAAAATATATACTGTCTGGCCAATCCCTACCTCTAGTTACAGAAATCTGTCCTCAAGTAAACAAAGATTACCTGTCTCACACGGATACCACGCTAACACGATCGATACCTCAATCATAGTACCCCGCGTGCGGGTTCATACACCTTGTTGTCCACCGCTTGTTCGGATTCGGAAATCTGTCAGCTCGCAATATTGCTCCTAGATTCCTTTTGGAATCTACAAGCGGGGGCCCCACAGTATATTGCGGTCGGGCGGGGAAATGTTTTGCCTCCCCCACTTGGGCGTCAACCGTCGTTTCCAGGATAGTAGCAGCATTCTGTTGGCTTCTTCGGCTCCTGATCAACAGACCCACAGTAGAAAAGATGGCCCTCCGACCACGGTAATAGGCGGACGCTGGCGGATGTGTACGGATACCTCGGGTTACGCATTCACGCTGGCATCGGAAAATCGGGTCGTGTTTCGCAATCTGGGTGCGTGCATTAGGAAGGTTTAGTAATACGAAGAGTAGCTGTTTTGGCGCGATGGAGGGGCCATTTGCGCGCTCGATTCGGCGCTTTGCACTAATGCACTCGAATCTGCTCACAAAGCCTGAAAGTCGAATGCCGTTCTTGACCGCATTCAGAATCGAAGCATGGCTGTGTGTGAAATGCGTTGTTAAACCTCTCTATTCGCCCGTCTCTATAATCGGGTGTCTATGGCGGTGACTGAGATGGCTTACAAAGAACTGTGCGTCAATCAAATGGCGCAATCGAGCAAATCTAACTGGGGTAGACAGGGTTGTATTGCAGCGGTGTCATGACTACCATCGAAGCAAGCCAAAGATGGTGGCTGACGTGCTTGGCATTTATCCGTTCGGGTATATAACGGAACATGAGCCCAATTGCCTGGACCATGCTTCAACCTGCCCCACGTGGGAAGGCGAGCCACTTTATGCGCTTCCAAGTTACAAGATGTGCATGAAATGGTCAGTCGCCGACGGACATACCGGTGGCCGATGTGTCGGCAACCGAAAAAAGACGCGGCCATAAGAGAGGCAAAGAAAGAAAAAAGATGAGCAGGACGAGACGTTCACGACAACGACAATGCTGGCAGAAACAGTGGTGCGAGAGCTAGAGGACCTACGGCAGCACGCCGAGCGCGTGGCCGAGTTCCTCGCGAGGCCTGACCAGGCCGCGCTCCTAGCCGAGCAGCTACACAACCCCGACGAGCTGCCGCGGAAGGACCTGTGGCAAACGTGCGCGGGCGTGGTCGACAGCCTGGACCGCGTGCAGCTGATCATCTCCCCATCCGTCTCGCTGCTAGCCGACTGCTTCTTCGGTAAGGCCCGTCCCGCCGCCGCCGCCGCCCATCATCCCTGCTCCTCATCCCCCGCTGACTGCCCGTCTAGGATACCTGCCAACCAAAGCGCTCTGGACCGCCGTCGACGCCCACGTCCCTGATCTGCTAGCGGCACACGGCCCGCAGACGGTGGAGCAGCTGGCGCAGCGCGCGGGGCTGCAGCCGCAGCGCCTGCAGCAGCTGCTCGACACGCTGGCTCCCCTAGGCATCTTCGCGCATGCCACCGACGCCACCATCACCAACAGCCGCGCGTCGGCGCTGCTGACGCGCGAGCACTGGGCGCAGTGGCACCGCTGGGCCGACCTGTACGGCACCGACTTCTTCGACGCCTCGCGCGCCATGCCGGCGGCGGTGCGCGCGGGCGAGCGCCGCAGCGCCGCGCAGCTCTCGTTCGACACGGAGCTCAGCCTGTTCGACTACATGGCCCAGTCCGGCCTGGCGTCCAAGTTCCACGCCACGCTGGGCGCCGGCCAGGTCGCCATGGCGAAGGGCTTTACCGTCGACTACCCGTGGGCCGAGATCGTCGACAGCACCAGCGAGCAGCAGCCGTTCATCGACCTGGGCGGCGGGTCGGGCGCGCTGCTGGCGTCGGTGCTGCGCGCCCACCCGCGCCTGCGCGGCGCGCTGATGGACCTCGGCCACGTCGTCGACATGGTCGAGCCGGACTTTAGAAGCAGCGACGGCAAGTTCGCCGACGTCGCCGACCGCGTCGTCGCGCTGCACCGCGGGAACTTCCTCGAGAGCGTGCCGCCCGCCGCCGTCTACACGATGAAGTGGTGCCTGCACGACTGGTCCGACGACGATGTCGTCAAGGTCTTCCGCGTCGTGCGGCGCTGCATCGACGTCGAGTCCGCCGTCAGCCGCCTCGTCGTCTTTGAGGCCGTCAAGACGGCGAAGCGCAGCGGCCGCATTTCCCGTTACGGCGATCTGGTCATGATGGTGACGGCGAATGGTCAGGAGCGCGCTGAGGAGGACTGGCGGAGGCTGGCTGGAGCGGCCGGCTGGCGTCTTGCGAACGTGTATCCGCTGCGGGATGCTTGGGCCGCGGGAATAGAACTCAGGCCGATTTAGCTTTCTCCTTTTTCTGTTTCCATCTTGTAGCAAATGTCAAAGCAGAACATTCCTTGTATCCAGCAGCTAAAGTCTTCGCTATCCGGTCATACGAGCATCGGGTGCCGATTGTGGTAGCAGTTATATATTCAAACGCTGATTGAGACATGCACTTGTAATTCCGCTAGACGAATTTCCACGAGAATTCATTTCCCAGCATGCAGCCTCTCACTCTATACACCCATCGATCTGTAAGTGATTGCTCGTACCACCGTCCCCCTAGACTGATAACCAAAGGGGCCAAATCCGTGGAAAGTGGCCTTCTACCTCACCGAGCTTGGGATACCGTACACCGAGGTATTTCTCGACTTCGACCAAGTCAAGAAGCCAAGCTTCACGCATATCAACCCCAATGGGCGTGTCCCGGCTCTCCACGATCCCAACAACGAAACCACCGTCTTCGAGTCGGGTGCCATCCTCGAGTACATCGCCGAAACCTTCGACAACGACGGCAAACTGTGCTACCCAAGCGGCAAGGAAAAGTACCAGCAGCTGAGCTGGCTTCACTTGCAGATGTCCGGCCAGGGGCCATACTTCGGCCAGTGCGCCTGGTTCTCGCTGTACCACGGAGAAAAGGTGCAGTCGGCCATCGACCGGTACGCTGCCGAAATCAAGCGCGTGCTCGCCGTCATCGACTCCCATCTCGCCGCGACCAAGTCCGATTACCTGGTCGGCGACAAATGCACCTACGCTGACCTGGCCTGGGTCCCGTGGAACATCGTCGCCCATGAACGGTTGGTCCCAGACTGGGATGCGAGCATGCAGCTTCCGCACTATTGGGCGTGGCACCAAAGGTTGCTTCAAAGGGAAGCCGTGCGCAATGTCTGGGAGCAGAGGCGGTTAGCGATCGAGTCTTGATTTCCCTGTCCTCTTTTCCACTCTTTTTCGTAGGAAAGGGAAGAATACACTTGAATTCACCTGTGTGAGGCAAATCGCACTAGATGATGCTTTGCACATCCTCTTGCGTGCCCTCCTTGCGTCCTTGTTCTGGCTCCCGTCATCGCTGTCGGCCACCGGCCGGTATCTGTCCTACGCTCGGGTGCCGAGCTTGGAACCACGCGGGCTGGGCAGAAACACCATGTTATAATCGTACGTGAAGACGCAGCAACCATTTCCGTTTTCCACCAACTTCACCCTCACTGCTTCGAGGAACACCAAAGAATAATGTCGGCCCCTAAAGACGATGCTGCCGCGCAGTCGGCGAGGGATCGGTACCCGTTGCCATTCCACTTTGCGGAAATGGATCGGCTGAGGATCCAGCACGAGTGGGTCAAGGGAACTTGCGGCGGTTTGATCAAGGCACCCATCGACTACAAAGCATCCGGGCTCCGCGTGCTCGATTCTGCCACGGCGGATGGTAAATGCGCCAGTTACCTCTTATTCCCATTGCAAGCTGACTTTCCGTCTCAGGATTTTGGATCACCGACGTCCGATCGATTCTCCCGGCCGACGCAGAATTTGTCGGATTTGACATCGCGTAAGATAATCCCCCCCAACCCTTCCTCACGCATGCATGCATGCATGCATGCGCCCCCCACCGCAGCCGTTGACGAGAACGAAACCTTGCCCCCAACAAGGCCAGAACTATTCCCACCAAAAGGCTGGACGCCGCCGAAAGTATCGCTCGTGACGCAGAGCCTGCTCGACGACTTCCCCGCCGAATGGACCGCGTCGTTCGACCTGGTGCACCAGCGCTTCGTGCTGCCCATCTTCGCGCCGGCCGAGGCAGAGAAGGTCGTCGCGCGGCTGGTGCGCTGCGTCAAGCCCGGCGGGTGGATCCAGCACTTCGAGCCGAACGCCACCGTCGTCGAGTGCCATCCGGATGCGAAGGCGCTGCGCCTGCTGCCGAAGCTGTTTGCCGTCTACATGCTCGACACGAATCCGTCGAGCAGCTTGGTGGCTACGCTCGAAAGGAATGGCGTCAGGAATGTACGGCAGCAGGATGTCGAGCTGGGCATCGGGAAGGCGCATGAGAATGTCGAGTTGGGGCTGAGGGGAAGGAAGGACGTGCTGCATATGTATGAGACGTTTGTGACGAACTTCAGGTAGGTATTGTTGGTGTTCGTTTCTGTGAGCGGCGCGCTGACACTTGAGTAAAGCGCGGATAAGTTGGGGATATCGCAGGAACGGTTTGACAAGCTCTACGCAGATGCGGTGGATGAGATTGACCGTTTTGGTATGTCCGTGCGGTTTACAATCACCTGGGGCCAGAAGTAAAATGGCGGTTATTGTCAGGACTACGGGTGGGTAGAGAAGGCGGAGGGGGTAGGGACGAAACGCGACTCGAAAGAAGCTGAGGATACAGGACGGACTCGTACAACCGGTCGGCGAAACCTCTTAGATTTGAGAATTTGTACCCATTCACATGCACATGAATAGTGCCGTTCTGTGAGCATATTCAAAATGACTTCAATGTCCAAATGATAAAGCGTATCGGAACAAGTACGGTCGTATTACGGCTTGCACAGATCAACGGGCTACTGGCAACCCGAGAGCCATCTGTTACTGGTCGGTCATTTGGGGGAGATATAGTTATTTAATTGATGAGTAGTGTCGCTGTTGGCCCTTGTAGCGCCAATAGTCAACCCAAAGACGTTTCCAGATGAACGGTGTATAAACAGGTCAGTCGAAGATCAATGCCAACTGTTTCAACTGGTCAAAGATGGGTGGACAGATGCCATCTTCCGTCTTGAACCCTGAGTACAATTCAAGACTCCCACTCCTGTCAATCTTTTTGCGAACATCCCGGCGTGCACCTGCACATCTGCTGCAAAAGAAGACGGTCGGAATGGCCGTCCGTTCTGACTTTCCAACCATGTACAAGCACCACAAAATCGTTCCGTTGACAGCCTCCCCACTAAATTCGAGATGATGTCTGATTTTTCTGCAAGTGGGAGGAATGCGGAAAGCGCTGGATCTTTCGCTTCCCAGTAACTGAGCTTTCCAACCTTTCAATGGAACCTCCTAATAGACTGCTCTGGATTTTGCCATGCGGGTCGGTGAAGTTCACGAAGCTTGTCCCAAACCCTAGATCCGCCGCTCAGGTGAGCATCGCTGGTTCTCACCTTGGTCGATGACGTTTCCATCGGTAGACTACAATGATCACCGCAGGTGATGGTGCGCACAGTACTGTGTATATCCAAGCTGTCGAACGTCACTTAGATTGGTGATTGAGCATGGACGTAGAGGGTTCCAAGGAAGACTGGCTCTTGGAAATTTGAAAATGAGCGGGATAGCTGCGGCTGTGGAAAGTCCCTAAGGTAGTAGAGTAGTGCTGGCACAGCTGAGCTCGAAGGCCCCCACATGCATGTCCACCAGTTGCACCTCCACGCTTAGCTCGCGCCACGTCACTTGTACGCCATCGGATGCAGGGCACTGTTTTGCCAAGATAAAACAAAACAAGCATGACGCCCGCGGAGGGTCGGCTTGAACGTCTTAGCTTGTTTTAGCTTATTTTAGTAATCTTATAAGACGTCTTACCAAAACAGAACCCTGATCGGAAGCTGTTGTAGAACAGCATTACGCAATTCCCAGTCCTGAGTGAAGTCAGCCTGGATAATATTGCCCGTTCAGCCCCCCAGTGATTCAACAGCAATCGAGCGAGAATTCCAGATGCGACATGCTGCAAAGGCCCATTACGAGTTGCCACTCCTCCCTGGCAGACCAGAAGGTCTTGCTACAGTTCCCTGGGGGATCAGGCTCCTTCTTCCAGTAGCTTTGCTCTGGGAGCCTCAACGCTGAGCCTTACTTGGAATACTACTACAACCAATGTCACGTTTTCAGTACCGAGCAGAGAACACACTTTTCTGACGCCAGCCAGCCGGTTCTTCACCGCATACAGACCCACAAAGATATCCTCGACGTCGCTCGATGTCTGATAACTGATGCGCTGACCCGAGAAGACATCGCGATAGCCCGCATTACCTCTGGGGACTCGCCAAGCGAATCAAGTGAAGAGCAGGATCAAAGAAACATGCTGCTAAGGAATTCCATCCATTGGGCTACACGAGTATTCACGATGATGGAGATTGGAGCGCCTTGTTGCGTCATCTCATCTCAGCAACCATTGACGTGGCAAAGGGGCGCGCTACGCTGTATGTAGCTGATCAAGTGGCACCAGGAGAGCTTTCGGAGAATAGCGTCAGGCTGCAGAAGATTTTCCCTGCGCGCAACCTTGAGCTTCTGTGCAACATTCGGATTGTTTGGACGTCGAATCGCGCAGATTATATGCGATTAAAAGATGAGGATACGGTCTTGATGATTCTTCAACATGCGAAGTTCTTGGAAACTGCCATAAGTACGGAACGCCCTTCTACACCGTGAAACGATCTACTGACGGCCCACTCAGAGGTATCTTTCCTGCCTGTTTCTGCAAAGAAACTCTATGCACTTTGTCACTTCTGCTACCATCTTCGGACAAAGAAACTTTGAGATGGTACAAGAGACAATGCGAAATGTGGGCGCTTGATCTAGAGACTGTTCAGTACCCACCCGTGCGCGTAGATGATCGACATATTGAACAATTTCGTTTTTGGAAGGTGCGTTTGATTATCTTAAAGGGGGTCTTTGTTGCAGCGGAGCCAAATACAATGACGCAGTGATGGTATGATAAATGAAAAGGACCACAGTGCTATATGTTCTGGGTGGCCATTGTTATTCTCATTCTTACCGTTTTCTTTCATATCGTCCAATCAGTTGAAGGGGGCTTGCAAGTATACGCAGCTTACCATCCAGGAAGCTCAGAATGGTGCTAGCCACAGTAATAAGCCTTTCGCACGCCACGTAGCAGTCTATCAAATAATAGCATTTCCCAGTTGTTCGTCGTCGGCCGTTCTATACTCAAAGAAAACCCTACGGATACCCAATCTCTCCTAGTATGACTCAAAAACCCAGCAGAAGAAGCCCGCTATTGCACAAACCTTCATAAATACAGTTAGAACTTTTGCTCGACAAGTTCTTCACTGAGCTTCCATAGCCTCTCTGCTTTCTCCGGATCGACCGCGTAGGGCTCCGGCTTGCCCACTTGACAGTCGTCTAGATATACATCCGTGACAGCTGTTCGACCTGGTCAGCCATCTATAGCAAAATAGTCCCAGTTGTTATATATACCATTCAAGGTGGGATCAAGCGCCGCAACCAGTGTGGTCGAGGCCCCTTCTTCTTGGCTCGGCTTCGGTTTGACGTCTCCCATCGTTGCATCGATTTGCGCCTGCATGGTAGGATCCATGCTCCTTGTTAACCCCGTAGCGATTGCTGTAAGTCAGGTCCCGGAGGGAACGTTAGCATAGATGTGCAAGCCCCAAGCATGGCCCTGATCAGAGGAAGATTCGGTAGGCAGTCGACGACGGCGCTTTACACGTACCTCCCGGGTGAACGCTGTAGGAAGCAACGCCGGTCCCTGCCCAACGCCTATTTAGCGCCACGGTGAACAGCACAGTAGCCGTCTTCGTGTGGCCGTACGTCTGCATGCCGACGTAGCCGTTCTTGGGGGCGCGGAGGACATCCGGCATGGCGAAAATTGCCCCCGCCTCTTCGGGCGGAACGGGCCAGCCCTCGCTGTTGTAGTCATGGAACCGGAACGGGCTGAAGCGGTGCGCCTCGCTGCTGACGTTGACCACGCGCGTCGCACCGTCGAAAGGAGCGACGGCGGCCGCAGCGACGAGGCGGTCTTTCAGGAGGTTGGTCAGCAGGAACGGCCCGAGGTGGTTGACTGCGAGCTGGCTTTCGATGCCGTCGGGCGAGTACGTGCGCTCCCACACGACCATGCCGGCGTTGTTCACTAAAATGTCTAGGCGCGGAGCGAGCGCCTTGATCTCGTCTGCTGCGCGCCGCACCGAGGACTGCGAGGCCAGGTCTATCTGGACTGATGCGACGTTGGCGGTAGGCCTGACGCGCTTGATGTCGCTGACGACCTCGGCCATCTTAGATGGCGTGCGCGATATGACAATGAGCAGTTCAGGATCACATTTTGCGAAGGCAAGAGCGGCAGCACCGCCCAGTCCGCCTCGGGAAACGCCGGTGATGGCAACTTGGGGAGAGGGACGCTCAGTCGAGCCCGCTCGCTGATCATGAGGGGAGAGCACTCACCAATGCGGCCTTTGATATGGCTACCGAAAGCATCTGCGACTTCGGAAGCCTTGGTGTCGGGGCCAAATCCAGAACATGACGTCATGTTGAGACTTTCAGAATTCGAAAGAGGATGAGGAGGGAGTGTTTTCTTGGATTATTCGAGTTAGGATAGTGGATAGCGGATCGCATTCGCGTTTAAAAACTGTAGCAACGAGCATAGCCACATCTTCGGACTTAGGCAGGAATGAGGCTCCGCCCATTGGTAGCCTCTCTCATGATGATTACGCGATGGGGAGATGTAAGGATGCGCGGAGATTAGGGCATGATTCGGGAAGCCGTCTGGGAAAGGTTCCTCGAGCTGGCTGCTGTCTAGCTGCGCGGTGAAGTTTGGATGGCAAATCCGCGGGCGCCGCGGATTCCACCTGCGACTCTTGCATCTATGACGTTGTTCCATTTAATAGAAGACCTGATAATTATAGCCGTGTCAACAATCCTTCCGATGCTGGTCGGTCTTGTAACGAAGTACACTACTTTTTCTAAGATGGGAGCGAACTTCGGGGGGAAACATACGAAGAGCTTGAAGCATTCGGTCGACACGAAGCCTGCAGCAATCAATGTACATCGGTCTGCTCTTTATCCACTAATAAAATTGGTCAGCTTCTATCCACGATTCTATGTAGGCTATGAGTCATCTTGTACAGCTTCTCCGCTACACAGAAGGAGAGGAAAAAATCCCACATGCCACCAAGGTGAATACACCTCCACGTAAAACTTTCTGTCTATTACTAGCGAGTGTGGCTACCTGCATAGCTGTTTTTTTTTTTTTGATAGGTTACTATGGCCCACCATGACCCAGTGATGCGAATGATCGAGGATTAATTCGTAAGATCATACAAAGTGGACTTGGTCATGCGGGTGGTGTCAAATCTATAGGCTCCTTATTATGAAGGTGTTGTGGCGTAGCCTCCACAGATTAAGGAAGGACACAGCCCCGCCGAGCATGGTCAAAATCAGCACGGGACCCGGAGTTAAGTGACTATCGGCCTTATTAAGGTCCACACGCTCAGCCCGCCAAGGCTCACTAAGGGAGAAAATACCAAACCCAACCTTTCTTTTTCCTAACGCCCCGATCAAAGCCTTGGCATCCTAAACCTAATTTTTACCAAAACTGATCTTCACTAGGTATGGCGCTATGGAACTTGAACGAAATCAAGGTACAAGTATTTTTTTTATCGCTATAGTACCAACTGGGTGTGTAGATGTCTATGATAGTAACGAATAAATATTTTCAATACTGCAATGTTGACCTGCCTGGACTAAAAATTAAATTTAGGCTACCAAGGTCGGATTTGGGTCACTTGTCCAAAAAAAGGTCGAGTCTGGTAATGATCCCCTCACTAAGCAGCCTACCGCAACCCAGCCAGAAGGATTAGCTAGACATGGCTCGCTGAGCTAACTACGCCTCCTGAGTACACTTTTCACCAATTTTGCAGCAATCTCATATATTGCTGGTGCCACGGCCTTCGCACGCAGCGCTTAGTTACGTTGCCTTACCTCGTTCTCAATCTTGTCGAGGGAGCCCTGCACGGCTGACCGACCTCTCCGGGGATTACGCTGTATCTCGTGACATCATATGGTCCGCTAACATCAACATTCTCTCCAAGTACTGATGTAGAAGCGGTCACCGCGAGCAGTAGGACAACGACCCGAAGTCCTGTAAAGGGCAATGGAAGAATGACGACGAGCACTTCCAGGATATCACCGCGAGCATCACTTTCAAAGATGGTCCCGCATCCCTCATGATTCAAAAACATCAATTCATGCTCGTAACGACGTTTGTCCGCCGCCGTCTGTCACCGTGTGGCAGTGTTCTTCACTCTACCAGCGTACGATCCGTCCAACACACCAAACCCACGCCGGCAGCACCAATGCAAACCCGACGTCGTTGTCCGTCCGCATCACGACGACGTCTACCACCTGCAGGGCTTTCACACAATCTACTCACCGCGGAGCTGGCGGCGGCGAGCAAGGGGACCAAAAAATGGAGGATTACAACACAGCAGGCTTCACGCCGTGGAAGGTGAAGAAGACATCAGCAGGGTCGACTTGGGCCTTGATGCGCTCCAGCCGCGGCAAGTTGGCGCCCCAGTACGCGCGCTGGGGCTCTTCGAGGCGGTCGTCGACGTAGCCGGCGTAGACGCCGTAGGCACGGCCGTCCTGCTGCTGCAGAAGCAGGTCGAAGGGCCCGCCGACGTAGTGAAAGGCGGGCTGGGAGAGCTCTGCTGCGCGGTCGGCGGCGATGAGGTGCATGTAGTAGAGCTGGTCGCGGTGCGGGAATGCGGTGGCGTCGGGAGGGACGTCGTTGTCGGCGCCGCCGTAGTGGTCGAGGATGAAGGTGGTGGCGACGCCGTCAGGGGGTCCGGCGTTGACGACGTGGTCGATGATGGCGTCGAGGCTGGCGTTGGAGGGCAGTGTGGCGCGCGTGACGGCGACGGTGCGGCTGTAGAAGTGCGTGTTCGACAGCAGCGAGGCGCCCGCGGGGTTCGCGAGCGTGGCGGGGTACCAGGAGGCCCAGGTGGTTTCGCTAACGTTGGTGGTGAGGTCGTGGCCGGCACTGAGGACTGTCTCCAGCGCAAGGGCGTCGAATGCGGCGCGCGAGCCGAAGAAGTGGCCGTTCAGCGACAGGCCGGCCTCGCTCCCGATGAAAACGGAGACGAAGAGGTCCCGCGTCAGCCGCGGGTGGGCGACGAGGGCGTTCCAGGCCTTGACGACGTCGGCGCAGACGTCCGAGGTGGCGTTGGCGATGCTGTATACAAAGGTGATGAAGGAGCCCTCGGGCACCGGCAGCGTCTCGAAGACGAACTCGGTGGCGATGCCGAAGCTGTGCGCGGCGCCGCGAGCCGCCCAGAAGAGGTCTGCGTTGTGCTCGTCCGACGCCCGCACGACGCTGCCGTTGGCCAGCACCATCTCGACCTCGCGCATCCAGTCCAGCGTCAGCCCGCTGCGCCGCGTACTCGACCCCACCCCGCCGACCGTCGCGTGCCCGCCGATTCCCACCGTCCCCGCGTTGCCGTGCGGCACCATACGCCCGCCTAGGGTCCGCAGCTCGCGCTCGACGTCGGCCAGCAGGTTGCCCGGACCGACGGCCGCTTTCCACGTCGTCTGGTCGACCGAGACGCGGTTCAGATTCCTCATGTCGACAGTGACCGACCCTTCGACAACCCCGAGGCCTGTACCCCATCTCGTCAGTGTCGAGATTGTACCCCTGAAGATGCAACTTACCGCTGTTGATGTAGTCATGCCCACCGCTGCGCGCGCGGACCTTGCGGTTGTCCTGCACCGCGCACTTGACTATCTCGGCCACTTCGCCGCTGGTGCTGGGATACATGACGGCTGCCGGCGCCCGGGGATACTCGAGGTTGCGCAGACTGACGTCCACGGTGGCGAATGACGCCTCGGACGGGAACTGGGCGCGCCCTTCATCTCCGCCAACAGCCGCAGTGAGGCAGCTCTGCAGGGTACTATTGTAGCGTGACTGGCTCCCAGCCGAGACCAGGCTTCCTGAGGTCAGCCCGCCTAGGGCAAGTAAATGCGTGAGGAATAAGCGAGCCATGTGTGATGTAGGAAGCTGGTTGATACCGAGCCCAAAAAAGCGCGAAATAAGACTCCTTTTATATGCATGTTTCTACCTATACTATCTTGCAGCATCCAAAGCCGTTAGCTAAATAAAATGCCATCTCAATCAGCTATCTATGACGTGGTGAATAGGGGTTTCGGATGCCGCGGGTTCCCCGGGAATTGTGCTCTAGTCTCCTGCCACAGGCTCTGTAGCTTTAGACCGGGGTTCCATTAGGCTAGCCTCCGCCGAGTCCAAAGGTAAGAAGGCGCAGCCCGTATCACGAAAGAGCAGCTTACGTGGCACGATCAAGCCAAGCAATGCCTATCCAGGAGAAGAAAGAATGGGGACTGCGGCGCGCCTATTTAAGAGTCGAGTGCTCTGGCTCTTCCTATATTCCAGCAGGCCTTCTCACCATCTTGAACTCACTCAACCTTCCATCCCCGTTCTCCGCTCAGGCCTCACCATCTAGCTTTCACTGCTCAGTATGCTTTCTAGAGTCCATCTTTCCACTCAACGGGCTGACAAGTTTGCCCTACTCGCCACGGTTCTAGCGATGCTGCCTTTCTCTGCAATCGCGAGCGATACGAATACCAATATCACCGTCCACAAAGCAACCTTCCCAACCCACCTTGGAATCGACTTGGCCGGCAACCTCTACCACCCCCACGGCTTCAACAACTCCACCAGCTACGCCGCCATCATCACCGTCTCCCCAGCCGGCGGCGTCAAGGAACAAACCTCGGGCCTCTACGCGCACAAGCTCGCCGAGCGCGGCGGCTTCGTCACCCTCGCCTTCGACGCCTCCTTCCGCGGCGAAAGTGGCGGGCAGCCACGCTACCAAGAAAATCCGCTGGCGCGCGTCGAGGACATCCGCGGCGCCGTCGACTACCTCGTGTCCCTCCCTTACGTCGACGCGAACCGCATCGGCGTGCTGGGCATCTGCGCGGGCGGCGGCTACGCGGCCAGCGCCGCCATGACCGAACGCCGCATCAAGGCCGTCGGTCTCTCGGTGCCCGTCAACGGCGGCCGCGAGAACAGGGCGGGCGGCCGGGAGGCGACGATTGCCGCGCTGCGGGACATTGCGGAACTGCGGTCTGCGGAGGCGCGGGGGGGCGAGCCGACCATCGCGGCTTGGATTCCGGACGAGTACAGGAATGCGACTGACATAGATCTGAGGGAGGCGTACGACTATTATCGCACGCCAAGGGCGCAGCATCCGAATTGGGAGAACAGGGTGCGATCGTCGACGATGGACGCCGTCATGGCTTTCGACGCCTTCGACCTCGCCGGCATGCTGCTCACGCAGCCGTTGCAGATCTTCGTGGGCAGCAAGCCGGGTGCGTTCGGGTCGAACCAGGATGGCCACTATCTGTACGATGTCGCTGCCTCGGCCCAGAAGGATATTGTGGTCATGGAAGGGGCGTCGCACTTCGACTTGTATGACATGCCCGAATATGTGGACAAGGCCGTAGCTACATTCTCCGCATTCTACGAAACGCACTTACGTTGATCTTGCTGTTGCATGTAATCATGGAGGTTCAAGGGACGATAATGAGAACAATAGGTATCCAGAACGAATCGCTGAGGAGCATATTTGCTTGGAAAATACATTTTATATGTCTGACTCTATGCTAGGTAGCGTGACTCGTGATAGTGAACTCGCTCTCAACAGGGGCTCCCTGGGGCCAACAGGCTGTCATTGAGTCGTATTAAGTGTTGGTGAACTAGTATGAGGCGGATCGGTACATTAGCACCATGCAGGGCTCTCAGCGTAGCGAACTATAGTACATCTAGCCGGTAATAGACCTCATCCTATCACCACGTTATCCGAAAGACTCCACCTTTTCATCGCGTTCGTTCGTTCGATGTCTGGATCGGGTTGACTTGTACGGGGTGAACCGGCCTTGACTACGTCAAGCTTGCAAAGGTCTTGGGTAATCTGATCCCAGACAAATTTCTGTAGCTCAGCCTGCTCAGCCCTGTCTTCCAATACCAAGCGCTTTTGCTGCTCCTCAGACATATCTTTCCGTTTTGCACTACGGATTTCTCCCAAGATGTGAATGAGCTCAGCCTCGGATGCCCGTTTCCTGTCGAGTGTATACCGCTGGCCACGGACATAACGCCTCGTCACATCGGTGGCGCCGTCTTTCGAGAAGGCGATGCAGTAAGACAACTTTTTACCCCACCCTTTACGCTGTTAGTATTGAGATGTTGCGAGGCGTACTTGGGAACACGACTTACCTTCACAATAGATTCTAGGGTCGTCCCAAGCCTCTGCATGGGCATCTACGTGTATCCATCTCTTCTGGTGCTTCGAATACACCTCGGTCCAAACGTGGTCTTCGGCATTCCACACCAATCTCACCCTAGCGCCAAGTGCGTGGCAAAGCATCGAGAAGCATTGAGTCCATTCTCCCGACCGCCCCCGTCTGGTACGCATGAGCACAAACGGGTCGTTGTACCGCGGAAACCTTTCGAAGTTGCCACAGTATCTGTTCTCGCAGCGGTAAGCCTCCACGGCTCTCGCGCCGCGGGCCAGCTCCTCGGTCTGCGGTACAGCCATTCCTATCCCAGTAGTTTTGCTGCGACAAATCGAACAGGTGGGATTGTCAACCCATTGGAAGAAAAATCTCTTAAACCACCTCAGAAGCGCTTTGATGACACAGTCCTCGAAACCCAGAATAGGGCGCCGAGCTGGTGAATGTGCTTTTGCGTCGGCACGGACGATCTCGAACTCCTTCTCTGCTTGTCGGTGGAGCATATCCAGTGGCAACTGAGCGAGCGCCTCATCGAGTAGGTCCGGATTGTTCCACTGAAATGGTTTGCTCGAGAGTGACCACAGCAGGCCCTTGAATCTGATTGACTGTTGGCTCTGTGGTTGCTGTGGGCTGATTGGTATGTTGTGGATTATGGGAGATGAAGGTTGCCATGATGACGGCGATGAGTTCTGGCGTGCCTTAGCCATTTTCGCCTTCCGCGCTTCGCTCAGAGTCTCGCGGAATGTCCTCGTCAGCGAAGAGGCTTCACTGCCGCTGATGGCTGTCGTCGGGACCCTCGGCATGCAACGAGAAAATCGGTTCCAGATCTGAAGTTGTGATGAAAGCCTTCTCCGGATATCCTGCAGAACGCCATGTGCTGGTATAATGTAGGCATTGCCAGAGCCTGGACTCCCGGCAACAATGTGGCCTTCCAGGTTTCCTGTCTCTTCATTGACGACGATGGAACCGCAGTCCCCCTCGGACACAATGCCATCCAGCTTTACTGACCAAAGCTCCTGCGTCTTCTTACCTCCAGGGAGAGTCATGATGGTGGGCGTACCTGAGAGCATCCCGCGTGTGGCTGTTCCGAATCCGGTGTAGGCCACAACCGGAGCGTCTCGAGGGGTTAAGCTGGTACGCATCCGCGGCTGAATTTCATGATAGTCGCAATGGCGACGGACATCTGGTACTCCTCGAGCTGACCACTGGCCTCCCTTCAGCATGACTAGACAATAGTCCAGCGCAGGATTGGGACCATCTTTTGACGAAAGCACTACATCATCTGGAGTATACGTGAACGCTGGTAATGCTCCAGATACCCCAGAGTTCCGTACTCCAGAATGCCTATCGACCGCAAATGCGCTCTGGGTAGTGGTTTCGTTATTGGGCTGCTGGTGAAAGCTACCACTGGGCTTGTCTTCGTCGCTGATATCAGAAAGCTCTCCATGTCCTATGTCCTGGGTCTCTCCGTCGATGCTCAACTCGAAGTCGTTTTCGTCATCGTCCTCGAAATTCAACGTCAACTCATGCGCGAAAAAGGCATGAGAAGCTGTTATGAAGAGAAGGAGGCCGTCCCAATTGAAAACAGCACCGACTGTAGCATTCACCCGCCGGTCAAATCCTCGTTGTATCTCAATCCGGCGTCCGACTGGGTTACCGCATCCCACATTCTGGATTCCTGAAGGTCGGGATACCTGCATCTTCCCGACTGCAAGAGGCTTCAGTTCGTCAAACTCTAGCGGCCGGGTGCAGTCCCCCGTTTTGAAGCCCGGGAAGTTGGCGAGGATATTGCTGTCCTCTATCTGCTTCCGGACCGTCTTCCGCGCATCGGACTCTTTGCTGCAGAAGAAGATGACAGGATACGCGCTCTTTCTGGATTTTCCGATCATATACACCTGCCAAATGACGGGCGTTGACACAGCGTCGCCATGCTCTTCCAAATGCTCTTTGATATGATCTTTCAGGACAAGAAAACTTCGTCGAACTGCTCCCTTGGCCTGCCAGCAATGCAGTCTCCCAATCTTTCGATATTCCACTCCAATAGATTCCTCGAAATTATGGGTTTCGTCTGAAGTCTTGCTGTCTTTTGACTCCAGCCTGTGAAGAAAACGCGTAAAAGGGTTCGTGGGTGTAGTCGTCATGTTTGCTGCCACATACGTCTTTAAGCCCACCGCGAACCAATGGTGCCGTCTGGACGCTATGACACAGAAGGCTTGGCGTGCGGAAGCCTAAAGTTGAACCCAAAACTGGACGAGGAAGAAAGAAGGTGAATAGACTGGATTATTGGGCCAAAATTTCTACGTGAGAGTTGAGAATCATGAGAAGAACGGTAGAAGGAATTGGTGGGTAACCAGCAGTGGCTGAGTCCGCGGGGTGCGGCGAAAAGGTCGACGTAGGCTGCCGAGGCTCAGCTGCATGAAGGTGCAGATCTGCCTCGCGCGTGCTTACTTGTACACGCGTCGAAGACGCGCAGCACGATGGGCGCAGACGGGAGTAATGTTGAAAATTTTAGATGCCTCTAAAAGCATCGCATGGTATCATTTTCTTGACGATTACCCGCCACATTCATTGCAACAGCGAGTAGTCGAAATGCCGGATACCAACTGCTTGAAGCGATCCATCACCACCTGCCATCCCTCGCTAGAGGAGAAGTCGATCCTCCTCAACATCATCTGGAACACAACAATAAACCCCAAGACTTCAAAGACGCCAGCACTGGACATTGACCCTTACCTGGAGTACTACGCTGAACAATGTCACATCTTCAGCCTAGAACAGAGTGGCTTATCAGCGGACGGGCCATCTGGATTTGAAATCTCGGCCCACGAAGACATCCTCCAAGTCGTACAGAGACTAGCAACAGAGCCGCAATCAAGACAAGATGTAGTGCAAAGCCTCAAAGCATTACGAGTGCACCCCTCAGAAAAGGCGGAAAGCGAAAAGGAATGTACCGGTCAAGATTCAGCCCCCAACGTCGACGTCATCAACAACGCAATCGATTGGGCGGCAAGGCTGCTGACCATGATGGACATCGGCCAACCACATTGCGCCTATTCTGCCCAGCGGCCGCTCAGCTGGGAACAAGGCTCCCTGCGCGCATTCGTGTCCAATCGCCTAGAGCCCGAAAGGCAAAGCGCAGGAGGCTACGTACGCCTGCCCAAGCTATTCAACGCGCGTAACCTCGAGCTCCTTGCCGGAATCAAAGTTTCTTGGACCAATAATCTCTCCGACCATCTGCGGCTGAGGGATGATGACAAGGAGGTTCTGATTTTCCACCACGCAACGTTCCTCGAGAACGGCCGCACGTAAGCTGCAACCCCCACACCCAACGATAGCCCCCACAGCAAAACTCATCGCTTCGCGTAGAGATATCTTTCCACCGGGCTTCTGCAAAGAGACATTGCGCACGCTCTCACTTCTTCTGCCAGCGTCTGATAAAGACACGGCAAAATGGTATAAGAAGTACCGCTCCGTGGAGAAGCTCGACCGCAGAGCAGTAAAACTGCCGAACCTCCGCACTGACGACCGCCAGATTGAGAATTTCCACTTCTGGCGAGAACGTCTCGCGATCCTCAAGCAAGTCTTCGACGAGGCTGAACCCAGCACGCTCTCGCAGTGGTGGTACGATAGGCGGAAGGGTCCGCAGTGGTATACATTTTGGGTCGCTGTTGCTGTTCTCGTGCTGACGGTATTCTTCGGTATCGTGCAGTCTGTCGAGGGCGCGATGCAGGTGTATCGTGCTTATCATCCTGGAGGGCCGGAAGGGCATTGAAAAGAAGTCTGATTAACCCTTTTCAATTCGGCCCGGTGTGGTTCGCTTTCCTCCTCCACGGTCTGGTGGCTTGGGGTCTGCAACATCTTTCCCAGGCTGACTGCGCACATCGACCTGCAGGTTCATTTTTGACAAACGAACGTTATACCATTGGGTTTCACTGTGGATGTCGACTCCACGATACTGTCCCCGCCGGCTGAATGGTATTGTAAACGGCATTGGTGCAGTCGACGAACTCCCACCCATGCTTACCAGCCACGGTAGCTCAGCAGTCATTTCATAATCAGGCTGCAGAAGCGGGGCTTTGTGGAGGAATGCGATTCCTCACTATATGGCCTAAGAGAATAACCCCTCGAACGGTTCCGAGTAAGTTGGATACTCTCTTAAGATTTACCTTGATGATGAGAGTATAAAAGTAATTAATCGGATGAGGGAAAAGACAATTTAGGGCGTAATATATGTATGAAGTTCGATCGCCTCAGGCGAGCATTGGAACTTTCAGTTGATTGAAGAAGTCGAAATGTATCTAAAGAGTGTTCTATACAATCTAGTATTCCCTTCCTCATTGGCATAGGTCTGTCGGCTTCCTAGAAACCCACTTCCTCCATCGCCATTGAATGAAAATTTCAGACTCTGTTTAATATTGACACTTCTCCGCCAACTTTAAGTCATGCGTCCACGGGGAGCCTTTTTCCCGAACGGCGTTCTTAGATTGTGCAGCAACCGTGATTTTGGAGTCTTTTCTGGTGGCGAGGTCGTTGCTCAGGCTTCGCTCTCTCTCCTGCCTTCTGGTTCCTCCCTCGCCGAGACGATCTTTTTTTCTTCCGATGCCTACCGCTGTGTGGAGTATGAGAATCATGTTCTATGTTATCTATTAGCCGGTATAATTTGAACAGAAAGTAAATACAACTGCTCTACGTACCTTCCCTCAAGCTTGATACTGGGGGTGCTTCGCGAGTCCAACTTTCCCTTGGCCTTTGTGCCTGAGTCATCTCTCTGTTTGCAGTAGAAGTGATTTCGTCTTCGTTGTCTGTTGATATCTTAAGAAACTCCTCTATAAGAGAGATATATCATTCTACGTACCTTCTCTAGAGCTTAATACCGGGTCAATCTCGATGTTCGAACTGAGGGAGGTGTGTTCTGTAGATAAATTTTGACTTTTAGCGCGGCTCGGTAGGACTACTAACATAATAAGGATAATGTAAGTACCTTTCCTTGAGCTTGATACTGGGATAATAATCTCGTTTTTTGAGGCAAGCGAAGTAGAATCTATATTACTCTTTATTAGAACATCTCTACAACTCGCTAAATAAGGTAGAAAAATAAATCTTACGTACCTTCATCCAGGTTTACTGCCAGACTAGTATCGCTGCATGAGTTTAGAGAAGTATTTTCCGAATTCTCTATCATTTGATATGTTTGTGTAAGACAGCGAACACAACACACATAATAGTGATACACACCTTCGTTTGAACATGAAATTGGATTCATATCCAAGTATCTCTTGAGTATTTCCGTAACTGTGCGGTACCCGTATCTTGTTGCCTTTGCCAAAGGAGCGATGCCTTTATTGTCAACGATCCTTGGGTTGACCTTTCCGGAGTCCAACAATATGTCAACAATTTCTGGGACATTGTACTTTACTGCTACTGCAACCAAGGTGCGTCCTTCTTGATCCTGCGTGTTCCAATCATGATTGAGCCGAGCGTCAAGGTCGAGAAGCGCATTTTTGATGAGTTCGACGGTATGTGCTCTGTTCTTCCGTCTTTTTCTACATTGTCTTACAAGTAACATTGGAACAGTGCGAAGGAAGGAATCGGTCCAATTGAACATAACATTGTATGTCGTGAAGCATCTCTTTTGCGCCTTCATTAGAGGGCTTTTCCCAGTTACGTCGAGACTCGTGGGATTGCTGCCACGGTCGAGGAGGAGTTGCACGAGCTTTAAAGATCTATAATGCACATGTAGAGGAGTTTTGCTGTTTTTGCCCTTGGCATTTGGATCAGCCCCGTGATCTAGGATGGCTTTAATGACTGTTTCCGTGTGGCATAAATGAAGCAGTGAAAATCTTTCGCTCCTCATTGACGCGACTTGTCGAACCGAGTGTTCTTGGTAGCTTTGTTCAAATAACAGTTGAACAACATCATCGTGGCCCGATGCTGCCGCTACGAAATGTGGCGTGCCACTGTCAGTTTGGTCAAAGGTCGTTTGCTTCATGCGATCGGCCCCTGCCTTCAGCAGTATCTCGACTACTGCACTGTTTCCCTTCTGCGCCGCTAGACCAAGCGCCGTATATCCTACTCCTACTTTACGATATCCACTTCTTGCATCAACTTTTGCGCCTGCATCAAGAAGTCGTTGTACGAGGTCCTGGTCACCCTGGATGGTAGCAATGGCCAAGGGTGAATAAAGAGCGGGGTCCGCTTCCGAGTTCAACAGGTGCTGAAGGCAGTCTCTGCTCATGTTCTTTAGGATCCAATCAATAGCATCTTGACGTCTGCCGAGAAGTGCATACTGAAGCAGGAATACACTATCTTCCCACTTAAACGAACTCAGCTCCAACTTTTGCATATACGGCACCGCGATGCTTACTCCAGCGATTAAGAGGAGCTCCAAAAGTGTCAGACGGAAGGGGTGTCGCACCAGCGCTTCCATCAAATCCATGTTGATTGGATAAAAGCCGTCATACCAGAATCGATACAAATTGTCCACCTGTTGCGCGAGCGTTCGATATGCTCTAAATACTACATGGATAGTATTCTTCAAACCAAGGAATGGACTGCCCAATTCATTCGAGCGAAGGTTGCATGATTGAGGCAGATAACCATCTCTTCCCTTTAGGGCGGAGATTTGCAGCAGATCTCGCTGATCCACGTTATCTTCTTCGACTTTCATGACATGAAGCAGCCAAAATGAATGCGCATACTCTGTGAGAGCGAACTCAAACGTCAGAGGGATTTCAATTTCCCGAATGCATGCAGAGTCTTGGCTGTAAAATGGCTTGTCAACGATCTCCTCAAGTAAGAGGTACTTGATGCATGATCTTGATAGTTCCCAATGTGGGCTGAATCTTGTCTTTTCGATAGAGGCTGCAAGTCGATTAAGACCCTCTATCTTCAGGTAGTCAAGCACAGATTGATGCATGAGTTGTAATGTGTGCCATCCACCATCATAAACTGGATCATTGAGCCTGGTGTCTTTTGATCTAAAGAATCCAGCGGCGAAAACAGAATTTTCCGGGCGATCAGATTTCTGAACCTGGACGAGGCCGCGAGAGATATTAGTGACAACTTTTTCCATAGCTGTTAAGTCGAAGAAATCTTCGCTCTCAGAAAGTCTGGCAAAAGAAGTGTGCTCCATCCCAGCATCCACCGCCAGTGCATCTCGAAACTCCGCCAAAGAGAGTGGTCGAGCGGCGAATATCAACCATGTGAATAGTTTCAGGGCTTGCTTTCGCTCGCAAAAATCGCCGCTCAGGATGAGGGAGCCATACAGATCCTGTAGTCTGCCCGGTACTTTTTCAATGGCTTTTCTGATGGTCTTGAAGGCGTTGCCTCTGTTGTGAAGGCGGGTAACCTCATTGAGGACGACTGAAACCCATTGAATGATACCATTAGCTCGCTTGGCAATGATATCCTTGAGTGACTCGTCTTCTCCCCGCATATCGTTCAAGGTGGGATGAATTGTGATTAGGGTTCTGATGTCTTGATCGTTCTCCTTTTCAACGCGAATGCAGAGGCCACTGTTGTCGTACATCATAGGATAGTACCGACAGGAGACAATGATATTCAGTCTTCCTCCAGCAGTTTCAGGGGAATGAGTCTTCGCGAACTTTTTCAACTTCGCAATCAGACCCCCTGCAGGAGTGGATACTGAATCGATCAGGGAGCTCTCTACCTCGTCAAGAGCATCGATCAGCACGGTAATTGGATGTTTTGGGGTTTCCTTCGTAAGGATATTGAAGAAACATCTGCCCAACTCTTGCTCTGACCAGGTCCACGAAACTCCATACTCTCCTCGGGAATATTTGTAGTTCCTGTATGTCCGTGCCAAACTTGTCAAGTAACTGGGGAATGACTGAAGAACTTGATGTAGGAGAGTGCGGTACAGCCCAAGTAATGTGTGCTGCATCTCTGACTTCCCCCGACCATGAACAAAGAAGGCGGCAACAATCTCTTTGTCACAGGATCGGCTATTTTTCCATTGGAGGATATATTTCATCAGCGTTGATTTCCCAGCTCCAGGAGGTCCAAGAATCCAAAGAAGGTTTGAGCGTGACTCATGCCACTGCTTGAATCTAGAATTCTCTAAGATCCAGCTACAAGTACCTTCAGCAGGATCCGTTGCCTGGACTTGGCGATCATTCTGCTCAGCAAACCATAGAGATTGAAGACACGCTGCAATCATGTAAGCTAAATAAAATACATGCATTGGCGATTATGGCTACGGACCTTTCTCATCTTCAGCTGATGGAAGTGATGTTGGAGCTATGTTCTGGTTTCCCAACTTCTCAATGACACCTGCAAGCTGATGGCGGATGTGTTCATAGACATGATCGTGTACCCCACTCAGCTTCACCATGTTACTGTGAGTGCGTTGGACTTGAAAAACGGAATGATCTCCATCATCAAACACTCTGCCTTGCGTGGCCGAATCTGTGCTGACTAGGATTTCCTCAGGCCCAGACATTGACCAAGACCCATCATCCTACATAATTAGTCAGTGCCTTTAATACACCATTCATAAGACCCGGTCAGTTGAACATACCTGCCGTTGGGCTGTTGGAGATTTGAGAGTCTCATAGAAATTGACCGTGACCGTATCTTTGAAGCTCCGAGTAAATCTCTCACTAATCACGCGAAGTTCGGCTGAATTCTGGTTATCCAAGGCGTATATGATCCTTCGATTTGTAATGTCGGGATTCATAGCGATGAGGGATTCAACATTCATTCCTTGGTTAGGAACACCGAAGAAGAAGAGGGCCCGCAGAGATAGAAGATTAAGCTTGTCTTGGTCATTCCGAGAATCGACCATGGCATTGAGAGCCTTTTGTGAGCCACGTTAGTCCATGCGTGGCTATTTCGATGGATGAAAACTTACAGCTTTGACAATGATACCGCCGAGGCTATGCGCAATAAACACGAGTGGTATTTGGTAAGAACTCCGTCTGAGGGTCGCAAGCGCCTTTCGAAAAGTATCCGCGATATCAGATATGTTCTGAAACGTCTCGTGCTCCAGTGAAGTGTCATAGCCGTAAATGAAAACACGAGCCTGCTCGAAGTCTAACGGCAGGTCGTCTCGCAACCACATGTGCCCCCTCCCAGCCTGTTTAAACGAGCCAAACGCATGACCATTGAGGCCGCTTATAGCCACGACATCAAACGTGCATACGTCGTCTGGAGTGCCATGGAGAGGAGTAAATCCTTGGAAATGGGTATCAAGATGGAGTCGACGTTTGGAACTCGGGATCTTGATGAAGTACTCCGGGTGCCGAGCCAGCGACAGAGGAATTTCCGAGAAACTCAACGTTGCAACCCACTCGTTATCTCGCACAGGGTTACAAGCGAGAGATTGGATTTCGATGTCGACATTTCCATAGGGAAAGAATTCCTCAGCAAGGATCTCTTGGATTTGTCTCTCTCCATAGTCTTTCGGTATCCCCCGAAGTCTGAAGCACTTGTCCTTGTCGAATACCATCGTCACGTTCTCGTCGTGCTATCGTGGGCTGGTGGGATTCATTGGCGCAGGAGCAAGTGCCGGCCCCAAGCTGCGTTGTGCGCCCAGGGCCCCGGGCCTTGGTATATGAGTGCGGCAGAGGGAAAGATTCAAGGCGGAATCGTGGCCTCGGGCTGTTCTCGAAGCCTTGCAGAGCGAAGCGGCCCGCGCTCAAAAGGCTGGGGTTACTTCTGCCTTCAGTCGTTAGCGAAGAGATATCTAGATGGTAGCGCTCATACTTTGGAACAGATAGCACCGAGCTTCGAATGAGGGACGAAGTGTCAGAGGAGGAAGACCCAGCTCTTCTGATCAACATCGACGTGTTGTGTCTCTGTTGCCTGATGAGTTGTCAGCGCCCGGCTTTAGCGCCTGATCTAGCAGCTACCAATCAGGGTCTACGTCGGGATTACCCCACGCCACAAGCTTCGTGTAACCACCAATGCGTGCTGATGTCCAAGGTATTCTCGGCTGAGAGCCTCAACTGGGGAGGATGATACAGAGAGAGAGGTACTGCAGCTGATCGCTAGCATACCTCAGATGATGTTTTTTAGAAAAAAAAACAACTCATACGTCGTTGAAGCTATCGTCCGGGTGTAAATGTCGAATTAATAATTATACATTCACGTCCGGAAGATAGCTTCAAATACCCATAGCATGAGCTAAAAGTAAGGTCACCCTAGCCATCGGGCTATAGTATCCCCAAATTGAAGTCAAAGTGCTTGGTATCGGCGTCCTCGTGCACAATCGGAGGAGGATACCAGAACAGTTTCGGAATTGGGAGTATGAACTCCTCATCACGCTTTTTCGCCGTGAACATTCTGGCCTTCTTTCTTTTGGTGCTCATGCGATCTTGGCGAAGCAGAAACGTCATCACAAGGTTGGCGTATCGGCGCTCGACGTGGCTCCATGATTCAGTAGTAGTGAATTCATCTTCTATTTTGCCGTTGAATGAGGGACCTCCATCAATGAATAGCTCAATCTTGTGGCTTAGACGCTTCTGGTAGTGAGCTGCTTTGCCGGCGTCTGGGGCGATTTCTGTGCCGAAGTGCTGGAAGGGGACTTGGTTGTATGCCTGGCTAGGAGCCTGGGAGAACTCAACACCACGCGGCTTTAGAACTGTGGTCTCAAAATCAGGATCATCGATCGACGCGGTTTTGCCGGTGCTTTTGGCTGTGGCTGCTGCGGCCCTGGCTCTCTTAGCAACAGGCTGGGCGTCGGAGGCTATTGGATCGTTCGCCGGGCTTCGTGGACCATCGGATTTGGACATGTTGGCTTCGAGCCAAAGCTCATTTGTTTGTATAGGTTCGGAGTCAGGGAACTCTGGGTTGACATTGGAGGCGGTTGCATTACGACTGCTGCTCCATGTCTGCTGTGTGGGCAAGAGCGACCGCGCGGAACCCTAGATAGCAAATGTATGGCCTCTGACTACGCTTCAATTTTTCTTTCTTTTGCAACTGGATTCTCCGTTGGTTGAACGCAGAATTGTTAATTGGCTGTACCTTTGCCTACCTATCCCGAGGGGTGCGGTAAGGTTAGGGCATAACGCTGTTGGCTGAAAAAAGAAAAAAGAAAAAAACCGGCTGAACGATCATCAATAGCGCGGCCATCGTCCCGTCCAAGTGCGTGTGACTTCCAAGCCTTCCAGTAGTTATGCGAAATGATGATGCTAAGTTCGTGAGCTTTGATGAGTATATCAACGTTGCTGACAAACAAACCAGCGATATCAAAAAGTCTAGATTGACTGTTACTTTCACACGATTCATATGTAATGTCTAGCATTTGAACGGGTATATACATTGCCGAGTATTCATCTACGAGCGCCCTCGCCCGGCAACTCCACGTCCCGCGCACGGTACGAATCCATCCGCCCCTCAGCCTCATGGACCAACGCCGGCACTTCCAGCTCCAGCCTGATCGGCGACTCCAGCTGCGACCGCAGCAGCTCGTCTGCATCCTCAACCCGGTTCTCCGGCGCCTCTCCAAGCCTCGCCCTCCACCGCCACCGGCACCGGAGTACGCAGCCGACCGCAACAACCACAAGCACAAAAACGACAGCAGCGAGGCCGATCGCCACCTTCGCCTCTGTCGAGAAACACTTTGAATCCGCGACGATATTACAAGAAGAAGACGACGACGACGAGGAGGAGGAGGAAGAAGAATCAGACACCTCACCGACCGCCTCCAGCGGCCGCAGCACCTCCGCCCAACTCTCATGCCACGCCTCCGTCTCGCCGACGTCACCAAGGCTCGTCGCGCCCTCAGCAATCGTCCTCACATCCTCATCCGCGACCCCCGGCCCCGGCGCCTGCGCCAGCCAGGCATACCCCGTCTCCCACTGGCGCGCGAAGAACGCGGCCTGCAAGAACGCGCGGCCCAGCACCGTCTGCGGGCTGTTGCGGCCGTCGCTATTCGCGTTCGACGGGCGGCACGGGAAGTACGTGGTATCGGTGCGGATCTTGGGGATGTTGAGGGTGAGGTTGAGCAGGGCGAAGGGGACGACGATGTCGACGGGTGTCGCAGCAGCAGACCCGTTCTTGAAGGTGAAGGCGAGGTAGTGCGGGGAGGAGGTGATGGCGTGGTAGGCGGGGGAAGATGTGTTCCACAGGTACAGCTGGATGTTGGCGTCGAAGGTGACGGGCAGGTGCGCGGCGATGGCGTCGCAGGTGGTGCGGGGGAGGTAGAGGTACGGGACGGCGGGGTCGGGTTGCGCGGAGAGGGGGGGCTTCGCTTTGACGTCGCCCGGTTGGAGGAGGTGCAGGATGGGTGATGTGTCGGAGGAGGAGGAGTTGAGGAAGGCGGAGCTGCCGTTGGCGACGCCGAGGTAGATGTCGGTGAGCCAGAAGTAGTCGTCTTGGACAGCGATCGGGCTTGAGATGGTGCGTGAAGCGTCGTAGCCGCCGAGGATGAGGCTGCCCGGGACGTTGTGCATTGCCGATCCCATGTGCAGCCCGAAACTCAATGATGGGTAGGCGTGTTGCTTGTATCCGTTGGAGAGTGCGTATTGCGACGAGACGGTGCCGTTTGTCGTGTTGTAGTTGAACAGCCCTGAAGAGCCGTGGAGTGAATACTACGAAGTCAGCTCAAGGATAAGGGTGATTTCATCATTAAGCACTCACCAGTCCGGCATCGAGGGGGTAGTGGTTGTCGTTTGCCAACGTCACGCTGACGTTGTCAGCAACTGCGACCGCTGTCCCGTCCAGATGCTTCGGCGTCCCATGTTTTGAGTGTAATGTGAACCGCTCTCGTATAAACCGTAGGCTTCCTTTCAATCCTGTCAGATTGTAGATGTATCCACCCTCGAAAGTCAACAACGACGAAGTCGTCATCGGTGCACTATCTCTGTCGTTGTCGAGGCTATGGTTGTTGGAGCCCGCCTGCGGGCTATTGTTCCATGTCGAGCAGCTTGCTGCGCCCGACCCGTAATTTGTGGCGTTGATGATGACCGAGAACTCTGAGAGGGCGGGGTACATGGGTAGGTATTGCTCAGAAAATCCTGTGGACACGTTTAAGGAGTTCCACGGTCCATCTAGGTTCACTACAGCATGTAAGCAGAGTATCATAACCACGGGGGCAGTGCTCCGTACCACTATTCTCAGAGAACGGCATTGAAAAAGGCAGTGTTTCTCCAGCCGCTGAAACTGCAAAAGCCAAGACGAGGCTCGGGGGTATCGATGTTTGAATTGAACTGAACATTGTAGGAATGATTGGGAAGTTCTGATGCTTCCGGATTGGGTATCAAAGTGGAGAAGGAAAGATGGGAGATATTGAAACCCAAGAGAGGGCCTTATCTATTTGCCATCGTATATAAGCCGAGTCATGAAAGCTCGGCCACTTGTTGTTAAAGCCACTACCATTCCTGATCCCAGGACAGGGAGGGTGGCCGAGGCAGACTGATTGTAAGCAGATCCTTCCCTAAGAATTATGTAACCCATCATATCATCGAGAGTTACGAATCGAGAGTACGTGCGGTTTGATTGGCAGCTGACGCGCATATCTTGGCAAGTGATGGAGGAATCCTATCCTAATTCTTTGGTACAGGAACCGAGCTAGAATCCATGAAAGGCTCACCGGGCGTAACGCCACGCATAGTAGCGCGATGTTGTCAAAGACTAGTGCTTACAGACCCAACGCCGACTACTGCCTACTAGCAACCAGCCGCAATAACTACTAGGCTTTAAGGCCACCTGGTAGGGTCTGTATAGTTGAAATCAAGGACAAAAGAGAGTTGAAAAGGAAATATAAAGTCTATCTAGAACGTATTAAGTGGCTGCAGAAGTATGCGACAAGTCTGCTCCCTCAAGAATTGTTTCATTGTAAGTTGTGGGTTGGCCGCGGGACCTAAGATCCTACCGAGGTCAACCTTTCATCACAGATCCTTCAGCAGCAGCCTCTTCCATAGATCAACTAGATGGACGTTTCCTACTGTCATTTGTATTGGTCTAGGCACCCTCGACGTTGCGACAAGTCAATCCCTTACATTCATGAGTTTTGTGGTCGAGTAGGCCGCAACCTGTTTATCCCACTAGCCATACGCAGCATGAACACTCAATTTCTTTGCTCTAGTATTCCAGCAAAGTCATTCTGATGGTTCTGAGAAACAGATAGCTTGATTCTGCAAGACATCAATTCGGGAGCTTTCAGGTGCCTGCATGCCCAGAAAACGCTAGTGTAGGCAAGGCGAGGCGCAGAGATAGAGCAGACGCTTAAAACCCCTAGTTGCGCTTGGACAATGAATCTTGGTGGAGGAAAGAACCCCGCAAACCTTCTCGACCGAAAGCGATTCCGGTATACTTGTCGTCATATTCCACAAGATGGTTATTTCGAAAGTTTGGACTACTCTTGGGTCATGCATCAAAGGTCGTCCCTCAGAGAGTCATTTATCGACAATACTGCAATATTGCAAAATGAATAGCCGTAAAACATATCCGCGTTTTGATAACGTATCCCAGTGGGCTAGTGAGTCTTGTTGTAAGTACGTATGAAAAACGTCGATCGAGGAGTCTTGGAGTTTCAGCTTTCCTGTCATCCGAATCCCATCGGCAAAAGTGTTTGGAACCATTCTGGCCAGATAGCCTCCTGTCAATAACGGTCCCGGCTGATCAGTGTGATCGGCACTTTCACTGCAAGGGCATATATCAGGGAGGTTCCCAGGCGCCAAGACCAGCGAACAACCGAATCCCGCATACAGCTGCAGCTAGCTGCTGTCAGCCAAGGGTGATTCGCGGGCGCGGGTGTTCGGCGCATCTAGCACAATCGGCGCCTCTAGCGCCCCGAGCGGCTTCAACGCCTCAACGCCTCCAACGCCTCCAACGCCTCGAGCACATTTAGTAAGTTTCGCACTTCTAGACAATTCTATATATAGAACTCGGAGATCTAGTTAAATCTATTGAATATATAGAGAACAAAATAGAGTGACAGCTCTACTGAGAGAAACACTATTGAAAAGTGTATCGAGATTGACGCATTTCATCAAATTTCTATGCCGGCATTCATACCGGCATATAATTTTTCGTTATGCGCGCACGAACTTTACTGATTGTACTAGACCATTCTAACTATACTAGCGGCGCAGGAGGCGCTGGCGGCTGCATTTGATCGATGTTGGGGTGCGTAGGGCTGAGTCCGGCGTCTCCCGGCCGGCCGGCGGTGGCGGCTCTGGAGGCTCTAGCGGCAACTCGGATTGCTTTTTTGCTTATACGCCCAGCTCTAGCTGCTACTATTAGCTGCTGCTAGTTAGTAGGCAGGAAGTTTTACTGACGCAGTGTGATCTACTGGTGCGGAATCCTATTTCTTCACTAGAACGTTCGATCGCGGTCCGGTTCCAAAGTTTGGCCCTGTCTTTACATCAATAGCAGCCATAAAGCGTCTGTTGGCATTCGGACCGGCCTTCATGCCGTTTGGAGAATTCTGACATCCATCTGGACATGATGCGAAACGTTTCATCATCATTGCAGATGTTTCACTAATGAACCACCAACCTCTGCCATGTTTCACCATCACTCGGTATCGGTCGTGCGGAGAGATTCTTGCATGAGACTTTATCGGACACTACCGGTGGTACAGACGGGGAATTCCAATTACGTTGACGAAACGCTGATACGGGTTTAAGTTACGTTTCGTGTACATTCTGGAACCAGTATTACAAGAATCGCGTTAGTATCCAGGAAGCCAAGTACTGGTGATGCCTACCAGTAAGTGATTTGTGGTATGCTAACCTGCGAGGAGATGCTGGGCCGCTTGGCCACCAATAGTCGTTGCTTCCTTGACTATGTATAGTTCATACACATGTGAAGGAAATAGGCACAACGGAGGTGGTACCAAATAATCAAGGTAGCTTGACTAACCACCCCTAGCGCTAATCACTGCCGTGTGATCACTCAAGTCTTATTGCGGAAATTTCTATGAACAGATTGTAGAAAGGAAATTGGAAAGCCATACAAGATAAAGAACTAAACAATGTAGACTGTGCTGTGTCCTGGAGTGGGAGGTTCCAGTTCCAAACGTGATTCCTGTTCATCCATGATGAACCCCATTCCGATTCTTTCAAAAATCTGACTGACTTTAACACCAGCTGCAAGTCTTTCGCTTTCGAGCGCGGGGACCTCCCTAAGAAGAAGAACGGTGAGATGGGACCGTTTACCAAAAAATTTGGAAAATCCGGACTGATAAACGATAATCGCCCAGGAATCAAAGTCCTCAGTCTCGCTAATTCCATCCAGGAAAATGTTTCTGGTGCCTTCAATGCGAACACAAACAAGCTTTTCGTGTCGCTTGATGTAATACTCAATGTGTGGCATGCATCTGTTTTGGCGAATTTCAACTCTTGCAATAGTTCCCTGCACTACCAGACATGGTCTTGACAACCCTGAGATTGTCACAAAGATCACCTGAAGAGCACTGAGCTTCCACCTTGAGACTGTCCCCTGTTCATGATGAGCGATCTTACCACGCCCAAGGCGGCAGAAATTGATCGGATGGCCAGACGCTGCCCAGCTCCAGGATGGTTTGATTTCGCAGAATGCGAGGCTTTTTCTCATGGCAGAGAGCGCCTCTGTATCAATTCTGATAGATATCTCGGTATCCAGCTGATGCTCATCATCCTCGGGCTCTTCGGGCTCTTCCCAAGCAATGTCTGTCCGAATAGGGACACTCCGGCCTCCAGATAGACTCGAAAGGTTGATGACGGAACAGCCTGTAATAGATCCCCGGGAATTATCCCGCAGAGAGTTGTACCAGGTAAGTCCATTGTAGAAATCGTGTTCCCATAAGCCAAATATGTATTGACATTGGAACAATGGTTGGAAAAGGTCGCTTAGTCCTTGAAATGCGATGAATCGGTCGGTTTCGTATGAGAACTTTCTCAGGCAGTAATCGATGATAAGCATATCCCATATTTCGAGGAGTTCAATTTGCGAAAGGTCATGACAAACTTTTGCAAAATCAGACAAGTTCAGAACAGCGCCGCAGCTTCCGGGTTTGTTCCAGATCCAGCCATGCTCGGAGAGCGCATGTTGTCGACATTTCAGGAAAACCTCATCGTGGCCAATGTGGAGTACTCTCGGCGACAAGAGCCGTTCCTGCAAAGTCCATCCACGCGTTGCTAGAACTGAAGACAAATAAGCTTCGGTGAATGCACCAGCCGATCCAGCTGGGGGTTTGGCCTGAAGATAAAATGTGGAATTCTCTCCTGGAATCGGAATGCGAATACTGTGCACAGAACGCTCAAATAATCCGGAGTTACTGTGTGGTGCTTTTAGCGCCGAAATGCAGACAAAGGCTGATTGGTATACCAGTCTCATGGCATCTGCTTCTCTTCTCCAGTCTTTCGGGTCTTTCTGTATGATGCAGAGTGAATCTATCCAAAGAAAGCGAGTACCCAAATGCCTGACGAGCAACACAGTATCCGCAAGGGTTCTGGGCAAAATATTGATGTCAATACCAATCCGGTAGGCCTCGACCCTATATTTCAACAGAAAATGCTTCTCGTCGCCTTCGCCCCAACAATAGCTCAGGGTAGCGTATTTATCCGATCATACCTCCTCTCTCAGAGCAAGCCGGAGGATTGGATCTGCAAGTGTGCCGATGTCGAGGAGCCTTGTAGGCAGGAAATTGGATGGTGGTTCAGGGTCGCAGCAATGATTGTGGACGCATAACTCAATCATGCTAATGGCATGGGAGACAATGGCGCCAATATCGTCCCTTGAAGCTATTCTTTTGCGTTGCCATCGAGCTATGTTGATCAGCTCATTGGAGTTGACCTCAGGACCTCGGAGCATAAGTACAGATCCATCGACCGTCTCATAGTAGACCTCAGAATCTCGGCGTATAGCTACAGCTATATTGGCCATCCCACTGGACTGGGTACCGGAATCTTCATTGCTCATGGAGATGTCTCGGAGGAGAAAAGACCTCCCAATATCCTCAAAGGATTCCTCTGAAGATTCTGCCGTAAGTATGTGGAATTCCTTTTCATTGACTTGAAATGAAATCAAGTGATCCGAGGACATTTGAGAGTTGCGCGCCACAGACGTTATCGCCGCACAAAGGCTGCAGCTTTGATTCGCTGCATTTTGTTGCGTGATGCAAAGCTCTTGGTGCTTGAAGACAGTGACTTGTCTTTGCTCGGACTCCCTGGAAGATGGATTCCACTTGACTGATTCTGTCATGATGGTCATCCAACGGGTGGCATGGGAACTCTGGGCTGGAGGTATCCCATTACTGAAGCCACTATTGCGCCACTGGGATAAAAAGTCAGTGCACAGCTCGCAAAGTGTTGTCGACATTCTGTCGTGACACCTTTAACAAAGCTGAGTGAGCCCTGTCCCGTGCTGTTAGCTACGCAGATTCCAGGCCTGGAAAGAATTCGAACAAGAAATTGGAACAAGACCTTTGTAAAACGCTAGCGGGGTACTCAAATGAGTTTGGAACAGTATTCGAAGCCTCCTTCTTCAAAAAAAAAAAAAAATAGAAGATGTCCCCCTGTTTACGCATCTGGTTAAAATGTCGAGACTTGAATAATGGCGAGAAAGCGCGGGATAAACTCTTCTTAGCAAGGCTAAGTAGTTGAAACTATATAATTGCTCTGCGCGCAGACTGAAGTACGACTCACTGTAAAGGTTTCTGCATCTGCCTGGAATGTGCCCTGATGGTCGGCGCAATGTGTCAAGCGTTTGCGATACGAGCGCATAATCAGCTTAAGAGCTGTTGAATACGACAGCTTGGGCTGCTGCCTGCCAGCGCACATGGCTTGAGCCCCATGTACTACTCCTAGTTCGGCTAGATAGCGCGACTTTCTCTACACCTTGGGCTGTTAGAACACTGTTGAGATAGGGAATCTTTGCATGAGGCTTTCTCTTACCCAATCAGTGCTGCTGGTTATATCTTCAGACTCGCGGATGATGGGATCACAAGACAATAATATGCAGAACAATATTTTTTGGTGCTAACAAAAAAGATTTGTTTTGATTTGCTAGGCTTTTAAGAGATGCTGAACCGCTAAACCATGACCGACGTTGTTTTTTTGTGAACTATTTAGAAGTCATACAGGAGAGAAATGAAAGACAAGACCCATGAGCACAGCACTCTAGTCAAGGTACTTCAGGTGACCACCCTCGTTGGTAATCTTCTCGGACAAGACGAAGCGGCGGCGGTGCATGGTGCCATCAACCTTGCGCAGGTCGGCAACCATGACGTTACCGCTGTCAACAATCTCCCAGCGCTCGGCGGTGCCAGAGAAGTTGCCCGTCTGGCCGCGGTGGACCCACTGGAACTCGCCATCGCGGTTGGTGATGATCTCATCGAGGTCGATGCGGCTCTCCTGGAAGCGGCCACCGCCGGCGTCGCATTCGGCGACCAGGAAGCAGTGGTTACCATCAGACCACAAACGGGGGCTGCGGGACGACAGGTGGTAGTTGCCCCCGTGCATCTTCTGGTGATGACCAGCATGCGAGTCACCGCCACCCATAGGGTGCTGAGGGGGCGGCGCATGGTGCTGCTCCTGCTCCCTGCGACGACGATCTTCCTCCTCACGCCTGCGGCGATCCTCGTCTTCACGGCGACGCCGCTCCTCGTCGTCGTGGCGGTGACGGTTCTTCTCGTCCTCCTCACGACGACGGCGCTCCTCCTCCTCACGGCGGCGCTGCTCCTCTTCCTCCTCCTTCTTCTTCTCCTCCTCCTCTTCCTTCTCGTGTTTGCGGTGGTGCGCGTACCCGAGCGCGGCACCACCGAGCGCGAGGCCGAGGGCACCGGCGGCGCCGTATCCGAGCATCTTCTTCCTGCGCGCGCGATCGGCGTCGCGCGTCGTCTCCTCGTCGCTCTCGTTGTCCGACGACTCGCTCTTGTCGTCCTCCTTGCCGTCCCAGCCGACCTGGTCGCGGTCGAAGCGCTCGACGCGCTTGACGCGGAACTGCTCGCCCTCGCCGACGCACACGTCGTAGCAGCGCAGCGTCTTGCAGTTGATCTCGTCGGCGTAGATGGCGTCGGCGTTGACCGTGTGCGCCGTGATGGCTCGGTGGGGGGACTGCGGGTAGTTCTGCGGGAGGAGCGTCTCCTGGCGGGAGATTTGGGCGCGCTGGCAGGTGACGCGGCGGGCGTAGATGACGCGGGCGTTGATGGTCGAGGCTGTTACGGAGCGGGCGTAGAGGTCGCCGCGGACGGTGTAGCTCTGGCGGTGGATGGAGCTCTGGCCATCGTCGACCACGGCGGAGGGGTGGTTGCCCATGGTGGCGGTTGAAAGGAGAGTGTAGTGATTGAGCTGTAGGATGGATAGTAGGATGAATGGACGAGTGGTGGGGTGGTGGGAGTGATGTGTTTAAGGGTCTCGGTGAGGTGAGCGGGGGAGGGGCAGCTAGAGCTGACTTTATATGCGAGGCCACGCCAGCAACCCGCGGAAGCCGGCAACACGGGCGGGCGGGATGGCTTGACGAATACTGGACCAGCACGTATTCCAATGGCCTCAGGGCGCCTGTCCGAGCGCAAGCTCTCAGCGTCTCCCGTGGTTTGTCGCCAGCTCACCTGAAACTAAGGGCCGCTAGCTGTGGCTGAGGCGGGGCAGCCTCGCGCCATTCGTACGCCCGGATCCACCGCACCCCTGTGCGCTCGGAATAGCGGCACCTGTGGCTGTGCCAATCCGGCCGCCCTGACGGCCAAACGGCCCAATTGCGGGGCATGGCGCTGGAAGTCATTGCCGCTCGATCGTCGTGCCTTCCTTGCTCTTCCATTCTAGACCGGATGCACGTCTGACATTTTACACGTCGTTCGAAGCTCGTCAGACAATGAGCAAATGATGCTGACTTACGCGTTCAATTACTGTGCGACAAGTCTCCCTGCGCCGCAATTCTGTCCGCCATCGTACGAGGAATAGGCTTTGCGGGGTAGGCGGCCTCGAACGCTAAACATCAACAAACATTGGGCTCAAACGGTCGTTGGTACCATGGTCATCGCTTGCCATCTCTTTCTACTACTGAGATGCAGTCAAGCACATTTATAACAATCAGTCCCCTCGGCTGATTGAATCTGACCCGATTTCTCCAACTCTTGACCGCTTGGCATCCTTGCTGCTTCCGGTAGGTACCAAGACCGCCGCGACTTGGTTTTCGCTCGAGCCTCAGACTTTATCTATATTCATTTCGGTAATTGCACCTACATCCCACTTTCCAGGTGCGGGGATCCGTCTATAAAGTATAGCTTTTTTTAACACCCTGCACCATGTCGGACCTGCATCTCCGCCGAGGCTCAAATATCTGGTGTTTCGCCCAGACTTTTAGTGCAATTGCAGAGCAACACCAGCTCTCAAAATGTTGAAGTCTGTGCTTTTGGTAGGGATCTCCGCCCTCACCACCGCCAATGCCGCGACATACGGCAACAACTGGGTGACGACCCGGAAGGACCCTGCTGCGCTGGCAGCCCAATTCCCCAGCCCCAACACCACTCTCCTCTCTCCCGCCTTCCTCTCTTCCGAAACCATCCCCGCCGCCTTCACCAATGGCACCGAAGGCCCCACGGACGATGATGAGCTGGGTACGTCTCTCCACCACCACCCCTCTAGCCAATTGCCCTCTAACCTCCCGGCAGACACCTACCTCCGCACCCTCGCCTCGCGCAACCCCTGGATGACCTACACCGCCGCAGACTTTGTCTCCGAAGAAGGCCGATCCTTCCCCTACGTCCTCCTCTCCAGCCCCAACACCACCTCTTCCACCCCCAAAGTCCGCGTCTGGCTCCAAGGAGGCGTCCACGGCAACGAGCCGGCGGGCGACCAATCCCTCCTCGCCCTCCTCGGCCTCCTCTCCTCCAACCAATCCTACGCCTCTTCCCTCCTATCCTCCCTCGACATCCTCGTCCTCCCACGCTACAACCCCGACGGCGTCGCCTACTTCCAGCGCGCACTAGCCACCAACTACGACCCGAACCGCGACCACGTCAAACTCGCGCGCCAGCAAACGCGCGACATCAAGCGCCTCTTCACCACCTTCGCGCCGCACGTCGCGGCCGACATGCACGAGTTCACCGCCACCCGCCGCTACAACGGCAGCGAGGGCGCCGACCTCGTCTGGGCCGCCGACGCGCTCTTCAGCGCCGCCAAGAACCTCAACATCGATCCGGCCATCCGGACGCTGTCGGAAGACGTCTTCGCGCCCGCCATCGCGGCCGAGCTCGAGGCGCAGGGCTTGCGGTGGGCGCCGTACGTGACGAGCGATTCGGCCGGCAGCGGGAATGGGGTGCTTGCGTTGGACGAGGCGGGGAGCGACGCGAAGATCGGCCGCAACGCGATGGGGTTGACGCAGGCGGTCGTGTTTCTGTGCGAGATGCGTGGGATCGGGATTGCGGATCAGCATTTTGCGCGGCGCACGGCGACGGGGTTGGCGATGGCGGAGGCGATTGTGAGGACGGCGGCGGAGTTCGCGGCGGAGGTGGTGGAGGCGGTGGAGGGGGGTGTCAAGCGGTTGGAGGAGGGGGATGGGGAGATTGTCGTGACGAATTATACGGTGGCGGAGGATAGCACGTTTGAGATGATTAGGGCGAGTGATGGCGTGATTGTGCAGCAGCCGGTTAAGTTTTCTTCGTAAGTTTCCTGTGCGTGGCGGGATGGAGGGGTGCTGATTTTTCTTCTGCAGGGCCACGCCGACGACGGCTAACCTTACCCGCGCTCGCCCCGAGGCGTACCTCATTCCTCGCTCCTGGGCCGATGTCGTTGCTCGCCTGGAGGTTTTCGGCCTCGAGGTCGAAGAGCTGGCGGAAGGCTTTAAGGGCACGGTCGAGGTTCTCAACGTGACTTCTGCGGTGCTTGAAAAGTCCTACTATGAAGGTGTCGTGCGGGCGGAATTGGCCACGGAGGCGTTCGAGAAGGAAATCGAGCTGCCGGCTGGAAGTTTCAGGGTAAGTGCGAAGCAGAGGAATGCTGCCCTGGCCTTTGTCGCCCTCGAGCCCGAGAACATTGATTCGTTTGCCGCCTTCAACATTATTCCGGTCGAGGCGGGAGACGAGTATCCTGTTTTCCGCGTTTTGGCGTGAATTGAGAGCCGAGGGGCGGCGGCCAGATTACACTTGTAAATAGATCATGAATTGGACCCGGATGTGTGTTGAAATAAAGTGAAGAGTGCCGGCGGGGGTTTGCGGCGGACACGGCAAGCCTACCAACCGGAGCGGTAACTCAATGCACCAATCAGAGAGAGTACAAACGACGGCCCTTACGTTTCCCTACAAGGCATCAATACATGAGGGCCTTTCGTGCTGTCATACCACAATGGCGTGTCCGGCAGTTTTGATTGGCGGGATGTAATTTTCTCCACCGAAATGGCCCGAAAGGGCAAAATAATGCGGCCATTACGGAATATTTGAACGTTTCGCTTAGTCATAGCCTGGCCCCAACACCACTCGTCTTGCATCCTGCGGCTCGCCACAATTGCTGTATACAAAAAACTCGCATGCCGAACAGGCCACAGGCCCACTTTACTACCTTTTCTCCTGATGATCGAACCGACGGAAGCCTTCTCTCCAAGCTTTTATTTGGCCTTCTTCCCCATGCGTTCTCTCGGCGCCAAGTTCCCCAGAGCCTCGAATCACTTTCTTCTCCATGGCACATATCCAGCAGGATGAAGTCGCCGTTCCAAAGGCTGCTGAAGATCCGAGTACGCCGTCCCAAGCCAAAAACGCACCACATCATGATCTGACCAAACACCCAGACTATGACGCCGACACGCAAATCCTCGACTGGACCGGCCCCTCCGACCCCGAGAACCCCTACAACTGGCCGACGTCCAAGAAAACCGTCATCACAGCCGTCGCCCTCTTCGCCACTTTCACCACCATGCTCAACGGCACCATCATGACCGTCGCCCACGAAGCCATCAACGAGCAATTCTCCGTCTCCGACGCCACCTTCCCGCACTCCTACTGGCCCGTCACCTCCTGGGCCGTCGGCGGCGCCCTCTGTTCCTTCGTCGTCCTCCCACTAATGGAAGACTTCGGCCTGCGCCGCGTCTTCCTCGCGACCTACTTCATCCTCATCCTCTCCCTCATCCCGCAAGCCGTCGCCCGCAACTTCGCCACGCTCATCGTCACCCGCTTCTTCAGCGGCGGCTGCGTCGCCATCCTCGCCAACAGCACCTCCTCGGTCATCGGCAACATCTGGGCCGGCGACCACGCCCGCACGATCCCAATGACCCTCTGGATCGTGCTCTACCTAGCCGGCAGCAGCACGGGCCCCGTCATCGGCGCCGCCATCTTCGCGCATCTCCCCTCCTGGCGCTGGATCTTCTACTGCCAGCTCATCTGGTACGCCGTCTTCTTCCCTCTGTACCTGCTGCTGCTGCCCGAGAACCGCGGCGACGTCCTGCTCGCGCAGCGCGCGGCGCGGCTGCGGCGCAAGGGACAGAACGTGTACAGCCGCCTGGAGCTGCACCACACGCCGCTCCCCGAGCTCGTCGCGACGAGCCTGAAGCGGCCGCTGGTCATGCTGTGCACGGAGCCGGTCGTCATGGTCGTGACGTTCGCGGCGGCGCTGATCATCGGCAACGTCTATCTGTTTACGCAGTCCGTCGAGCAGGTCTTTGTCGGGTTGTACGGCTGGGACGCGGTGCAGGCCGGGTACGTGCAGGCGGCGATCGTGGTGGGCGAGCTGCTGGGCCTGCCGGGCGCGCTGTTGTCGGCGCGGCTGTACTTTGCGTCGGCGAGGCGGAATACGGAGGTGCCGGGGTCCCCGATTCCGGAGGCGCGGTTGTATGTCAGTGTGCCGGCGGGGTTCCTGTTTATGACGGGCGGCATGTTCGTGTATGGGTGGACGGCGTATGCTCAATTGCCGTGGATCGCGGCGGCCATCGGGCTCGCGATGATTGGGGCGGGGAATACGGTGGTGATTATCGCGTTTGCGGATTATGCGGTTGATGCGTATGCGCGGTTTGCGGGTAGTGCGATGGCGGCGGTGGCGTTGGGGGAGAACTTTTGCGCTGGGTTTCTGCCGTTGGCGGCGCAGAGTTTGTATACGGATTTGGGGTATCACTGGGCGAGTACTTTGCTGGGGTTCTTGTCTTTGCTGTTGTCGTGCATGCCGATTGTGCTCATCATTTGGGGAAGGAGTATCAGAGCGAGGAGTCCGTTCATGAAGGAGGCGACGATTGAGGAAAAGCTGGAGGCTGAAGGTGAGAGTGATGGGACACCATAAGATATCGATAGTTGTGGGCGTTTCAACAACTACAGCCCTTTTTTTCAAAAAAAAAAAATAATTGAAAATTCCGTTACAGCGAGCCAGCCGGTCGTATTGGGGAAATGATAGACACGTCTTGTATAGACTTAGAGAACAAAATAGAACTGACAGTTGAGTTAAAGAAGCCAAGCGTACAGGTCTTCACGACAGTGACTTTCCAGTCGGGGTAAGGGTGCAGCAGCCAACGGAAAATTACCGAATGGCGTTAGACTAAGAATCGGAAATGGAAAAAGGCGGGGCTATGTACTGAACAGAAGAAATCGTTTTTTAATGCACTGGTCAGATCAGTCCAATCTATTGCTCGAGTCTGGATGTAAATGATACAAGTCTACTCTTCTCGCTTCGCAGCCTCAGGTACCACTTCAGCCCACTCATGTTCAACCCGCCCGTACATTATATCACTCAGCCAGCCTTTAATCTTGGTCGTAATTTCGCCGCCATTGCCTTGCGGTCCCATACCGATATGAATATCATGACCACGATGCCGAATCTGCGAAACCGCACAGATAAACCACTGTAACCAATCAGCACCATTCCCAACTCCCCTCGAGACTCACTTACCGCCGTCCCCGCAACAAAACACTCCAACAACCTCCCCTCCTCTCCCGCCTCCACCACCTCCTTAATCCCAAACCTCCTCTCCACAACCTCCACCTGCCCGCCCAACCTCTCCCTCACCAACTCCAAACAACTCCCCCTCGTCACCCCATCCAAGATCAGTCCATCGCCCAACGGCGCCGTAACCACCTCCACCACCCCATCCCTCCGCCTCCACACCACGAAGAAGTTGCTCCCACCAGCCTCTGTGCACCAGTCCTCCTCACCGTATAGCCAAAACACCTGCCCGAACCCCTGCAGCGCCGCCTCCTGCGTCGCCGCGACCGTCGGCCCGTAGTTCGCCCCGACCTTGGCGTGCCCGAAGCCGCCCGGCCACGCTCGGATGGCATTGGCAGGTGAGGTCTGCAGGCGCAGCCCGCCAGCGGGTGCGTCTAGCGCTGGCATGTAGGATGCGACGATGAACAGCAGCGCTTCGGTCGGCCGCTGCACGCCGAGCTGCGCCTGCGTCCCCACCAGCGTCGGCCGCACGTACAGAAAGCGGTCCCTGCCGCCGCCGTCGCCGCCGGGAGAGGCCGCGGGCAGCCAGCGCCCCGCATCGACAACCAGCAGCGCGCGGACCAGCGCCGCGAGTTGGAGCGGATCGGGCGCCGGCAGCGCCACGCGGGCGGCGGAACGGCCCAGGCGCGCGCAGTTGCGGAGCAGGCGGAACAGGCGCAGGCGGTTGTCGTCGCCGCGGTAGGCTTTGAGGCCTTCGAAGCAGGTGGTGGCGTAGTGGAGGCAGGAGGCGGTGGGGGGCAGGCTGAGCGGGGCGTAGGGTTGGAGGGCTGGGGCGGACCAGCCGGTTGCGTGGTTCCAGGAGGCGAGGATCATGTGGTCGGTGCAGATGGTGGTGGGGGAGGCGGCGATGGTTGCGGCGGAGGGGACGGGGCGAGGGTGGGGCGCGAGGGTGTGGGTGAGGTGGGTGGCATCGATGGGGGCGGGGATGGCGTTCTTTTGGTTGGTGATGGGTGGTGGTGGACCATCTGTGGATGTTGGAGAGGTGAAGGAGGCCATGTTGGTCGTGGGAGTGACGGTGGATGGTGCTGTGACTCGCTGGGGACCGAGGTGATTGGAGGTGGTGATTTTGGCTATCAAGTGCCAGGAGGATTTGCGGGTTATATAGTGACAGGGCTTGTTGCCAGTGTAGAATTTAGCTCCGCGTTGAACTAATGGCTTGCAAGTGAAGAGCCAAGTCATTACGCGGCGACTTGATGCTTTTCGCCGAGAGCGCATCTCGGCCAACTCTACAGTTCAAGGCCGAAGCTACGCGAACGCCGTCTTCAAGCGCCAGGACCATCGGCAAAAAAACCAGAACGTGTTCTATGGAAAAAAGGTAAAATTTGTTTCCAGCACTTCCTGGATGCAGGCTCAAGAGAAGACCGTCTCTGTTGCAATTCCTCCATGGCAGCCATGGCTTCCGTTGATCATGTGCATCCTCAATCAAGCAGTGCACTGCAGCAGCTTGAAGAGCTTCGTGTCCCTACCTCGTTTTCTAGGGTAAGCTTAACTGGTCCGTCCTGTAAGAAGCATATACATGCTGACCCACCTTGACAGCTTCAAAAGTGCCGAATTGTATGGACGGGCATATGGATTTCATGGAACAGCAACCTTGGTTCATCGCTCCCATCTGGGGCTGTCGACGCCATACGAACGGAATTCTCGATCCACAGTGCCACATACCTTGTCTGTCTCAATTCGTTGTACATGCTTGGGTATACCATTGGGCCGCCCATGTTCGGTCCCTTGAGCGAACATATCGGCCGTCGGCCGGTGCTCATTGCTACGTACATCAGCTATCTGATTTTCACCATGGCATGCGCACTCAGCGACCGCTTTAGCCTGCTCTTGCTCTTTCGATTCCTCGCCGGGCTTGTTGCTGCTGCCCCAAACGCCGTAGTCGGCGGTCTCTTCGCAGACATTTACGACAATCATGAAGAACGGGGCAAGGCCATGGCAGCTTTCCTCTTAGCCGCATCAATGGGCCCACCTATTGGCCCCATAATTTCCGGGCTTGTGGAGAGGTTTTCCTGGAGATGGAGCTTCTGGATTGGTTTGGCGATTGGGGGCGTAGGGCTGCCGCTCGTTCTGCTTCTTCCCGAGACATTTGCTCCAGTCCTGCGAAGACGGCTTCACGCATCCACCCGGGCGGAGAGTACTCCAGCGACCGAGCCTTATGTTAAAGGCCATCATCGATTAGCCACAGAGTTAAAGGTTGTCTTTGCGAGGCCGTTTAGCATGATGTTTCAGGAGCCCGTGGTCCTGTTCACCTCGCTTTATCTTGCCCTTGTTTACTCAATCCTTTACCTGTTCTTCCAGGCATATCCTATCATTTTTCATGGTAAGTAGTTTGTATCTACTGTTGATTGCGCATGTCGCTAATCCGTGCTCAAGGCGTCTATGGGATGCCCCCAAGCACCAGTGGCCTCGCATTCCTGCCAGGTTGGTACAAAGTTCTCCCATTCACTGTTGATACCTTTCAAGTCTAACGCGAAGTACCCTGCAAAGTGGCGGCAGGCTGCATAGCCGCTCTCGGTATATTTCTCTGGTACGAAGCAAGGTATGCCAGGTTCAAAAGCACAGGAGCCCGATGGACACTTGACGACGAATACCGCCGCCTACCACTCGCCTGCATAGGAGGACCTGGGTAGGTGTACCCCTCCTGCATCAACCTCTCTGCAATATTGACCCAAGTAACTTCAGTGTTGTCGTTGCCCTCTTCTGGTTAGGCTGGACATCTGTTTCGATAATTCACCCAGCCGTGCCAATCATGTCGGGATTCTGCTTCGGAGCAGGCTATCTTCTCATCTTCATGGCTATGCTGAACTACCTCACTGACGCATATAAAACCTTCTCAGCATCGGCAAATGCCGCTGCAAGCACCACGAGATCCCTCGCGGCCGTCTGCCTTCCCTTCGCTGCAGCTCCTATGTATATGCGGCTAGGAGTGCAGTGGGCGTGTTCTCTTTTAGGCTTCGTTGCGCTCCTTATGAGTAGCGTCCCGTTTGTGTTTATCTTTCATGGGAAGACTCTTCGAAAAAGAAGCCCTTTCTACCAAAAGCTTTCCGCGGCCTCCTCCGATACTGTGTCGTTTGAGAATCAGACGCAGATATCCCGGAGGTAGTGTTTCAAATCAAGCCTTGAATATGTGCTTGGCGACTCGTTGGATCTGGGAACAGGACAGTCCCAGCCAAGTCTTGGGGCCGGCACTGGGATGTTTGTCTTTTATAGTTCTCGTTCTCCTTCAACGTCCTTTTATCATTTTCGCCATCACGAAGCCGCAGATCTAAGTCAAGCAGCAAATTTGATTACACAGTCTAACTTCAACAGCCATGTCAACAAGCATCCTCAGCCCCAGCGCTCAGATCCGGCCAATACAACCCCTCATAATCAACCGCATCCTCCAAAAATTGCAAATCAATAAACGGCTGCTCCAACAACTCCCTCAACGACGGCTCCGCCGACGTCATCCCCACCGTCTCCGCCGTCCTTCCACCACTCACCACAGCCTCTTGCTGCTGCACCCCCGCGGCTTCCCCCGTCGTCCTCTTGACATACCCCCCCACCGCCGCCCTCATCGCCTCAACATGACTCCCGTACTCCTGCGCCACACAGCTGCCCGCCGCGCGCAATTGGTCTAGCAGCCGTGCCGCCTCCTCGAACGCGTCGCGGTCGCCGCCGCTGTCCTTCGTCTCCAGCAAGCTCGACACAGCGAGGATGGTCAGCGCCGAGAAGAGGTACTGAGTGAAGTGGCAGTCGAAAGTCGCGAAAGATCCATCGATCCAAGACTGCGTGAGGAGGCGGAACGAGTGTCGTGCGCAGCGGATGGATGCTTCGGCGAGGGTTGACGCGCTGGCCGGGACAGGCGGAGCGGGTGATGAGGAGGGCGTTCGCGAGCGCAGGTCGGCGATGTGCGAGCGCAGGGTGTGGAGGAGGACGGGGCGGGTGGCTAGGATGACGCACTGAGTGGGGAGGTTGGTTGGTTAGTTGGGGGCGGGGAGGCGCGGGGGGTGGGGGCGGACCTGGTTGAATGCGAGGTGGAGTGAGATTGTCTTGAGGTCGTGGGTCGTTTCGGACGAGTGGTCGATCTGGAGCTGTGGCGGGAGCGATTCGACCCAGGATTGGAGATCTTTCAGGGATTGGTGGACGCGGGTTGATAGACTGTCGCCTTGGTTTTGTTTGCGCAGGCTGTAGACGGAGCGGATGACCTTTGTAAGTAGGCTTGTTAGTCTGATATTGGCGACATGATAAGCTGAGTCGGTGAAGTCGTTGGAATATTTGCTGCCAACTGGCGGCTCTGAAGGCAGGTCTACTCCAATATCGTCATCTTGTATTGCGGGTGGATGGCCCAGCTTGGACGCCCACATCCGGTCGAAGATGTAGGCGATCCAAAACAATCGCTTCCGGTGCTCTCGAACGCCCGGGTCAGGGAGTTGGGATTCTGGGACGTTCAGATGGAGGCCGGCCACGATGGCCGAGCGCATGGCTGTCCCTGCTAGGATATAAGCGCTGTATCGCCGGTGTAGAGCCATGGAGTAAAAGGACTGGGCAAGAGCTGTTAACAGAAATACAATTCCAGTCAGAGGAGTCCCTTACGATGAGGAGAAGAAGCTCAATAGAATCCAGCCCTGGGAGTTCATCAAGAAGACCGAGCACTTTCAAGGACTGTGAAAAGAAGGCGATGCCGGGGAAGCCCTGGGTTCCGACAGACCTTGTCGAACACAGCTCACCGACCGCGAACAAGGCCCAGAACTTGCAGTGGAGTAGAGGGTTACCCCATGTTGGATCACGAATACTCTGTTCCAAGCCCTCCATGACCGAACTCCGGCGGACAAGGCAATAACAGCGGCTGACGTAATTCAGAGCGGCTCCGATCAAGAACCTCGCCCGCGACGGGCTGGGCCACGCAACCTCGAACCCTGCCAGATTCATCAGCGGTTCATCGGTAATGTAATTGATCCGTAGTAGGTGCGTAGGCTCAGGAGCTTGAGGATCGGAGATGGCTTGGCGGAATCGGGTGGCAAATGCGTTGTCGGCTGCTTCCCCAATGAGGATTGGGGTGCGGAACACATTGACACTGTCAAACCACGGCTTAGCGTTGAGCGCTGGATTTAATGCAACACCATCGTGTTCAATTGTGCCAGGTGGCAGCACCGTCTCGGGGACGAGACTTGGGGCCGTTGCATGGCTTTGCGGTGTGATGGGGGCATTTTGGCGCTTGAGCCGCTCAATCTCCTCCAGTAGTCCATCAATGTACCTGCCAATCGTCAGCCTACATCACGTTGCACTAGACGCAGCTATCATCATGCGACCTCTGTGCAACCTTCACTTTTCTGTTCCGCTGAGGATATGAGCATTCGGGCTCTCGGTGAGCTTGCCGGCAGTTTTGGCAAGGCAATCCCCCAGAGCACTTGACTTTTCTCGCATGGCAACGCTGGCAACTGCGTACGTGCTGTCAGTTGGCCGGACTTGAGAATTTGCTAACGCTGATGGAGGATAGTCTCACGCAATCGACTTGCTCCCTGGCCCGGCACGGCGGCCCTGCCGCGACACAGTCTCGGTGCTTGGAGCCTCACCCTCGGTGCTTTGAGCCTCAGCTTCCGTGCTTGTAGCCTTAGGGACAGTCGGCATTTTGTCACGCAGTGTGGGTATGCGGCTGTTTCAGTGACTGATGGCGGGAAAACAAGAGGAGATCCCGAGCTTGAGTGGCCTCGGCTTGTAGGTTTTGTTAGAGCGGCGACGGTGGACGGATACGCCGTGCCGCTTTCCCCGATTCGGCAGTAGTCTCGGCGTAGATGCTCATAATCCCGAAGTCCTCCAACCACGCTCATGTTCTCTTAAGAACAGCTTCTGTTAGACGAAATAGTTATGGATGTTCTCTGCCTACAGTCAAATCATATGACGTGCCGGATGTTTGTATATGCATCGCCTCAAGCCTTCTCACTGATGACATTTACGGAGATTTCCTGACTCAAGTGCGCTTACTTCATCTTATACCCTGAGCTTAGCCATAAATTAACATATGTGAATTTATTTAGCAGAATAGATTACTGCACCAACGACGCAATATTCGCAATTTCCTGTACACTTATGCACCGACTACCTATATGAAATATTTGAAATTTGCACATTTATGGGGGGATTTTCAACGCTTATAAACCATTCCTTACATACGTTTTAGAATCTGGCCATAAACTGTAATAACGTGATTACCAAAGAGATAACCTTTCTCTTCATAACGGATCTTTGACCGTATCTCATTCTACATCTATAAAGATATAAGATTTACAAGAGCTATCTACAGACCCTTTAAATATCAAGGCCCTGGTCCCTACAGATATCCGAAATACCCTTATCATACACATCATGGTTCGGCGCGTCGCAGACCTGCAAGTTAAAAACGCACGGGTCCCAAGCGCTCAGCGGCAGGGCATCTCCCTGGAACGGGAAAGCCAGCTGCGTCTTATTATTCTGATCGAAGCAGTGCGTCGGGATCTCGAGGAACTGCGACTGCACGAGGCCGTACTTGTTGACCATGAGGTCCGCGGCGTCGAGCTGGGGGTCGGCGTTGCCGTGGCTATCGATAGCCAGCAGCATGTAGTAGACGGCGCCGCCGCCGCCGGCGTCGATGACGCAGTACTCGGTCCAGCCGCCGAGGTAGGGCGTGCGGCACTCGCTGTCGCCGCTGTACGAGTCGCGGTAGATGAAGACCTTCTTGGCTTGCAGCGTCAGCCCGATGGCGAACGTCTCGATGACGCTCGTCACCTGGTCCTGCAGGTCCGCCTGCGTGAAGTTCTGGCTCACGCCGAGGAAGCGGCCGCCGGCGACGACCGAGTTGACGCCGTTGGTGGCGTTGAGCTGCGCGTCGATGGTGGCTTGGATCGAGTCGGACACGGCTTGCTGGTACAGCTGGACGACTTCGGATAGCGAGTTGCCGACGTTGGACCATGCCATGAACTTGTCGGTCGGCTCGGGGGCGTGCATCTGGCCAGCGAGGAAGGACAGGCCAGTCGAGGCTGCCCCAGCCGCCGTGCTGACGGGTCCGGTGAAGGGCACGATGCTGAGTACCGTGCTGAACATGCGCACTATGTTCTGCAGGGGTGTGACGTTGTCGTCTGGGTCCGGGTAGAAGTCGGATACGATGCTGGGGAGCTTCATGCTGAGGATGCTCGACGCAAAGGTGATGGCTGTGTTTAGCGAGTTCATGTAGCTGTTCCAGTTCTGGATAGCGACCATGAGGTACCTGCACCACTGTTACTAAAAATAGGCTAATACTGTGTCGTAAAGATAGACTTACCAAGCAGGGAGCGTGATCGGAAGGCACGGCTGGCCGGCATTGCAAAAGTTATCAAGACCACTAATGCTTATTAGCATAATCGAGGGGAAGCCAAGGGGAGCGAGCGGACCAGAAGAAGTTGGGCGCTCCAAAAGAGCTGGCAAGCGCCTGAATATTGTTTGAAGCTGCCGGAGTGACATTTTGTGCAGCCCAGTCGTTCATGAAAGTGTCGATGTCGAGATTATTCCAGGTGTCGGGCGACAAGGTCTCGGCAGTACATGACGAATCATTTGAGTCTTGACGAACCTCCAACGGAGCAGCCACGGCAAGGAGGGACGATGACAAGGCACAGGCCAGAAAAACCGTCGGGCCCCGCATACTTTAGTGGGAGCAGAGTTTCTGCAAAAGAGCGACTAAGTGGGAAAAAGAGTGATTCGGAGGTGCAGCGTGTTCAGGCTGCCTGACTACCACCTCTTTTATTCTGACGAGTGTACTGCGGAGGGAAAGAGTGGATGCCTGGTCTCGCAACTGTTTCGGAACGCATTCGACATGATTGGCTCGATTGTGCATAAACTCGTATTTTGATGAAAACGAGTCAGTGAAGGATTTCGCTGTCGAGAAAGCCAAGGCGATCCCGGTGATAACCGGTAAGGGTATTGAAGTAAGTAGTGACGCCACTGTTCTAGTTGATGCAGCTTGTTTCACCACTGGGCTTTCCGGGGGGCGGGACGTTGCCCAGCCGGTAAGGCGTCCTATTCTGTCGAACTTCTCGGTTCTTGCGACCCGAACTCCAGAGCTCCTTTCAGTCTCTCGCCCAATCCACTTCAAAATCGGCTGGAAACACCACCTACCGTAATAGACTGGGAACATACAAGATGGGTGTCTGTCTATGCTATAAATGCTTCAGTCACCTTAAAATGATCGGCGCGTGGATTGCGGGGCAAAATATCCACGCTTCACAACGCTTCGCTTCGGTTTCTCGCATGGATCTGGGGAGCTTCCTACCGTTATCTACATTTTCTTTTTAAGAAAGAGCTTGCAAACACAGCTGTGAATACGGAAGGCGGATGGGTAGACGGCTGCGAAGACGACCACGAGGACGGCCGAATCTTCGAAGTCCCGAAAAAGTTAAACCGAAAACGCTAAAGAAACAGCAGAGCTCGGCTCCATTCATCTCCCCTCGGAGCAAGAAGTCGCTAGTTACCTAGAACTCTGATGATAGGAGACGTTCGACTCCAGCGGCGAAGCGGAATAGACAGCAATGCTCGCGCCTTGAGATCCGCGGCATCCACCGATCTTGGCTTCCCTTCGAAAGGGCTTTTCCTTTGGAGAAATTACTGAACCAAACCTCTTTCACGACAAAAGACCCAAATCCAACCTCCATGGCCCAAATCTGAACTTCAGTTGGTGTAAGTCAATATTACCATATTAAAAATGTTTATTTTTTACTATAATAAACGTTTACACCCCTGTCTGGCTGTTTCAAGATGGAAAATGCTTATATTTTAATTTTGTTAAGTTTCACAGCACTGTAAAGAAGGCACGTTTAGGTGAGAGCCCAGGTTGGGTTGTTTGTCACGGAAGAGGTTGGGTTTGGTAATTGTCTCTTTTCCTTTCTACCTTTTTCTATTCTTTGGGTGCTTTCCAGCTCTGGAAAACAGTCACCGTCATTTGGGCAGAGACAAAACTCTGCAGGTTTTCTTGGATCCAATTTTCATGCAAACACTATTACTGGCGATAAAGATTCAAATGCATAATGCAAGGGACCCGGCTGAGCTAGGCGGAGAAAGGGGCTCAAAAATTCCAGGGAGCAAGAGGCTACATCAAGATTCAGTCTGAGAAGGGATGTGTGAAGGTCGTGGCATCTGAGGCCATTGCAAACGACGATTAGGAAGAGGGGCGAAGCCGAGAGTGACGATCCCAAGATACCCGAAACGCCAACCCCAGCCGCTAGAAAGTACGGTCAGCGAGTACGGCTACGATGATAAGCAACGACAAGAATAGCGCCGAGGATTCAGGAAGGCGACGTCAGATGCTTCCTTCCGGCTCGACCAATAGGAGCTCGAAGATCCACCTAAAAGCGCCCCCAAACCCCCAAGTCTCCACCGCGATCCCCAGCCACGCTACGTCGTCGCAGACTCGGCACTCCTCTTCGGCTTCGCTGAGGAGAGATCTTGTTCAGGCACAATAGTAATCCCAGCCTTCGTCACCTAAGTAGGTATGGTATAGAAGAGACAACCTCCGCACTTTGTACGCTTTCTTGGAGTTGTGGCGGCTCCACTTGTACGTTCGTGCCCTATTTTTAAACTTGGGGGCTGAAGCTCCGCCTTGTCAGGTGTTGTGCGGCGCAAAAGTGGGGTGCTGCACTGTCAGGGACGCTGGCAGGTCGGCATTTCTGTCTCAGCTTGCTGCCGGGTGTCGAGCATCTGCAGCGGGGCAAGTCTGAGAGGAATCCTAATCTGTGGACTTTAGCAAAAAGCAATTGCTAAACCCCACACCTTTTTTTTTTCTTTTCGTGGAAGCCTCTAAACTCAACTCTCCACCAAAACTTACCATATTACACCTTAAGTAGAATTGACGGAATTAAAAATTAATTTTTGTTGTATTGCTATAGAAATGTGCAAGTTTAAAAAGTAAATGGTTTTTTTTCCGTCAGACAATATCATAGCTACCATTGAGTAGTAAAATCAGTAGAGCTTCGTGCTTTTGTGGTCCGATATTTTTTATAAGACAATATTTACCAGCACGGTCCAAGATCTAGGCTTGTTAGCGATGGTTAAGTTTTTTTTTTTTCGGAAAAAGAAATGGTGTTGGTATCCACGTTCAACAATGTAGATAAACAAGAAAAAAAAATTACCGTAGAACACCTTGGTTTAGGCATTGCCGGTGGAAGCGCCCCAAGAATTTCCTGGAGGAAGCAGGTTGTCGGCTCAAAGAGGTAGGAAATGGTATGAGTAATACCAAGAGACAATTGCATCATTGCATGCGACAAGAGCCAAGCTTCAATGCCCAGAATGCTTATTTGCTCTACCAACGAAAACCTCCCAAGGAGTCAAGCTACTGATGAACCTCCTATTTTTTCTTACACACATCATTTCGCGACACAGTTTCACAGCAATGAAACAATTTGAGTCAAGAATGAACAAAAAAATTGCTAGCGTAAAAGTTACCCGCTGTGGATCAAGAGTTCGAGGTCGAGCAAGAACAACAAACAACAGTGGTATAATTTGAAAGGAGAACCTAATCCTCTAACGATAAAGAAACTCAACGAGGGCGCTAAGTATGCAAGAGAGAAATCGTCAAACTGGTGGTCTACATCATCGTTCCCCCTTCCAACCCCAAAACCGAGCATGCCACTCGGTACATGATTCATTCAACCATAATTCATATAATTCAGCTGATTTACTGCTCAATGAGAGCAGAAGTATTTTATTCATTCTCGCTACCCTGCTCAACGAATTAGAAACTTGATTGGCATGCAGGCGAGGAATCTTACCAAGCAGATTGCGAAACATGCTCACAACGCGCGTGCGCAAACGAGCGCCTCATGCGGCTCTAATACCGCGGGGCTTCATATTGGCGCATGCGATGTCCATGACCGGAGCGATGTTCATAACGCGGGTGGTGGCCGTGTCTCGACGACCGGTGGCCGCCGTGGCGCGAAGAGGACGACCCCCCAAACCCCCCTGAAGACTTCTTCTGGCCAGACAAAGCCATCGAAAACATCTTCGCGATGTCGCGGATCACATCCGCAGGATTGAGGACGTGGAAGAGAGCAACGAGGAAGTGCTCGCGGGGCTCGGGGTGGCGCTTGGAGGGGTGGTAGATGCGGCTGCCGAAGCTGAAGAAGAAAAACAGCGAGAAGAAGACCATCTCGACGCAGACGAGGAAGGCGGGCAGGCCGTACTTGATGTCGCGGGGCGCGACGGTGTCGTCGGCGCTGAGCCCGTCGGGGATGCTGATGAAGTTGAAGACGAGGTTCTGGACGAAGATGATGAAGACGATGAGCTTGAAGGAGAGGAGCTTGAGGAGCGGCTTATGCACGGTCATGTGGGCCTTTTGCGTCTTGTAGAATTCTAGGATGGCGAGGAAGCAGACGACCAGGGAGATGTCGCCGATGACGACGATCTGGAGACGTTAGTGTGGATGAGTCGGCGGATGGCGGATGTGCATACCCAGATGTGCGCGAAGTGAACGCTGCGCGAGCTGGCACAGTATTTTCCAGTGGCAAGTGAGGCCTCGGTGGCGATGGTGAGAATGGTCTTGACGACGGGGTACTGGAAGACAGCAACCCACGCCTTTTGAAGGCCTTCTACGTGTCCGGAGTCGAGATTTTTAGTCGTCGCGACGTTTCCATTATGGTGGATTGTGGTCGGCTCCTGAGCGTAATGGGTGAAGAGAATGAACAAGCAGGCTAGGGCGAAGGCTTCGTAGAGGTCCGGGAGTGGGGTAATGTACTCATTTTCGTCGTAGAAGATGAGAGCGAGGAGAGAGAAAACAGCAAAAATGGCGGGGGTAATGATCAGGCGAACAATCTGACGCTGCTCTGTCGGTTTTGTGTAGCGGCAAAGGTGTTTGAAGACTAGCACAAGGGAAAAGAATCCAGTAATAACTGTGCAAGGTGCGGCAATGTAGATGAGGAGCTCGTGCAGGGTGATGCCAATTGACAGGTCTTTCGCGGGGACGCGCGATATGGGCTTGGGGCACGAGCGCTCAGTGAAAGAACCCATGGCTGTTGTTTAGGGAGGCGTCCAGCGCGGAGGTTTAGGGAAGTATTATCATCGTGGAGACAAAGGGGCCAGCCGAGGTTCTTGGGGCCGGACACGCAGGTGGCTGGTGGCTGAGCGGAAGGTGCGCCAGGCAGCAACACGGCGGAGCAGCTGCGAGACGGTCGCATTGTTGGGCGTGGTCACAGCTCGCACTGCATTCCGAATCCGGCACGATCCTCGGCTTCTAAATGCAGCTAGACTATGCTGACGGTGCATGGGTGACGCACGCTTGAGATAGGCATGCTATTGGCTGGCTGCGGCTGTAGGATGAGCGGGCCATTTTACTCAGGCCCCTGTCGTGCCAGCGCTTTCTGCCAGCGTGAACTGATGCAGGGCTCAGAAACCCACGAGAGACAACACAGCATGATGGCAGTCTCAGAATAATGTCAAGCCGCGTGCGGAAATGTATGCAGATATGATTGACGTTGCATTAAACATAGCGCCCGGCCTCGGCCGCGCCATAACGGTCCCGGGTGCTCCCGCACTTGCCGTGCACGCCGCGCGCGCGCCCCATGCGCGTCATTCCCCAGAATCATGTGACAAAACCACTGAACTGCATTCTTATTGCTCTTTGAAGCCCATTGAATGATATATTCCGCCGATTATACTCCTACCAATGCATTGATTCGTATATGTTAGAATTGAGAAATTCCCTTCCACTCATCCCGACTTATGTACTCCCTTTCCCCTCTCCGTCCGCTGCTCGATCCGTAGTTTCACCTACTACGACTCTTCGTACCAGTATCTCGCTGCAGCAGCCGTAGATTCAACAGTGACGCAGCAATGCTGAGCACGGTGCAATTGCTCTCCAGGGTCCTCGACTTAGCCAGCTCCACCAGCAGGAGCCACAAATTCGGAGCCTAATGCACGATCAGCAAAACACTAAACTTTAATCCGTGGGGAGCCGGGCCGCCTCCTTACGTGGTCCTCCAGAATCCCCTGTAGCTCATCCGGGCAGTTACGCAGTGCCGCAAGGCCCGTCCCGCCTCCGTGCATCTGCAGTGGGCCGATCAGGCCCTCCAGGCGGGCCATCTCGTCGGCGTATATATTCTCGGCCGCCTTGACGATCTCGCAGCGGTAGGCGTGCGACTGCAGGCTCGTCCACCGCTGCGCGCTGGCCGTGAGGAGGGCCAGCACGCCGGGCAGCTGGCGACTGCGGCTGCAGCGCTGCTCCATCTCGATGCGGGTGCGTGCCTTGAATTGTGCGGTGTAGTATGTTGTGACGGCGTCGTCGAAGGTCGTGAAGCCCATGCTGCGCGAGAACTCGACCAGCGCCTCCATGCGTTCTTCGACGGACTGGAACGAGTGGTGCGCACCCGCCGGCGGGTCCGGCTGCAGCGAGTACGGGAGTATGTAGTTGTTGTCGTCGTACGGGCCCACTGCAGGAGGAGGGGGAGGCTGCTGGCTGCCATGCTGATCGAGTTGCATGTATGATGATGTCTGCGTCGTCGAAGGGAACCAGTCGGCGGGCACGCCGCCGTACTGCACTGCCCCTGTGTTTGCGCATACCGGGCCGAATGGATCGCTCGATGGTGTCAACACTCCTGTTTGTTCTGTTTCGTCGTGCGTCAGCGATATAAGAGTGGACGGGGTCGCTCTAGAGTTCTTACCCGGCGCTGCGTCAGCAATGCCGGTGGTGCCATCGACCCCTTCGGCTGCTGTCTGAGGTTGCGTTTCGAGCGGCATGCTGCCGGAGAGCACGTAATTTCGTGGAGGGCTATCGTGCTGCATAAGACTTGGGTTTTCCGGGACGTCCCGGCCGCCTTTCATTTGCCGCGCTCTGTCTCGACTCCCTGGATTCGTGTTAGCCTGTCGCAGACGGGCAGCCCAGAGGATCTATCATACGGTGCTTGCGTTGCGCGATGCGGTTCTGCCTCTGTCTTTTCGTAGATGCGTCCTCAAAGCAAATGGTGAATGGCTGCGGCATCTTGACTCGGGGTTAGGCTACCGAGGGTTCAAGCTGAACTTATGGGGTGCTCAAGGCAGGCGCTACGTATTGCTACTTATTGGGCCCCAGGGCTGTGGCTTGGCCGAATAGAGCATTGATACTTATGTAAACTGTTAGATCCGTGGCTTGTCACTGGATTCCTGCGACTCATCTGCCATCTAACCGGATTGGGGAATTTTATCTTCGGTCGCCGGACAACCATAACTTGGAAACTCTGAAACATCTGCTACCGATATAGTTAAAGCTCGGTATTTTAATTCCAAATTTCGGGAAGATGATTCGTTTGAGCTACCCTCGGCAGTCTTGTCAATATTCTACTGCATCAATACTATGCAAATTATTGCTAACTAAGACGGCGCGATGGCTTGCCAAGCTTTCAAGACACGACAAGACGGGACGCATCTTACCAAGATGTCTTGTCTAGTTTAAGACGGCTTATCTTGTCTTGTCTTGCCAATGCTGGGTCCTGAACGGAGCTGAGTATGGATACGAGTTGGTAGGAAATTTGTCGAGCAAATCATCTGCTAGCGTTGTTACTTTGGTGCAAGGGTTGCAGTTCATGCTAACAAATACGCGTGATTCCAATTTAAGCCGACGGGTGAATGTTTTAGGGCAAGTGATCTTCAATTGGGGGTATGAGTTAGTCTGAGATATTTGGCCCCACGCCAGAACAGAAAAATGCACACGATAGCAGCCGAAACACGCGGAAAAACACCCGATAAGCCCCACCAACACCCCACGAATCCTCATCCTACGTTTTAAAAAAAAATAGATCTAGCGCCTGCTGCTCAGGAACAAAGCAGTCGCACCAACCAACAAGGCGGGCAGCGCAGCCATGCGCAGCAGCGAAACAGCCACCAACACCACCACCTTCAACGTCTTAAGCGCCATGCCGACGCGCAGCTTCGTCAGCGTATGCTTGCCCTCGTTCTTGCGCGGGAACGGCTCGTCGGGCACGTCCTTGCCAAGGAACTTGCACAGCGGCTCCCAGCCCTGCTGCACGCGGAATTCGAGCAGCCGGTCTTTGGGCACCAGCGCGCGGATGTGCTCGTTGTGGCGGCGGGCGCCGTCGCGGAGGGCCGCGCGGTCGCGCCAGGGCCCGCCCGTCCAGTCGACCAGAATTAGGCGGAGGACGTCATAGAGGGCCCCCAGGCCCGGCTGTGCGTTGAGGATCAGCATCCCTGTTCACTAGCGCGGCTATCAAGCAAGAGCCGAGAGAGAGAGAGAGATGTTACTTACAGGGTCCAGCCAGCGCACGAACGGCCACGCTGAAACGCCTAGGATGTCGTAGTAGGAGGCTTCCATGGACCGCAGCCACGGCTCGTCGTCCCTGGTGGTCAGGACGACCTTGGCGTCGGGATACGCCGCGATGAGCTCGTCGACGAAGTTGGCGCACGGGGCATCCGTCACAGCCTGCGCCGCAAGCGCCAGTCAGCAATCATATGTGGGGTATTTTCGCGCCGCCTGGGCGCCAAGGGCTGGGGGGACGCTTACCGTGTACTCGTGCAAAAGCTTCTCAAGCTCGGCCAAGCCGAATGCTGCGCCACGGCCGTAGAGCTTGGCTTCGAGCGCCTCGCGCCAGCAGAGAAGGTGCATTTTGCCCTTTCTCTGCATTTCGACCGTCTCGTTGAAATGGTAGCTGCGGTAGCCGAGCCTTTCCAGCGCGTGCACCATTGCTGGTTTTTCGCTGCCTGTTAAAATCAGGTGATCTGAGAGGGGGGCGGTGCATGCAACTTACAGGTGGTGCCGGTGCGGGAAAGGCCCAGGCAGAGGACCTGCATCGGCTTCTGGCGTGCGGGGGGCTGGTCGAGCCGGTCGATCTCGCGATCCCCGCTACTCTTTGATGAGCTGATCATTTCGTGCAACAGGATGCTGGCAGGCCCGGCGTCGGTTATGGCGAAGTCTGCTTGGGATGGTTCTGGCCAGTTGTCTTGGAGGGGAAACATGTCTGTTGCTCTCAACTTTATTGCTCATCGTGATGCTGCTGTGTATTTAGATGCGCGATGCTGGATGCACTCTCCGGCTGCTGGCGGAGCGATCAACATGGTGATCCATCCAGCTTGCCCTGCAGGAATAGTTGCTGCTGACCGTGCAGCCGAGGCTCTTTTCTTCGTGGCACAGTCCCAGACGAAGCGTGGCTATGTGAGTCCTCGTCCGCATACGGTCACCAGTGCGAGAATTCTTCGTGGAACAGTTTCAACCTCGGCATGTCTTTGTGACTTCATGTCCGCATTGGGTAACCAGTGCGAGCTGTCTGCTTCTAAAATGCTGCTTGCTCTGCGACAGACTCTGTCGCTACCGTCTCCAAGAGTAGTTCAACATGACACTTACCGACCGCGACGACATTGCCATCGCCCAACTCGTCTTCTACATTCCCGCGGGCGGGGCGGCGACTTTCCTCTGCTTTAGACATGGCTTCAAGAAATCCGCCAGTTGGTACTTTCTAGTTGCATTTTCGCTGCTAAGGATAGTCGCCGCCATCTGTCAGCTCATCTTCTCCCACAATCCCTCTAGACGTGTTGCAACGGCCCTAGCCGTATGCACGTCAGTCGGCCTATCGCCGCTCGTGTTGTTGTGTCTTGGGCTCCTTTCGCGAGCGTAAGCACCTTGGCCCCCTAGCCTCTTTTCTTTTTTCCTTTGTTGCTGACAAGGCGCCCCGCAGGAACGACTTCATGGCCAAGCCACGCCTGCCGGGCCTTGTATTCAAGTCCCTCGACCTACTATCGCTAGTTGGTCTCGTTATAGGCACCGTCGGCGGTATCCAGGCCAGCAAATCCACCGACCGCCTCACCACCGTGGACCCGAAGTCCAAAGCCGCCGTCGCCATCTTCTTGGCTATTTTCGTCTTCGACGTGCTCATCCTCGGCTACCTGGCCGTGAGCATGTCGCGGATTGAAGCCAGCGAGCGCCGCATCTTGCCCGGCGTCGCTGCTTCCTTCCCCTTTGTCTTCGTCCGTCTGCTCTACGCCATGATCTACGACTTTAGTGGCGACCAGGACTTCAACTCCATCACTGGTAGCATCGCAATCTACGTGTGCATGTCTGTCGTGATGGAGTTTATTGCCGTCATCATCTGTCTTGTTATGGGTTTCTCCCTCCGTGTCAGGCGCAAGAAGGACGAGGCCGAGAAAACACCAGCCTAAAACCACCTCTTCAGCGCCCTCTCATACTTCCTCCATGAGTCTTTTTGTACGCTCATGTCGGAAGCCGTGACAACTACTACCCCTTGCTGCTGTTCAATTCCCCCAAGTTGTTTGTTTTCTTTCTTCCATTTCCACTGGTGTGGCTTGTGGAAACTGTACGTACATCACTGAAAAGCTGAAGTTTTCATGTTTCTGTTGAGAAGCTAGAAAATAGTCATGCTATTTTGGTGAAATGCACTACAAGTTAATATGGCGATGATTCTTTGTTCGCATGCATAGCTTGATCTGCCATTCCTTTGCACCCTCCTGCTCTAGTTAATCTTCACACATTGACCTTTCGTTCAAAAATGAATCTCTCAAATTGCTACAAAACAAATCTACCCAACTCCCACCATGCTGTGACAAACGAAACAGACTAAACGAATGTTGAAACCCACACAAACCCCTACTCCGCAGCCACATGGAACGACAGCGGAACGCCATGCTTGGGAAACAAGGCAGTGCTCCACGTCGTCGAGATAGCGGGCTCGAAGTCGCCACCCTGGACGTCGTCGAAGTGCTGCAAGATGCGCACGACGGCGTAGGCGATCTCGGTCAAGGCAAATTGTTCTGCAAATTTTCAGCAAGCTCCATACTCGGGTTACAGGGGGGTACTTACGTCCGATACAGATGCGCGGCCCGCCGTTGAAAGGCAGGTACTCCCACCCGACGCGGCGCCCGACCCAGCGATCCGGCTTCCACTCGAGCGCGTCCGGGCCCCAGATATCCTCGCGGCGCTGCATGACGTAGGGGCTGTACTTCACCACCGTCCCCTTCGCCACCGCAACCGGCGCATTGCCGTCGGGCCCACCGCCGACAGGCAGCACCGTGTCGCGCAGCGCCTCGCGCGCGTTCATCGGGACGGGCGGGTACAGCCGCAGCGTCTCCTTGAGCACGTTCTGCAGCGGCGCGCACTCCTTGAGCGACGCGAACGACACCTCCCGCACCGGTTGGCTCTGCGTACCGAAGAACTCGAGCACCTCGCGGCGCAGGCGGCTCCACGCGCCGGGATGCAGGGCGAGGCAGCGCAGCGTGAAGGCGAGCAGGCTGGCCGACGTGTCCTCGCCCGCGAACAGCAGCTGGATGCTGAGGTCGCGCATCAGCGCGCGGTCGTCGGTGCTCTCGGCGAGGCCGTCGACGAAGCAGTAGCGGTTTTCCTGCTTCTCGCGGCCGAGAGCGGCGTCGACGAGGCGCGTGCCGTGTTCCTGCCACGTCGCGCACGCCGCGACGAAGGCGCGCGAGCGGAAGAGCCAGTAGAAGGGGCCGGCCTTGAGGCGCAGCTGCGCGCCGCTGTTGGCGTCGGTGAAGGCCTTTTCGAACGAGGCCGCGTGCAGGGCTTCGGGTGAGCCCTCGTGCGCGCCGGCCATGTGCGTCTGCGAGTGCAGGCTCTGGCCGTAGAGGAAGTCGGTCGTGTTGTCGAGCGTGAAGCGGAGGAGGAGCGGCATCAGGTTGCGGGTGCGCGTCCAGCCGTTGGGCGAGGCGGCACCCATGGCGGCGAAGAGGGCTTGCACGTGGCGCTCGACCGTCGCGACGTCGCTGACTTGGGCTTTCGTGAATTGTGGCCGGAGGACGCCCCGCGCGTGCTGCCAGACTTCGCCGTCGCTGGTGAAGACGCCGCGCCCCAGCAGCGGGCCCACCGCGCGCGCGCGGCTCTGGCCCAGCCCCCAGTCGCGGAAATGGGTCGCGAGGATGGCTTGGATGACGCGCGGATCGGCGGCCGAGATGGACCGGTCCAGCGTGCTGTCGCTGCTGAAGATCCACGTGCCCTGGTCGCGGTACACCTGGAAGATGACGTCGTCGAGGATGCTGCCGCGGTGCTGGAAGACGCGCCACTTGAGGTCCAGCGCGAACGGCAGACGGCTGCGCAACTGCCGGACGGGCTTGCACCCGTTGGCCTTAGCCAGCTTGCGCAGCCGCCACTCGGTGGCGAGCCGCCGGGAGAGGAGCGCGATGAGGATGGGCGCGCACAGGAAGATGAGTGCGGCGAATTGCATGGTTGTGGTTTGTTTTACCGCAAAAAGTGAGCTGCTCGACTGCCACTCATATGGGCGTCGCTGCGCCGGCGCGGTCCGCCGTGGTGTCGCTATGGGAAAGCAGTGCGAGCTGCAAGGTCAGCATGTCTGTCCTATCAACCGAGGTTCATCGAAGCTCACCGGGCATCGTGGAGTGATCAGGATGAGCCTGAGGCCTGGGGCCTTCTCTAACACTGCTGAAGATAGAAGCAACATGAGGCAAGCAATGACTGAAACCACATCCTAGAAAGACCTAGATATCTCTCCCTTCTCTTGTTTCAGCTTTTTTTGAGAGGATCTGGAAAAAGACCGCGATAAACGTAGGCCACGACTTTTGCAAGCCAACGAGCAGGAACCAGCTCCGCCTTCCGAAGCTTCCGCACGCCAACGACCAAAAGCCCGGCGTGAAAAGAGACGTGTGGGGTCATTCTGAGCCATAATACAAGCTCCTTTGTGAGATTGAGCTGCTTTGTGGAACATTGGCTCCGCTTACGGGCTCACGATGATGGTGAGAAGTGGCACTAACGTTGCTGTCTTTCTGACGCAGATGCCTGGAGATAAGCAGTTTTTACAATGCAGGATGGCAGACGTTTAGATGAATGCTTGATGTCTGGATAGATGGTTGTGAGGGTCATTGGCGGATGGTTGAAGTCCGCGTGTGTTGGGTTGTCGTTTTTAGTGACGTCTGTGGCGTATTAGGCCTAGCGCCAGGGCTTCGTATTAGAGCTTGGCACACGGCTTAGCGCCGGGGCTTAGCGTTGGAGCCTAGCGTCACCGACTGCCGTCGCACGCGTCACCCACAACCCTTCATTCAGTGGCCAAAACTCATCCATTTCAATAATCATATCATCTATGCTACTCCATGCGCCCGTCCCTCAACGCCGCTCCCCTGCTATGAAACATCAAATCCACGATCAAGCCACGCTGTAGACAAGCTTCTGGCCGCTGACCTCGCCGCGTCTGATGATTCCCACGCCCTCGAGCACCCCGGCGAAGCCGTCGGGCGAAACCTTGGCGGGGTGACCGCGGATTCTGCGCTCGTTGAGGGCTTTCTGCACCTGTTCGAAGAAGGTATTCGCCCACGCTCTCAGCTCGGGCGAGCCGTCTCTGCCGTACGGCGCTGGCCAGGAGCAGGCGTTGCCCGTCACCTGGGTTGCCAGGATCCAGTCCGGAGTGATGGCCTTGCGGGTGCGCTGCGTCTCGGGGAAGGGGTCCAGCGCCGTATAGCTGCCGCCCGCACGCCCAATGGCGGCGTAGCAGAGCTTCATGGATGATTCCAGCGTCACGCAGTCGACCGCGTACTCAAGCGCGTCCTCGGTGAATTTCCGGATGTCCTGGGCGCAGGTCGGCGAGTTGTAGTCGAACACGGCGTCCGCCCCGTAAGACTTGACCAAGGCGAAGTTCCGAGGCGAGCACGTCGTAACCACACGAATGTTGCACCTGTTTTGCCGTCAGCAGACCGCATTGACCGCGGCGGGAGGAGCACCTACAGCTTCAGCAGCTGGATCATCATCGTTCCGGTCGACGTGCTGCCGCCGTTGACGAGCACCCAGAACGGTGCGTTGGCGGGCTCCGTCAGCGTGGCGGGCAGCTTTAGCGACGCGAACAGCGCCATGCCCGCCGACGCCAATGCCGTTCCCAAGGGCGCCGCCGCTTCGAACGACATGCCCTCTGGGATCTTGAGCGCCAAATCGCCCGGCAGCGACACGTACTCGGCAAACCCGCCGCTCAAGGGCCTGAAGCGGTTCATGCCGTCGGCGCTGCCGCAGACACGGTCGCCCGGCTTCAGCCTTGCTCCGACGTCGCGTCCGACGGCGACGACGGTGCCGGCGCAGTCGAAGCCGAGAATCGCACCGGGGGTGGCGAAATCGCCGAGCATCTTCGTGTCGACGGGGTTCAGGGCCACGGCCGCCACCTTGATAATGACGGCATCTGGCTCGAGCTGCATGACGGGCACATTGCTGGACTCGACAAAATTGCCGCTGTCGTCCGCAATGATTGCCCTCTGCGTCGTGGGGATCGTCTGCGACATCGTGTCTGCTTGCGTCGAGGTTTTGAGTAAAGAAAGAGAAAAATCGTCGCCTTTCTCAAGTTTCTGTGGTGTGGGTGTTTATAAAACCAAAATGAAGATGAAGTTCAGCTTTTGCTGCTGAGCATTCGCCCCGCATCCAACACCACGCACCAATGTAAGAAAAGAACTGTGGCGTTCAGGGTCCAGGAACCGTTGTTGCTGTAAAGATTGGCTGAGCCTCACGATGGGGCCTGAATACAAGCTGCTGACCGTGCATCGACCGGGGCCGTTTGTGGCTGGCACCCCATGCGGGAGGATTATGCACTGTCAGGTTCCATGTTTGGACAGGATTCGGCTCGTACCGAAAGCCACGCAGCCCCCAAAACTAGCAGCAACAGTAGATGGTGTCCTGGATAGGGAACTCGATTCTGGTCGTGGAGAGCCTCTCTCTAGGTAAGCAACGTCGCTAGCTATTTCGGGAAACTGGATTGCTTATGCCAAGCCTACCGGTGCTTAGCCAGCATCCTACCCTTGCTCTTCCAATACCCACACTTCTGGCCGGTGCCAAGCCAGTGGTACCGCGAACACCACCAACGAGGCACAGTATGCTGAGACCTCCACCTTCTGGATTCGTTTAGGCGGTGCTCAGGTCCCAACTCGCTTCAGGAACGCATGGGAGCAACAATTGCTGACCTATCCACCTGAACGACGCCCGACTGTGATACATACACATAAATGCCAGCCAGAACCTCTCCATCACATTACTTACGCAAAGCAGTGGAGTACGCTTCATCTTAACGCCCTCTTCAGCTTCATCCAAAAGCCATCATCTACATCTTCACGTCCTCCTCAGCTACATCTTCACGTCCTCCTTAGCTCCATCTTCACGTCCTCCTCAGCTCCATCTGAACGCCCTCTTCAGCTCCATCTAAAAGCCCTCCTCCGCTCCATCTCCGTTGATCTTTTTGACAGACACGAGCTTTCACTCATCTTTTACCACCCCACATTAGCCCGCCATGCAGCGCAACCCTGAGCCCATTGCCATCGTAGGCAGCGCATGTCGCTTCCCTGGCTCCTCGACTTCGCCGTCGAAGCTATGGGAACTTCTCAAGCAGCCACGCGATGTCCTGTCCAACATTGACAGGTTCAAGGCCAAGAGCTTCTACCACCAAAACGGACACTATCACGGAGCGAGCAACGTGCGCCAGTCGTACCTCCTGAATGACGACCCCTGTGCATTCGACGCACAATTCTTCAACATCCAAGCGGCCGAGGCAGACTCGATCGACCCTCAACAGCGCCTGCTGCTCGAAAGCGTGTACGAGTCGATCGAGAGCGCTGGCCTGAAGCTTGAAGACCTTCAAGGCTCACGCACCGCCGTCTACGTCGGTGTCATGTGCGACGACTATGCCGAGATCGTGTACCACGACGTCGAGTCGATTCCAAAGTACGCCGCTACTGGCTCGGCCAGGAGTATCATGAGCAACCGCATTTCATACTTTTTCGACTGGCACGGTCCCTCGATGACGATCGACACAGCATGTTCGTCCAGCTTGGTGGCAGTGCACCAAGCGGTGCAGGTGCTCCGCAGCGGCGAGTCCAACGTCGCTGTGGCAGCCGGCGCCAACCTCATCTTCGGCCCAAGTAAGCCATCCGATCCTCTTCCTCGTCTTCGCTAACAGCCACTTGCAGAGATGTATATTGCCGAGAGCAACCTTAACATGCTGTCGCCAACGGGGCGATCACGCATGTGGGACGCAGATGCAGACGGATACGCACGTGGTGAAGGTATCGGAGCGGTCGTGTTGAAGACGCTGAGCGCTGCGCTCGCGGACGGTGACGACATCGAATGCATCATCCGCGAGACGGGCGTTAACCAGGACGGACGCACGCCAGGCATCACCATGCCTAGTGCCTCCGCCCAGGCAGATCTCATCGCGCAGACATACGCCCGTGCGGGCCTGGATCCCCGCAAGGAGACAGACAGGTGTCAGTACTTCGAGGCTCACGGCACCGGTACCAAGGCGGGCGACCCGCAGGAGGCCTCGGCCATCTGCGAAGCCTTCTTTGGCGGGGCCGAGACGCCTGCTGGGGAGGTGCCGCTGTGGGTCGGCTCGATCAAGACCGTCATCGGCCACACCGAGGGCACTGCCGGCATCGCCGGCTTGCTCAAGGCGTCGTTGGCGGTGCAAAACAAAATGATCCCGCCCAACATGCACTTCAACCGCCTGAACCCTGACGTCGCTCCTTACTACTCCAACCTGCGCATCCCGACGGAGTTGCAGACTTGGCCGGCACTGCCGGCTGGCACTCCGCGTCGTGTCAGCGTCAACAGCTTTGGTAAGTCCAGTCTAGCCCCCACCTAGAATCTCGCTGACCCTGTACAGGCTTCGGAGGCACCAACGCCCACGCCATCGTCGAGAGCTACGAGAAGCCGACGGTCACTGCGGAGCCCGCACTCCCGCTCGCATCGTCAGGGCCGTTTGTCTTCTCGGCCAATTCGGTGCGCTCCCTGAAGGACGTGCTGGCCGCACATGCCGACTTCCTCCGCTCTGGTGCCGAGGTCGACCTCCGCACGCTCGCCTGGACGCTGCACCACCGCCGGTCTGCATTCCCCGTGCGGACGTCGGTGGCGGCGCAGTCGGTCGAGGAGCTGTGTGAGCGGCTGGATGCTCAGCGTGAGGAGGCCAGCTTCGTGCGCGCCGCCACCAAGTCGCGCCGCATCGTGGGCATCTTCACCGGCCAGGGTGCGCAGTGGGCCGCCATGGGCCGCGGTCTGGTGCTGTCGTCAAAGGCAGCGTCGCAGACACTTGCTGAGCTCGAGCAGGCGCTCGCCGAGCTGCCCGAGAGCGAGAGGCCGGAGTGGTCGCTCCGCGAGCAACTCCTCGCGCCGGCTGAGACCTCACGCGTGCGCGAGGCGGCGTTGTCACAGCCTCTGTGCACCGCCGTCCAGGTGTTGTTGGTCGACCTCCTATACGCATGCGGCATCTCCTTTGAGGCCGTTGTCGGCCACTCCAGCGGCGAGATTGGCGCAGCCTACGCGGCTGGCTTCCTCTCGGCCCGCGACGCCATCCGTATCGCCTACCTGCGCGGTCTTCACGCCACGGGTGCTCGCGGCGGCGCCATGCTCGCGGCAGGTACATCTATGGCCGACGCCAGCGAACTGTGCGCTCTGCCCTTCTTCCGTGGACGGCTCTGCGTGGCAGCTAGCAACTCGTCAGCCAGCGTCACCCTCTCCGGTGACTCCACCGCTGTCGACCGCGCACAGCTGGTCATGGAGGATGAGTCAAAGTTCGCGCGCAGGCTGGTTGTCGATACGGCCTACCACTCGCACCACATGCTGCCCTGCCTGCCCGGCTACATCGCCTCGATGCGCCGCGCCGGCATCCAGCTGCGCACGCCGCCGGCCAACGCCCCGCGGTGGTTCTCGAGCGTGCTGGATGGCCGCGAGATGAACGTGGCCGATGTTGACGTTGCTCAGTACTGGGCCGACAACATGGCCCGGCCGGTGCTGTTCTCTCAGGCACTGACCGCTGCCGTTTCCGCCACGGGAGCCCCCGCCGTGGCCATCGAGGTCGGCCCCCACCCAGCACTGCGCGGCCCTGCCAGCCTCACCATCGAGGAGATGGTCAAGGGTGGCTGCCCGTACACCGGCACTATCAAGCGTGGCAGCAACGACGTCGAGGCCCTGGCCGACTGCGTGGGCTTCATCTGGTCCCACCTGGGCCCGGCCGCTGTGGACCTGGAGCGCTTCGACGAGGCCTTCTCCGGCCCTGCTCGCCGCGTGCTGCCCAAGAACCTGCCTCAATACCCCTGGGACCACGACAGGACCTTCTGGAGCGAGTCGCGCGAGTCCCGCATGGTGCGCCTGCGCGACGACCCCGTCCACGCCCTCCTCGGCACCCGCTGCCCCAGCGACGCCGAGGGCCAGCACCGCTGGCGCAACTACCTGAAGCCTACCGAGCTGCCATGGCTGCGTGGTCACCAGATCCAGGGCCAGACTCTGTTCCCGGCTGCCGGCTTTGCGTGCATGGCCCTCGAGTCTTGCAGGGCTCTCGCCACTCCCGAGGAGACGCGCCTGATTGAGATCACCGACTTCAGCATCCACCGTGCCCTCAGCTTCTTCGACGATAGCACCGGTGTGGAGACGCTCTTCTGCCTCACCAACGTCCGCACCGAGGCGGGACACGTCGTCGCCGATTTCAGCTGCGATGCCTCCCTCACCAAGGACTCGGGCTTCACCTCGGTGGCCAACGGCAAGCTGAGGGTCACCCTCGGCAGCCCTGCGCCCGACTGCCTGCCGGCAAGGCCCGCACAGCTCGCCGACATGGCCGGCGTCGACGTCGACACCTTCTACGCCAGCCTCCGCAACACGGGCTACAACTACTCGGGCATGTTCCAGGCCATCACCACCCTGGAGCGCACGCGCGACGCCGCTCGCGGCACCATCTTCGTGCCCCGCGCTGGCGACGAGGAATCTACCCTGGTGCTCCACCCCGCCCCCTTGGACGTGGCCTTCCAGGCCATCTTCGCGGCGCTGGCTTCCCCCGGCGATGGCGACCTGTGGACGCTGCACATCCCGACCTTGATCGAGCGCATCCGCCTCAACCCATCGGCCTGCATGGGCACCGGCTGCCTCGAGCTGCCGCTTGCCTTTGAGGCTGACTTGGCGCTTGCGGACGGCATCCGCGGTGACGTCGTCGTGCGGGATGGCAGCAGCAGCGAGAACAACACCATCGTCCAGATCGAAGGCCTGCACGTGTCGCCCCTCGCCACGCCCACGGCCAAGGACGACCGCCAGCTGGTGGCCGAGACCCTCTGGGGCCCGCTGTCGCTCGACTTGGAGGGCATCTACCAGCCTTGGGTGCTCACCGATGATGAGGCTGCTGCTTCGGCCCTTTGTGAGCGCACCTGTCTCTTCTACCTGCGCAGGCTTCACGAGACTATCACGCCCGAGGAGCGCGAGCGCTGCAACTGGCACCAGGCGAGGGTGCTGGAGTGGGCTGCCCACGCCGTCGCACTCGCCGCGGCTGGCCAGCACCCGACGTGCAAGAAGGAGTGGCTGGATGACTCGTACGAGTTCATCCAGGCTGAGGTGCAGAAGATGATGGACCGCTTCCAGGACTTCCAGATTGTGCTGCTCGTCGGAGAGACACTGGTGCCGTTTGTGCGAGGCGAGACGACCATCCTCGAGCAGTTCCGGTCGAACAATCTCCTGGACCACTTCTACAGGGATTCCATCGGCCTGCCCGAGTACAACACCTACCTCGCACAGGTTGCTGACCAGCTCGCGCACCGCTACCCCAGCATGGACTTCCTTGAAATCGGTGCCGGTACTGGAAGTGCGGCGAACGCGATCCTGAAGCGCATCGGCCGCCGCTACGGCTCGTACACGTACACCGATATCTCGGCTGCCTTCTTCGAAGACGCTCAGCGGCTCTTCGCAGATCACGCCGACCGGTTCACTTACAAGACGCTCGACGTTGAGCAGGACCCCACTGACCAGGGCTTCCCGGAGCATGCGTACGACGTGATCGTGGCATCCAACGTCCTCCACGCCACGCGTTCGCTGGAGAACACGCTCCGCAACGCTCGCCGCCTATTGAAGCCTGGTGGCCACCTCCTGCTGCTCGAGATCACGAACAACAGGCCGCTGCGCATCAGCTTCATTTTCAGCGGGCTGCCCGGCTGGTGGGTCGGTGAGGAGGAGGGACGCCGTCTCACGCCGCTGGTGACGCGCCGGGAGTGGGACGCGGTACTCCGCCGCGCTGGCTTCGCGGGCGTGGACACCACGACGCCCAGCTCCAAGAACGACCTCATCCCCTTCTCGGTCATGGCTGCCCAGGCTGTCGACTCGCACATCAGCCTGCTGAGGGAGCCGCTGGCCCACCCTGCCAGCGCCAAGCCCATCATCGACAACCTCGTCATCGTCGGCGGCGCCACCTTCGCCACCTCGCGCCTCGTCCAAGCCATCGGCAACACCGTCGCGCCCTACTGCAGGAACATCGCCGCGTTCGACAGCCTCGAGGCCGTCGACTACATCCCGCCCAAGGCCACGGTGCTCAACGTGTCGGAGCTGGAGACCGCCTTCTTCAACCCCTTCACGGCCCGCAAGCTGGAGTCTGCCAAGTACATTTTCGACTCGGCCCGCCTCGTGCTCTGGGTCACCCAGGGCAACCGCGCCGACGACCCGTACGCCAACATGATGTACGGCGTGGCGCGCTGCCTCGCGTCGGAGATGAAGCGCACGCTGCGCATGCAGATGCTCGACTTCGACACCACCGTCAAGCCCGACGCCCAGCTCATCGCCGCGTCGCTGCTGCGCCTCCAGATCGGCGACTCGGCCTCTCAGCGGGCCAGCTCCACGCTGTGGTCCATCGAGCACGAGCTCTCGGTGACCAGCACCGGCGCCATCGAGGTGCCCCGCTACCGCCCCAGCCAGGGACCCAACGACCGCTTCAACTCTACGCGCCGCCCCATCACCGCCGAAGTGTCCCTGGAGGAGTCTGTCGTCGACGTCATTCGTGCCGACGACGACACCCTGGAGCTTCGCGAGGGGCGCCTGTCAGGCGCTGACGAGGTCAGCAGCGAGTACGTCGACATTCGCGTGCTGCGCTCGACCGCGTCCGCCCTGCAGATTGGCCGCATGGGCTTCCTGTTCCTGGTTGTGGGCGTCGACCGCGCCTCGGGCCAGACGCTGCTCGCGTTGGCCCCCAGCTGCTCGTCGGCCGTCCGCGTCCCCAAGGCCTGGACCGTGGCCTGCGACGGCGATGTGCCCGAAGACAAGACCGGCCAGCTGCTCGTCGCGGCCGCTTCTAGCATCACGGCCGCCGCCATCCTCGCCGGCGTCGAGCAGGGCGGCTCTCTGCTCGTCCACCAGCCCGCCCCGCTGCTCGCGGCGCTGCTCGAGAAGCAGGCGGCTGAGAAGCAGATCAAGCTCAAGTTGACTACTTCCAGCGACGAGAGGTACGACCTCAATGACCAGCAGCCCACTATCATCCACCCGTGGGCACCGGAGCGTGCTGCGCGCCAGTGCGTCCCGCAGGACATCTCCCTCCTCGTCGACTTGGCTGCGAGCGAGGACACTGTTCGCCTCGGCAAGTTCGCGCCGCGGGGATGCACGTTGATGGATGCCTCGAGCCTCCTGAGCTCGCACTCCAGCACGCGTGCGGCGTGGCCTGCTGATGAGCTGGCGGCTTGCCTCTCGACGGCCTGCGCCCAGGCTCAGCAGCCCGAGCTGCTGTCGTCTACTGACGCTGCAGAAGTCCCGGTTGGCTCTCTCGTCGGCCGCCGCGATGCTGCCAACAACGCCACGCTCGAGGTCGTCGATTGGACTGCCGCGCCCTCGGTTACCGTCAGCGTGCGGCCGGTTGAGTCGACGGTCCGATTCAGGTCCGACAGGACGTACTTCCTGCTCGGAATGACGGGCGATCTCGGCAGGTCTCTCTGCCGCTGGATGGTGGAGCGGGGTGCCAAGCACTTTGCTCTCTGCAGCCGCAGGCCCAACGAGGACCAGGCGTGGGTCAAGATGATGAGAGCTGCGGGAGTGGTTCTCAACATGTTTGCCGTGTAAGTGAGTACTGATGCTAGCGAGACACTGAGCTGACAATAGTTTTTTCCAGGGACGTCACGAGCAAGGACTCGGTGCTGTCGGCGCACCGCGAGATCTGCCGCACCATGCCGCCGATTGCGGGTGTGGCCAACGCCGCCATGGTGCTGGAAGACCTGCTGTTCTCGAACATGGACTACGAGACGATGAACAAGGTCTTGCGGCCCAAGGTCGACGGCAGCCGGATCCTGGACGAGCTCTTCCCGACCAACGACCTGGACTTCTTCATCCTGTTCTCGTCGCTGGCCTCGGTGACGGGCAACTACGGACAGTCGCCGTACGCGGCGGCCAACTCGTACATGTGCGCCCTGGCCCACGGCCGCCGCAAGAGGGGCCTCGTGGCCAGCGTCATGAACCTGGCCGGCATCAAGGGCCTCGGCTACATCCACCGCACCGACGAGACGATCCTCGACCGCCTCGACACGATGGGCTACGCGACCGTGTCGGAGCGCGACTTCCTGACCTTCTTCGCCGAGTGCGTCGAGGCCGGCCGCCCCGAGTCGGGCCGCAACCCCGAGCTGTCGGCCGGCCTGCAGTCGTTCGACCCCACCTACGCCCACGCTCCGGCCTGGATCGACAACCCCAAGTTCGCACACTACCGCCAGTCGCAGCGCAACAGCGCCGCCGCCGCCGTCGACGCCGCGGGCCGTCCCAAGGACCCCGTCAAGAAGCAGCTCCTCGAGGTGGAGAGCATGGAGGAGGCTGAGCAGGTGCTGCAGGAGGCGTTCCTTGCTACCCTGCAGCAGACGCTCAAGCTGCCCGATGACGGCTCGCTGACGGCTGATACCCCCGTCGTCTCTCTCGGCGTCGACTCCCTCGTCGCCGTCGACATGCGCTCGTGGTTCGCCAACGAGCTCGACCTCGATATGCCCGTGCTCAAGATCCTGGGCGGCGCCACCGTCGCTGAGCTTGTTGAGGACGCTGTTGCTCGCATGTCGCCCGAGCTGGTCCCCAAGGCTGCGCCGGCGGCTGCGGCTGAAGAGAATGCTGAGTCCGACTCTACCAGCGAGGAGGGATCGGGGCCTGAGAACGCGGGCTCCGGTTCCGAGGACGTGAGCTCCGATGACGACAATTCGTCGGTGCTCTCGGAGGAGGTGCCCGCGCTCTCTGAGCACGAGGCCGAGGAGGAGGAGGACTGCAGCAGCGCCAAGGTGGAGGAGCTGGTGCCGCTGCCTACTTTCGAGAAGACGGTGCCCATGGCGTACGCGTCGACGCGGTTCTGGTTCCTGCAGCAGTACCTGGATGACCCGACCGCCTTCAACCTGGTCTTCCGGGCCCGCATCACCGGCCCGCTCCGTGTGCACGATCTGCAGCGGGCCGCTAGCGCCGTGGCCGAACGCCACGAGGCTTTCCGCACTGCCTTCTTCTCGGGCGAGGACGGCGCGCCCATGCAGGGCGTGCTGCCTTTCTCGTCGCTGCGCCTCGAAACTTCCAATATCGTCGACGAGCAGCAAGTCATTGATGCATGCCGGACCCTCTCGAGCCACCGCTACAACATTGAGCATGGCGAGACGGCCCGGCTGATGCTGCTGTCGAACGGCCCGACGACGCACCACCTGCTCTTCGGCTTCCACCACATCGCCATCGACGGCTTCAGCTTCAACGTCTTCCTTTACGAGCTTGACCGCGCGTACCGCCGCCAGTCTCTGCCGCCCGTCGCCGTCCAGTTCGGCGACTTCGCCACGCGCCAGAGGCGCGCCGTCGAGAGCGGCCAGCTCAAGACTCATCTCGACTTCTGGAAGAACGAGTACCCCGACTGCCCGCAGCCGCTGCCGCTCTTCCCCCTGGCGCAGCGCCGCACCCGCCAGGCCTTGACGCGCTATGAGTGCGCCGAAGCGACCGTTACGCTGGGTGCCGATTTGGCCAAGCGCATCAAGGACCAGGCCCGCCGCCACCGCGCTACTTCGTTCCACTTCTTCCTCGCCGCGCTCAAGGTCCTTCTCTTCCGCTGGCTCGAGGACACTGACGATGTCAGCATCGGCCTCGCTGACGCCAACCGCACCGATGGCGACACTGCCGGCACCATCGGCTTCCTGCTGAACCTGCTCCCGCTGCGCATGCGCCGCTCGGCCGGCGACAGCTCTTTCGCCGACGTGCTGACCGAGGCGCGCACCAAGGCCTACGCCGCCCTTGCCCACTCGGCGGTGCCGTTCGACGTGCTGCTCGAGGAGCTCGCCATCCAGCGCTCGTCGACGCACAGCCCGCTGTTCCAAGTCTTCTTCGACTACCGCCAGCTCGCCATCCGCACCGAGAAGGCCCTAGGTGCCGAGCTCGAGGGCGACGCGACCCTGGGCAACACTGCCTACGATGTCACCCTCGACATCACTGACTACGCCGGCGGCGAGGTCTCCGTCTCGATGAAGACGCAGAAGTACCTCTACCCCCAGCGCGCCGCCGAGCTCCTGCTGCGCAGCTACATCCGCATGCTGGAGGTTTTCGCTGCTCGTCCTGACGCGCGCGAGAGCGAGCCCGCCTTGTTCGACGACGCTGCGGTGCAAGAGGCGCTGGATGTGGGACGTGGGCCGGCCATGGAGTTGACCTGGCCGGCGACCGTGTCGCAGCGCATCGACGTGATGGCTGCGCAGAACCCGGAGCGCACCGCCATCCGCGACGGCCACGGCGCCAATCTGACGTACTCGACTATGGATGCGCGCTGCAACGCCATCTCCGCCGCTCTCGAGGAACACGGCGTCACTGAGGGCTCTTCCGTCGCGCTGCTCCAGGAGCCCACTGCCAATTGGGCTTGCTCGGTGCTGGGCGTGTGGAGGGCCGGATGCGCCTATGTGCCTCTGGACACCCGCCACACTCCCCAGCGCATCGCCGCCGTGCTGAGCGACTGCCGCGCCAGCGCTATTCTTTGCGACGCGCGCACCTTCACCCGTGCCATGGCACTGTCTACCCCTGACATGGCCGTCATCAACGTCGACATGCTCGCCGAAGATGCAACCCCGCGGGCCAGCCGCGCACGCCCCGAGGAGCCGGCCGCCATCCTCTACACCAGCGGTTCCACTGGCGTGCCCAAGGGTATCATGCTGCGCCACAGCGGCATCCGCAACAACATCGAGGGCACCGACAGGCACTGGGGCGTCGGCCGCGAGACCGTCCTCCAGCAGAGCGCCTGCACCTTCGACATGTCCCTCCGCCAGCTTCTGACCGCCCTCACGCACGGCGGAACCCTCTACGTCGCTTCCGCCGAGGCGCGCCGTGACCCGGCTCAACTGACCTCGCTGCTCGCCTCCGAGGGCATCTCCTGGACCGTCGCCACCCCGTCCGAGTACCAGGCCTGGCTGGCCTACGGCGCGAAGGACATCGCCCGCGCTACCAACTGGCGCTTCGCCACCTCGGGCGGCGAGGCCTTCACGCGCGCTCTGCGCGACGACTTCGTCGCCCTCGCCAACCCGCTGCTGCGCGTCTTCAACGCCTACGGCCCCAGCGAAATCACCTTCTCCTGCGCCGAGGCCGAGATCCCGTCTACCCCCGACGCCGCTCGTGTCCATGATGGCGCCATCTCCCTCGGCCGCCCGCTGCCCAACTACACCATCCGCATCGTCGACGAGAACCTGCGCCCGCTCCCTGCCGGCGTCGCCGGCGAAATCGTCGTCGGCGGCCCCAGCGTCGCCGCCGGCTACGTCGACACGGCGCTCAACGCGGCCAAGTTCATCCCGGACCTCGATGACGCATCGGTGAAAGCTTTCCGCACTGGTGATGTCGGCCACCTCGGCCCCGACGGCACCCTCTTCTTCCACGGCCGCGTCGCCGACGACGCGCAGGTCAAGCTGCGCGGCATCCGCATCGAGCTCGGCGACGTCGAGAGCGCCGTCGTCAAGGCTTCTGACGGCGCCGTCGCCGCTGCCGTCGCGTCGGTGAGGGGTAACCCGCCTTTCCTGGTCGCTCATGTCGAGTTCGCCGATGGTGGTAAAGATGACAACTTCCTGGCGACTACTCTCAAGCCTCGCCTCGCCCAGGCCCTCCCCCAGTACATGGTCCCGGCCACCCTCGTCCCCGTCGACCGCCTGCCCTTGACTGCACACGGCAAGCTCGACCGCCGCGCCGCTGCTTCGCTCCCGCTTGCTTCTGCTGCTGAGGAGGCCAACCAATCGCCCGCCTCTACTGCTACCACGACAACGCTCACCCCCGACCAAATCGCCCTCGAACGCCTCTGGCGCGCCGTCGTGTCCACCGACGCCCCCCACGCCACCTCCGCCGACACCAGCTTCTTCGACGTCGGCGGCAACTCTTTGCTGCTGGTCAAGCTCGCCCAGCTCATCCGCGACGAGTTCGGCGGCGCCGCGGTCCCGCTGCGCCAGCTGCTCGAGGACAACACGCTCGGCGCCATGGCCGCGGCCGTCAAGCGTGGTGCGCCGGCCTCGTCGTCGGTCGAGGAGTGGGTGAGGGAGGACACTGTCGCGCCGGCGCCGCTGGACTTGGGCGGTGCTGTGAGCACTGCGGCGCCGCGGGCCGAGCCGGGGGCGCTGAGGGTGCTGTTGACGGGCGCCACCGGGTATCTTGGGCGCAGGATTTTGGAGCAGCTGGTGCGGGATGAGAGGGTGGCTGAGGTGCACTGCCTCGCCGTCCGCCAGCCTGCCGCGCTCGTCGACATCTCGGACGCCAACCCCAAGGTCGTCGTCCACACCGGCGACCTCACCGCGCCCCGTCTCGGCCTGTCGGAAGACGCTTTCGCCCACCTCGCTGCGACGGCCGACGCCGTCGTGCACAGCGCCGCTAACCGCTCTTTCTGGGACCACTACGAGCACCTCCGCGCTACGAACGTCGCGTCGACAAGGGAGTTGGTGCGTCTCGCTGCGGCGAGGGGCGTGCCGCTGCATTTCGTGTCGAGTGCCGGCGCCGTTGCCGTGTCGGAGGCGAAGGATGCTGGGAGCGGTTACGTCCTGTCCAAGTGGGCGAGCGAGCGCCTCCTCGCTGACGCGGCGGCCCGGCTGGGCTTGCCGGTGCGCGTGCACAGGGCTATGCCTACCGAGCAGGGTGCGGACGGCGAAGAGGTGCCGGAGGAGTTGTTGAACGAGCTGCGCGACGTCGCGAAGGTGCTGCGCGCGCTGCCGGAGACGTTGGAGGGTGCGGAGGCTGGTGCGTGGGCGGGTAGCTTCGACCTCGTGAGGGTTGAGGACTTGGCCCGGGAGATTGGGCAGACGGTTGTTGGCGATGACGAGGCGGGTGTTGTGGAGTGTCGGTACCCGAGTACTGTGCGGTTGAGCATGAGGGATGTGGCGGGGCTGGTGGAGAGGGAGATGGAGGAGGATAAGGGAGAGGAGGAGTGGACCAGGATGCCCCCGCATGAGTGGGCGGGGAAGGCGAAGAAGGTGGGCTTTGGCTGGCATTTTGCGGCGCTGGATGCGAGTATCGCGGCGAATGGCGAGGGGTTGGCGATAAGGAGGTGATTGATTGATCTGGAAGGGTGGATGGGTGGGCATGGGGGAAAAGGGGTGTTGGTGGTGAGATCAGATTGAATACATAGATTGGGCATGATTGGTTTTTAGGCGTTTACGGTTGGGACTTGGGATGGTTTGGAGTTTGTATTTAGTTGAGCGTTCTCGCATTTCTTTAACTTTAGACAAAAAGAATTTTTGAATAGTTCTTGGATAAGATTACGGACATGATGAGCTTTCTGTGATCAGATGAATTGTTTGCTTTGAATGGCTGCATTGGTCAGGAAGCTTCCTGCTTGACTTAAAATCCGTTTCCAAGACGCTTGATACTGTCATCAACAGCATTCGCTTCCTCCACTTCGTCGTCGGTATCGCTACAAGAGTCGTATTCGCCATAGTGCTTGAACACGTCATCAGCTGCATTCGTTTCCTCGTCGCTATCGCAAAAGCAATGTTCGGAAAAGTACTTGGAGTTATCGCTCCACGTGTTCGATTCGCTACGGATTTGTCGTGCGTTGGGCGAAACATCGGCAACTACTCAAATTAGCTTTACCTTACGATCAAGTAACAGATCAACGACATACGGGAAGTCTTGCTCATAGCACTTGATAATCCCAGGATCTCATCGTCCAAAGACTTCATCTTCATTCTTGCATCATGTGCTTTGAAAGCCGGCATGATGATCTCCTCGTACCAACGCTCATTCGCAGCGAGATCCTCCCACTCCCAGTGACCAACGATCTCATCCTCCAGAACTTCCCAAATGCAAAGAAAGTGGTCTTTGTAATATTGGTTCGACATCCCGTATGGATCTTGCACTTCATAGTAGTCCATCTCGGCAGAAATATCGAGTATAGGTAGGCCCTTCTTGATTCGGACATTGGGATTGACGACCGTGAGAGTCTGCTGGCATCTCCGCCTTTCTGATCTGCTCTCAGCCAACAGCCGAGCAGCTTCTTTTGATGTGGTGAACGAAATATAAGGTGTTGGTCTCCAGATTTTGTGATTCACGTGTATGGTTAATGATTTTTTCCGAGACTCGAAAGTGTCAAGGCGTCGACGCGGTGCTCTGGAAATCATGCGGTCTGTATCATCCGGCTGACTACCTGAAAAGTAGTCCCATACCCTGAGGAACGGAACCTTAAAGGGTGAAAAGCGGTTGAGTTTCCATGGATGCAGTTCTTCTTCCGGGCGCTGCTCTTCTTCCAATGTGCATGCAGTTACCAACGGAGGATGCAAGAGTTTTGAAGCTGTATCCGAATTTATAGCACATCCTTCATTTCCCATTATTTTGGCCAGGTGATGGTTGCTAAGGGTACTCGTGGGTCTGACAGTCAGTTGTGACTAAGTGGTTGCGCCTTGCAAATATGCGACAGGACCCCATATATAGTCAACATTGAGTAATTTATTGTACGGTCATCCTAGATGCAATGGATATCCCTAAGAGCGGGGTAGTGATTGATAAGCAATGGCGTGGCCTAGTTGGCTTGGTTAGCCAAAAGTTTATTATTCTCGGCCAATAGCTTCCCACATCCACTGAGAATCAAAAAAGGATTTATACCGGGCGGGTCCGAGGCAAAGCGGCAACCAGAAAAACATTCATCATGTCTCGCGTTGGCCAATGGATCTCCAATCCTCCATGCGCAGGGTTCTGCATAGCCGACGAAGTTCAATTCATCAGCCAGGACAAACCTGCGGATTCGAAAGGCCCGTACCGCGTTGCGGGTGCAAAATTTGTTGAGAAAGAGTGGCTTTATGTTCTCTGCGACATCGAAGACTTCCGACATGTTGTAGCCAGGGATGTTCCGGAAAGTCGGCTCAAGGGTAGGCCTCTCCAACAACGTATTCAAAGGGCGTCGAAAATCTGACCTGACTATTAAACACCAGACGCGCCAATGCCCTGAAGAATTTTATATCTGGGATTCTCATTGTTTTACGTAGGGATTCACGAACTCGAATTTCCTTTCGTCTCATTAGAAATTGAACTTTCTCGAGGAAAATGTTCCTGTACTATTGCTGCTCTATTTACATCGGCCTAGCAGTCATTACATCTGCTCCTTGCACCTATCCACGTCCAGGTGCGCATGTTAGCGCAGCTTTTCTACAGCGTACTCAATTCCCTGCGTACATCTCATCATGTCGTTCGACCCCACAATCTGGCAGCGCGAAATTGATATCATTTTATGATCAAATCAATCACTCAAAGGCCGAACGCCTCGGCCGAGCCTGAGCGACATCATCCTGACTTTTTATGAATAAGATAGAGAAACCACGGCTGCATTGTCGTACAATGTCAGCAGAAAAGCGGACGTCGGCCGAGGCTCGCCAATGAAGAGCCAAGACATCAGCTGTATTCCTTTGCACTCCAGCCAATCACTTGAGCCCGAACTTGCATCCGACCCCGTATACGCGTATTCCTTCAATCCGGACGGCCGCGCAAACAACTTCTTGCTGACTGCGTCTCCCAGCTCCGCTGAGTATATAATCTCAGTGATATCGCTCCTGCTAAAGATCAACCACAACACCCCAACCTCACCAAAGCCCAATCACCCAACGACCCGAAATATGTCTTACACAGGCGGCTGCCAGTGCGGCAAGGTCAAGTACACCTTCACCAGCGAGCCAATCCATACTGTAACTCCCCCCCTCCCCACGGGACGACTCCATACTAACGCGCATCTCCCCACGCCAAGGCCCTCTGCTACTGCACCAACTGCCAGCGACAGACGGGCTCAACCAACACGGCCTCGCTCACCGTCGCGCAGCAGTCCTTCACCTCGACCGGCGCCGCGCCCAAGGTGTACTCGCGCAAGAGCGACGCGGGCGCCGACGTGCACAACCACTTCTGCGGCGACTGCGGCACTACCTGCTGGCTGACCGGCACGCTCGCCGACTCGGTCGGCATGCTCAACGTGCGCATCGGCACGCTGGACGATCTGACCCTCAACCAGAAGTGGGCGCCGAAGATGGAGGTGTACTGCCGCGAGAAGTACGCGTGGTTGCCGGCGCTTGAGGGGACGAAAGCGTTTGATGCGATGGTCACGGCGGAGGCGATTGAGCCGTTCAAGAAGGGGGCGCAGTGAGGTGGTTGGGGTGTCGGCAGCTTGCTGGAGATAGGGGAGCGTTGAAAGTATTTGGGGTATTTTTTGTTTTGGAGTGGACGAGGCACAACAATATGATTCTCACATGAAAAAGCCCCCATATTGCTGCTAGCCCTTTTTGTAGTCTTGTCATCTTCTCTCAACCACCGTATCAGTCAGAGACCCTATCCCTTCATCAAGTGCCACTTTCCACCTCTTCGCCCACTCCTTGACAAACCTTTTCGTGGAGGCTTTTGATTAGGATCAAGAGCTACATCTCTGAGACCGGAAAAACCGCATGTCAGTAGTTGATGAGGTTTGCTTTTTTTTCTTCACTTCATTTCAAAGCCACTATCAAAAACTCAACGCCACCTTGCGCTAATTTCTTGGCTTTGTCCTCGTACGACAGGTTTTGTGGGTCAAGTGCATAACAAGGCTATTTCTTGGCCTCTATGTGCTACCGAATACCGGATTTCGGAATATGCCTTGTCTTGGATGCTTTTTATGTTGCATCTGGCCCAGATCTCTCGCTGGAAAAAAAGCAGTGCGAGTTCATTTAAAACATAGCATACACCCCTCAAATGGGTTCTTCCTCGGAGCATGCCCTGGCGCAGATTCCAAAGTTTAATCGTATGATGGAAGACACCATCATCGTAAGCTTGGTACTATTAAACCAATGTCTGATCATGAATATCATTGCTGACAACTGTGATCTCTGCAGGTTTCCACCACTTTTCCACTTGCCGGATCGCACGACGCAACAATCAGCCCAAGCCAAGCAGCATTTGTTGGCTCAGGTACGTCTAATTCTTGAATCAAATTTTGGCAGAACGAATGGAACTGAAAAGGCTTATTAGCTTCTCTCATCTTCTTGGCTGAGCAAATTGCCCATTTTGCCCGCCAATTTCTCCGGACCAGCGGCTACCATGTCCAGTCACGTTTTCCATTTTGGTTCCAGCTCGTCCTTAATCTTATAGATTCTGTCCAGATTCCCCTGATTCTCTACCTTCATCCTCTCGCGTTGCTGTCTGACCGAGATCCACTGGCTTTTGGTAATTTTACAAGTATAGGCCAAGCTTTTTTCCAAGCTCTACTTCTGATGGCCACGGATGTCTTGCTGCAACATGTTATCATACACTTACTGGCTCAGAATCATGATGCGGATCCGGCGTTTGAACTGCTTTTGGATTTCATGGTGTTGAGGGGATGTGTCATTCTGACTGTCTATGTGGCGAATCTGAGAGTGTGTTCTGTTTTTGGTGACGGAGGTCTACACATCCTTTCAACGGCACTTTGGATTCTCTTCCGCAGATCAGGATCGCATTCGATTTCAACTAGAGAAGTATCGCTTTCTTAATAATACATGAAGCTCTAGAAAGGAAGTCGATTTTGCGATCTGGCTTAGGTGCCTCGCCAAGCGGAGCACATAGTATCGAATGATACGTTAAGGCTCAAGTGCCGAACAGAGCCCATAGACCCTCAGGTTGTGGAAGGCCATACCAGCAGTCTTGCGCTATACCGCTATCCGCTGTATGCTAATGGACGGCGCGGAACCAGTAGAGACTTTCATACTGTTTATCATTGCGGGGATCCAGCGCCGGCCATCTTTAACGGGCGGCTTCGGCATGAGGAAAAAAGGGGAGGTGAAGGCGGAGGCGGAGGATTCAAAGAATGTGAACAGGCGCAGCATGTGACGTTACTGTGGCTTTTTGGCACATATATCTGCAGTTCATGTGTGTGCTTGGACCCCTGGAATGAAACTCATTCAATGAGAGGGGGCAAAACAGCCCACTCTCGGCTTGGCTGTCGGGCAGGCAACAAGCAGGCAACCACGTTTTCCCGAAACATTCATGCGTTATGAAAGTGGTCACTGGTGCGATCCGCAAATGTGCGCTGCAGCCAAAGGCTAGTCTAGTGTGGCGTTTTTTTCGCATTGCACCACTGCCATCTGCTTACGACAGGGGTCTGTCTCACTCGATCTACTAGGCTGCGATGATGCGCGATCGATCTGTAACTCGATATTTTTGACATATATCAAAAACTGAAGTTCTTTAATTAATCAACAGTACCCTGATGCACAACAGAGCTCTTCCGCTTCCCACGTCAAGTAGGTCCGGCCTTTTTACAACACCGGTCTGCCTCACGTTCCGACTACCGCCAATAACCTTAGTCTGTGCAACATCTGGTGCGAGAAATCCAATCAATAACATTGATGTGTGAAAGAACCAGCTGATAAGCATAAAAGTACCCTGAAAGTACATGCTTATCAGCTCACCACCAGCATCCAGCTCCAAACGTACATCCATGTGGCTGAGCCCCGAACTATGCCCGTCTCCTCCCTCACTCCTGCATTGCTCGGGCCGCTTTACATCTGCATCTGCTGTGCTACACCCTCCTGATCATGATCGCTACTGCGCCGCCTTCGAATCCGGAATGGAACTTTCCCTTTTGGCCTCTGCGTGCCCTGCCCAAAGGCAGCCATGTCCATCTCCAGAGCCGCCGCGTCAGCAGTGATCTCGATGTCGAAATCGCGCGTCATCATGGCCAGGGTAAGGAGCGCCATGCGCTTCGCGAATCGACGCCCGAGGCACATGTGTACTCCGCCCCCGAACGGGAACCACGAGCCGCTGTGGACTTTTGGCTCCGAGAAGAAGGTGCCACTTTCCCGCGAGTCACGATCGGGCGCCCGTACGTGGGGTGGTTTCATGGGCCCGAGTTTCTCGTCATCACCAGGTACGACCAGAAATCTAACCAGACTTAGCCAAACCACCTTGAATTGTGCGGATCAGCGACATACCTGTCGGCCCAGAATGTGTTGATGGGGTGGCGGCCATGGCGCCCAGTGTTCCAGGCCTCCTTATCAAAGTGCGCAGGGGTCGTTGGCACTACCACTACCGTCTTTGGCGGGACAATCCAGCAGTCTCCGATATTTAGTCTGTCGTGATACGAGTACCAAGTGATGTAGATGTGCACGTGAAGTCGCAGGGTTTCCGCGTATACGGACTGCAGCAAAGGCTGTTGCAGCAGCTTATCGATGCATAGACCGCTCTTACTACTTTCACTGCGGCATAAAGCAACCTCGCTCCGTACGCGGGCCAGTACTTCAGGGTCTAGAAATACGTTTAGAGTAGCCCAGATAATAGCCAGTGTGGCGTTTGTGTTGAATCTATTCAATATCCCGTTAGCGACGAATGGTCATTGAACTGTTTCCCCAAGGGAAGAAAAGGCATAGGGAAGGAACCAGTTGAGGGGGTATTACGCCCAGATAGTACCCAGCATTTCGCTCCCGACGGCGTCCTCGTCGTAGCCGTCCACTGCCAGCAGTGTCTTTTGTCTGTCCCGGAAGTACCTTGATCCCCAGAATGGAACTTCCTCGCCGTCTGACTGGACTTTGGCCTTAGATGTCTCCTCCGTGGCGTAGCGCTGCCAAGTTTTGATGCTTGCCAGGAGACTGTCCCTGCGTGCATAGGCTCTGGGAGTCAACCAGCGCGGCAGCCCCTCGAACAACGTGGGTAGCGACTCATCATATTCCCAGAACAGGCGGGGGAAGTCTGGACTTTGCTGAAGCAGTGCCGGCCCGCACATAGCTGTCAGTATCGTCGGCGTCAGCTCCAGCGCCATGAACTCAAAAAGGTCCCTTCTTTCAATCCATTCATCCCCGCACTCCAGGAGTGGCAGTCGGCCGCTGAGGACTCGCTCGAACCGCTCGAAGAACGGCACCAGGCCTTTTCCTAGCAGGAAATCATGCATGCCCTTGTGACTCATGTATTCTACTCTGTTGTGTGCTGGAATATTGCTGTCAGGATGTGGGCGGGCGCTGTTACCCGAATCGTCGAGTAGGTACCGGCGCGCCGACTGTTCGCGCATGCCAAATGCCCGGCGAAGCGCGAAGTAGCTTAGGGCTGAGAAGCTGGATAGCCTCGATTGCCGCCATAGCTGCTCGATGTAGTCCGGCCCACGTAGCAGGACTACCTCTTGCGTGAAGAATTTGATTCGAAGCGGGCCCAGCGGTGCTGCCGTACCTTGGCTAATTTCAGGTCCGCGCCATCCATCTGAGCTGCATTTGGCGACGGCAACGTACGCAGTAATGAACTTGAGTGGATCAGCAATGTACGATAGCGCGCTCCCTAAGATGGGCACGCAGTACGGAAGCGTAGGAGTCTTTTTTTTCAGTCGCCTTGCTTTGGAATGTCCAGACGAATAGCAGTCGCGTTACCAGGTAGCAGATCAGGAAAGGGATAGAAAGCAGAAAGCCCAATATGAGGCCTCTTTGTAAGGTAAATGCTTCATTAAGCATGGCTTTGGTCCGCTGAATGGATGATATAGAAGCACTTTGGGTAGAGCTGCCATTTTATATCCCCACAAGAGAACCTGTAGACTGAAAGCTGCTCTCTGATCACTAAGCCTCAGTATTTTCGGATCTAGCCGCCAAGTGTGTCTACTGCGCCAATCTTGCCGCTTGACAATGATCTCATCAGGCCCCCACTGTAGTAATTTTCTTTTTCCGGCAGTCTTTCGGGGCTTGACAAAGGGCGCCGTGAAATACACGCGTGACGTTTTCTTTAGTGACACCTTCCATGCTAATGACCATCGGTTCAGCTGCTTTTTCTTTTGCCAGGATTATGTCACGGATAGGCGGTAATGATACATTAGTGGCGCCCAGGAAGTGGTTAGGCCTCCAGCTGCAGCACGTAACTGAACTCTTGGCTTGCGTTCCCATCCGCATCTTTGCATAAAGAAGAAGAGTATTACTGACAATAATGCATATTTTCAGATCAAATACTTATTAAGGCTTGTACTAAAGTGCTTGGATTGTTGCCTGCTGAATGGATGAGCTCTTATTCTTGTACTCTGGTAGCCACCGCATCTCAATAGAGTGCGTGCTACATGGAACACACCAATAGTCCGATGCGCTCTCTTGCGATGCCTAAAGCATTTAAAGAAGAGAATCTGACACTCTATTTCAAAATTGAAGGCAGTATACTAATGATTATCCTACCGCGTGAATCCGCCCGCAAACTTTCGTAACAGCACTTCCATCTCCCAGCCATTAGAGAGACCGTCGACAATGAGAGAAGCGTAGGCGGAGCGGGTGGGGAGAAGGTGGACAGGACAAATCAGATCCACCAGCTCTAGTGCTAGGGGATGTAGAAGAGGAAGAGGGCGTCGCGGTAGCCAAGTGTCATAGCGGTGTGGTTGACGGAAGATTTCGCTTTTGATTGGAGATAATTGTGCGACGTATTCTTTCAGGGCATTGCACTCTGTACGTTTATAGCTTCATAAATAATTCAGTCATCTGTACGAGGTCTCTCCTCCGCGGGTGCGATCCTCCGGCACGTCCTCCGACACGTCCTTAGGTCCTTATCGTAGCTTATTCATTGGCCGAAAAGCTCAACACTGCAACTTAAGGAAAGAGTTAAGCCCAAAGAAGGCGCGGGAGGACGTGCCGGAGGTTGTGCCGGAGGATTGCGCCTGCGGAGGAGATACAGCTGCCTGCTGGCCAGCCACCCTCACAGACCTTGTGCCACTCATCAGTGCATCTGCAATACGAGCCCATCGCCGCATGGTACAACATAGGGTTGTGTGTTGATGGGATTGGAGGCGCGCGTATCACACGGCCAACAAGATATGGAACCCCTTGGCTTTTGCGGCGGGCAATGGGGCTCGCGCTGCTAACCCGATTGGGAAAGCAGTGCGAGATTCCGGACAGTACGCGACTGCTCGCAAAAACCCCCACCGACGTCGATTAGTAGGTAGGAGGCGCAGCAGGCAACGGCTTGCTAGAACATTCCTTTCCCCAGCGCAGATTCGGCTGTGCTCATTCCTCAGGCATCATGTATCTCTTTGATCACCGCCTTCCACTACCTAGCACGTCCACTGGCACGTCCACTGGCAGCTTGCCACAGCCCGGTAGATTTCTCTTTATTTTGTGCTTATTTTGAATGCCAATGTGCGCTCGGAGAATACATATGTAATTCAATGGACGACTCTGACCAAATTTCCCGACTCTTACTCGGCGCTCTGATTGGTTCGCACTGCATACCAATCGGGAGCTTGGCAGAAAAAAAAGACGCTCGACCATTTCGAATTTGCCGGTAAACGTTTTTCAAACTAAAGAGAATGAGCTCGATTCTAGTCTTGCACCTTAGCTTGAGTAGCAGATGTGTCACATTTCAAGCGTCAGATACGACGGCTTGTGTGGCCTGCGTATAGCAGACGTTTTGGCGTTATCAGTCAGCTTCAGGATTATGCCCCTGAGCCCCAATACTCCGCCGTATCTTTCCTTGCTAGCCACACACACAATCATCGCCGTCTCTTATGATACCTTTATTTCCTGCGTAGGCACGCAGCTATTGTCTCGTGGACTAAACTTCACTGCTACGAAGGTGCAAGCACCCATGGTGTTACTTTATTGACAAAACAGTCAATGAGGAAATGAGTGCGTGCACAGTTTCGATATCCCCAACTAAGTTTAGGCACACAGAAATCAGCAGAACATTGAAAAATCATGCCAACTCCGTCCCACGAGCACCTGCATCCTCTTGCTTCAACATGCGCGTCACCTCACTCGGGTGCACCACGTTAAACAGAACCACCACACCCAGCATCAGTACCGCATCGAACACATACACGAACCACTCTTGGTTTTGAAACTCCGCCCCCCTGCCACTCATATATTCCACGACCCTAAACACACAACGCAAAAACACCAACGAACTCGCCCCCATCAGAACCCAGAAGTGCTTGCGCCACGCAACCCCGGGCTCGCTGCTGCTGTTGTTGCTGCCGGGCGCCGGCTCGATGTCTTTCTCGATGCCTCTCTTCCACCACGACCCGATAACCAGAAAGAATCCGAAGAAGATCAGCTGCACGAACAGACCCGCCTCGATCACCTTCTCCCCGAGCTTCATCTTGTCCGTGTCGCGTGCCCCGGACGTGTCGAAGATGGCGGCCGCCACGATGCCACCGCCACCACACTGAAGGAGGAATGCGACTACGTCGCCGACGACGAATACCTTGGTCAAAAAGCGGCGCGGGATGAGCGCGTGTCGCTCGCCGCCGGCTACTTGCATCAGGCGCCCCAGCAGCATGTACATGGAGGCGGCGAAGAGGGAGGGCGCGATGAGGATGGTGAGCATCTGCACGATGTAGGAGCCAAGGTCGTCGACTTTGGTGGAGGAGATGGCGCGGGCGACATAGCCGATTGTTTCGACTGTGGTTGTGGATCAGCGTTGTTGTGATGGTAGGTCAGTTGTTGGGTAAGCTTGGGCTGAGGGTTGAAAGGGGGACAGAGGGGGAGAAACGTAGTGGAGAGGGAACGCACAGAAACCACCGACTATCAGTGGTATGAAGTACCAAGTCCGCGTGCGGAAACACTGGAAGCAGTGGTAGAATGTCGGGATGGCGAAGAGCACGGCGAAGATGCCGGCGGCGGCTGTGTTTGGCTGGTATCTGTAGTAGCCGTAAGACGCCATGTCTCACAGGCGATTTTAGAGAAGCTAAGGTGCAAGAAACGGATAGACCAAAAATGCAGGATAAGAGTGTGTCGTGGTGAAAGTTGAAACGTCGCGACCCCGATTGGAGAAAGTCAAAGAGTTTAAAGAGCAGCACAACTGACGGCGAGAGTACCCTTTTTAAAAGCAAAAGATATTCTCGTGGATGGCCCCGCAGAATTGGAAATATCTATGCCAGAGAGGCTGCGGCACTGCAGTTCTATAATTAGCTGCTCTGTCTGGATGAAGTATGCTGCGCGAGGGCTTGGCGTACTTGGCCGCGGGTCGGACGCTGGACTCTCCTAAAGAAAAGATGCCGAATCTAGAATCCATTGCGAAACGCTCAGCCACTATCACCGGAACTGAGGGCCACGTCAAGAGTGTGACCAGAACCGGATTCTGTGGACAAAGTGGTGATACGAACGGATACTTGATAAAGCGACTGCAAATAAAAAACGAGTTGACTATTCAGACATCCCAGAGTCCTTGCTTTCGGAGGCTGAGATGATAAGTAAGATGAAAAATTCGCCTGCATGCCTTATGTTCCGCGTCCAAATTCCAACTGGCGATAAGGGTAATTGTAGCGCTGCTTGTGACGGTTCGCTTCATACCCGTTGGCCAGCACCCAATGATACCAAATGAGGACCCACCTAGCCTAACAAAGTCTGTTAAGCGCAAAGTCACTGCTATGGGTCACGTTACACAGCATGTATAGATCTATATAAAGAATGCAACCACTAAGACGAATCTGTTCTTCACCGATTCATTCTGACTATCTATCGTGCTCAATGTTCTTCCCTAACTCAGCCACCTTACATTCCTGCCTGTTAACTTAAAAGGTAAAGACATATCGCCTATCTTGTTCAGCATCAATACGCGACCGTAACTGCCTGTTGACTGATTGTCATCTTAATACTTTTTGTTCAACCCATCTTTCACGTACGACCATAGGTCGCAGAATGTAGGATATCTTATCCGCTCCCTCGAAAAATATCAATAACGTATTAACCAATTCTTAGATCTTTAAGTCAATTTATAGAATCACGAGTAAGTAAATTATGCCCTTAGAGATTAAGAATTAGAAAAAATATACTTAGGAGTGCGGACCCTACTTGATGTGGGACACTGCTTTTCGAAGCGGAGCTCGTTGGCAGCAGAGTTCATGACGGGCACCAAATACCCTAATATAGGGTTTTCGCTGTTTGGGTCCCTACCAGATCCACAGATGAGGATGAATACGGCGCTCAGGCAAGTGAAGGCACGAGCTTGACCGATGGCATGGCTCTGTTACTATAATCTCGACGCCTTTTCTTTTCTTTCTTTCTGTTTTATTTTTTTTCGTTGGTTCGGGTGTTCGGGTGTTCGGGGTCGGAACTGGGCGTAGTAATGCGCAAGCTATGCAACAATGAGAAGCAGGGCCAGTACCCGATGCGTTTGAAGAAGTTTTGTTTGCCAATGCGTTGCTGCAATGTACAGCCAAGTCCGGAGAAGGACCATGCTAGAGGTGTGTAGATGTTAACGGGGAATTTAGTGTTCCTTGACTACGGCCGCGCACGGTCGTGCACGCTTATCCGGGACATTCTTGGTCTTCTGATGTGGAGGATCCGCTGGAACTCGCATAAACTGAATTTTGGAAGACCTGTACCTTCATTGGACGGCTGGCGATGTGTTGGAGTTTGTCACGCTGCGCGAGGAGACGGGACGCTATCCCTACATATACTCTGAGGCTCCTTCGAACTGGGGGAAGGTCGTTTCAAGATTGACCATCGAAGAAGAGTGATCGGCATCCACTGTCATGCAATACCGCGACAGCTCGGTCCGCAACCCCGAGTTTCGCGAACTCGGCTGGATAAACGAGTGGGCATCTGGGCATCTGGGCATCTGGTCCACGGCACCGGCAAGCTGAGTAGTCACTACTGTGATTGCGCTCCGCCGACAGATTTTCCAATGCCCACATACCTTTGTTGGACGGTTGGCGATGTGTTGGAGTTTAGAGGGAACATTCCGCCCTCGAGACGTTTTGCGGCGGTGCTTTGATGCAGAGATAGCTCCTGAGTCGTGTTATCAGCCCATGCGCGCCTTAACCGGCTAATAAATCGTTGGGCCCCTAAACACCCGTTTCCCCGCTCTTCATCTCGTGTCAAACCAAGGTTCCACCTGGCTTCCATGCCCCTTCGAACGTCTTCGTGAAGGAACGTTGTCTTATTCTCTTAATGCGGGGAATAATCGTTGAAACTTGGACGAGAGTCTAAGAAAGAGGCCCTAGAGCCAGCTGGGCGCTTGCTTTATGTTGATTTTTTTCTAGTGCATTGCATCATCGCTTCAAACACTCTATTAATTAAGCTTAAATCAATGTATGTTGCAGCGTTTACCGTCCTCTCTGCGCCTGCTAGCCCATCGCTTCTTGTTACATTAGTGCTATTTATCAGTCGGGGGGAGGGTCTTGGTGTTCCTCGCTCATATCCGTGCACACCTCGTATCTGTACGCACCGGGCGACTCTCTATCAATCCTTTACCCGGAATATGCTAGTTAAGCTTAAGTTACTCCCGGAGTTACCTACGGGGAAACAACACGCGCAAGCGACTGGACCCGAAACACGTTCGCCTCAGGAGCCAATTGACGGGGCCCCGTTCTAAGCACATTAACTTGGCTATATGCCTATATAAGAGGGCAAAAGTAGAGTTATGGAGTGGCATCCCCACCTTCTTTACTCTCCAGTCAATCACTTTAAAATACACAATGAAGTTCTCGCTCGCCGCCATTCTTTTCGCCGCCGGCATCCACGCTGCCGCCCTCCAGCCTCGCGTCGACCCTGGATGCCCGGCCGACATGCCTCACCAGGTCTCCACTCAGATCTACCTGTGCTGCGCCTACATCGTTGATCCCGTAAGTAGAATCGTCTTTTTTTTTTTTTTTGCTTCACATTACAGATACGATTGACTTGGAATCAGGATCAATGCTGCGACCGTGATGGCGACAAGGGCAGGGGCTTCAAGGCCTGCCCTGAGACTACGGAATAGGGAATGACGACATGAGAAATATCAGAGATGAGATGTACAATTGCAATAAAATCGTTCGCAATCTCTCTTCCGCTACCTGTGCATTTCGTGCGATGGGATCTATCGGGCTTGCTCGATTCGTGCCTTGCATCTCGTCTACCCCGCTCAACTTGATTGCCTTCTAAAAATAACACCACTACTGCGGCCGAGCCTAAACACAGGATTAGGAAGTGCTGGGATACCAAAAACGTGGCGATCAACAGCAGGTTGAAGATATTGCCAACGTCAACTCAAGTCGGCCGCCTACATCTGCACGTTGCAGTTGAGACTTTACGAAAGGAATCTCTACCCCGCTCAGGCTCATGCTTTGTGCTACAATGCTTAGCTCAGTGTTCATTTCATGCAATGAGACGTCTCTGTCGAACGGCGTGGCAATGCTGCATGGCGTCACTGCTGTGTACGCTGTCCCAGCATCATGCATCCAATTCGCCAACCAGAGCTCAGCTGTGATCTCGGTAGAAACAACGAGCCCATCACGCTTCGTAGTCAAAAGAAGACCTCCCGCGCCGCCTGATCTACCTGCGGGAGCGTTGCCTCTCAATATTTCCTTTCCAGATTCGAATGCTCATACCAAGGTATTGACCAGCTCGAGAACACAGCTCAGAATGGCCGATTCTCATCCAGAAGAGGTGAAAGCACAGGAATGCGCGGGAATCCTCGAGAGTTCTATGATCAGTACGTGTAATTGCCAGTTAATATGCCCCTTTCGAGCGAAGCGATGGACGTCGACAAAAGCTTTTGTGTTCGCATGCAGGATCATGCGTTCTGACCAATTCATCTTTCACATTGGCGGACACGGCAAGAAGTTCGTTGTCCACTCAGCTGCCTTTGCGCTTCAATCAAAGGCGTTAGATCGTCTCATGAACGGCAACATGATTGAGGGGTCAAACAGGTCTGCTATCTGGGGCGATGTTGACGAAGAAGACTTCATACGCTTCTGCCAATTCGCGTACACAGGGGACTACACGACACCATTTCCCACTGTTGAGGAGGTTTCCAAGGATATACCACCCACTCCAGCTCTGTCGGACGTTCCATCGCCACCGGATGCTTTCGAGCAACCCGCAGAAGATGCTGTTCCTGAGGAGCCCATAGAAGGTATTGTTCTCGAGAAGCCCGCTCCTCACCCAGAAGAACCTACATTTAAAGTGGAACCCAGATCATACTCTAGTCCTACATGGACATATACAGACTATGCAGACTACTTAAAGCCCCATAAGCTGTATCCGCGCGCATTACCATCAGTAACGAAGTAGGCTAAAGTCAAGGAGACCTTCAAGAACAAATCACTTTGCCCAACGCTACGCCGTACTTAAGCTGCGAACCAGCCGATTAGTACTCAAGTGGGTGACCATTGGGGAATCCCGGCTGTTGTACGTTTTTCTTCTTTTTGCCCGTGCGGCGCACTGGCTTTTTGCTCGGGGACTCGGTCATTTTTGTGCTCAACATTCGGAAAACTGCCTTAATTCCGAAAAGATAGAGAAGAGGCACAACATAAAGGCGTTTACAATTTCCAACCCATACAGAGGTTCCGCATCTGGTCGCTAGTGCGAAGTTGTTTTTTTTTTCTTCATAGAAATCTACAATTCTTACCTATCATATCACTGGATTCAGGACAGTCTCCCTTGTAACGATTGCCCACTTGCATTCCGGTGCCAGAGGGGCTTGTAAAATTTGGGACAATTACGGAATTCAACCAAGATTAGTTCCTCAGGTGATGCAACAGTAACACCCGCAGAAGAACACGTCGTATCTACTTTCAGCACCACTACATGTGATCTGACTAGGGTCCAAAATGGACTGGGTGGATATCGTCTGCCACTTTCTGTACATAGCGTTCGTGTGGGCCCTTAGAAGGAGCGGTATATCAAAATTACGTACTGTCTAAACTCTTTGGTTTGAACACGCGGGACTGACGCTGGAGATGTAGAGTATTAAAGTGCGAAAAGTGTATTTTCGCCAACAGTTGAAAGTATGGACATGGGGGCACGTACACTGCACAGCTACCATTCCTGTCGCTTTCGGGCTTTAGAATCTCTCGCTCATACGAAAATACGTCATGCAGCACGGTCGTCGCTGGTGTGAGCGACTGGCCCGTTCATGGGGGCTCGAGGGAGTTGAATCACAAGAGATGTATGATTGAAGCAACTGTACACGAGAAGGATTCGAATTGTCCCCTATGTATTGTGGAGCTCGGAATTTCCAAATCGGTACCCCATGGGACAAGTCGGAGTTGCGGCAGCGCACAGGGCAGACGCGGGTGGCGCCGCACATCCCTGTTCACCCAGGCACCCCATGGGGGCCGTTTCACCACGATACCATTGGTTTCTGGGACTTCCAACATCTTCAATGCGTTCTCAGTCCGAGTGAAGATCTCGAGACTTTCGTAAAAAATAGCAACCCACATCACCAGTGAAAGAGACTTGCTGGGGGCCAAATCAAGGAAATGAAGTGAGAGAGACGGTATTTAAAGGAGACATGCTCTATGTTATCCAGCTCAAACACAAGCACTCATCCACTCCTACAACCACCAAACTCATCTTCACTCAACGTTTTGCAACCATGGTCAACTTCGTCTCCACCATCCTCCTCGGCCTCAGCGCCTTCCAGCTCGCATATGCTGCCGACGGCACCGTCACCTTCTTCCGCGACCGCGACTGCAAGGGCACGAACATGTGGGAGGGTAAAGTCGGCAAGGGCACCGACCAACGGGTCAGCGGACCCGACCTCCACGAGGCGCTCTCCTTCTCGTACTCCGGTTACTTCAACATGATCATCGCGACGAGCAGCAAGTTCGACTCGAAGACTTGCTCCTACTGTAGCAACAACCACGAAGATCACCACGAGGGTGGATGCATCAACGTATGCTCTATCACACACCCCCCGTAACATAAGTCAGTCTTGATGCTAACGATGGGTGCGAAACTATAGATCAATACTGGTTTCGGACCTAACTATGTCGCACTGATGAAGTAAGTTCTTGGCCGCCGGTTCGTGGAACAGGACCTTTTTTACTAATGATAATATCCAGAGTCGGCAACGATCCAGCGGATCTTCCCTGCCGGAACTTCCTAAACCGTTGCGACTTCCCCGTCCCCCCTGGAAACGGCTTGGAGAAGCAGTAGTTGTCGAACACACTGCCATCGACTACATCGATATCGATCGCAGGGTTCAAGGTTGCTGGGACCCGGAACGTACCTGCTGCGCACGGATTGTAATTGGAGCTTAATCACGTGTAGAATAGTAATACTCCAATGTGGACTATTTATGTCATCTTATATTGTTACGGCATGCTCTGAGGAAGTTTAGCAACCACCATCGCATTAAACAACTAGTTTCTGGTTGGTATGAAGTGTATGTAAACAGAAGTTCAATTCTCGTCACAGTCCCTCTACAGATATTAGTATCAAATTTTTTCAAACGGACTTGTCAGTGAATTCAAGATTCAATACTACAATGAAAGCAATTACCCATACTATTTTAGCACTGCCAATCAAGTAAGAGACCAATAGCGAACTACTGTTTTAGTGCAGTACATAGGCAGAGTGGATTGAATTGCGTGTGCAACCGAATGAAACACATCCGTCAAGAATGCCGTACATGGTCTACGGGGAGGCGGCAACGTTCTATGCGTTGTGGTAATATATCTGATCTAAGCTAGACTGCACCCTGTTTCAGAACAGCAAGGGTTGCTCAGCCATTTCCCAGCCACCGATAGAACACAACGCGGCTCACATGTTTCGCCCGCCTCGCTCACGCTCCCCGACCGCGCAATTCGCGTCTCTTGGAATCCCGCACCAACGCGCCATGGCAGCAACAGCCCTCCGCACGCGCGTGCGCTCCGTGTGGCAGCCTTCGTTCCGTCGAACCCTCTACACCAAGCGAGCGCAGTTCACACGACCCAATGAATCCGGTGCGCCCATGACGAAGGAAGTCAGCGTGTGGATGGGCGATCCCGATGAGGCCTACGTCATCGTCCCCCGGGACGTCGGCAAGGCATTCGTGCAAGCCAAGCACCTCAGTCCCGCTGAAGGGGAGCTACGTCTGAAGTTCGATCACCACACGCGGCGCTTTCTTTGCAGTAGGTGCCCCCCCACCCCGAACGAAAGACTGGCTCCCGGTTGACCAAGCCCTAATTTCCACCGTGCTTCCAGGATCGGAATCGCGTCTGCAACTCGAGATTCCTCAGCAAATGCCGTTCAAGTCTACGTATGCTTCTAATACAGGCATTAGCGATGCGATCTTGTTCCATACGCCGTGGTCGCCGACGCATACAATCGCGATCGAGAATACGCCAGACTGTAAGTCGCTGTTTATCCCCTGGAGACGGGGCATTCCCCTCTTGCTCACGCCTGTACAGATTGGTTTGCAAGACGAGCGTTTGAAAGCTACCGTATACTAAGGCCTGTGCTCCAACATCTCCAGCGCAGATGAGCGCAGCGCCTTGCGATGATTGTACAAAAGAAAAGGAGAGCTCGGCACGTCCGCGTTCCACCTTTCTAATTTTTTATAATCGAGGAACCCCCCGAAGAGGATGACACTGATCCCTTTTCATCCACACCTTTTCCATCGTCTCCATTAGCGGAGGATCGGGAGGATGGATGTACTCTTGTTCTTCTTCGTTCCATTCCGGCTTGTACGCTCTAACCGAGATAGGGTCTTCCGCTGCTTTCTTGTAATACCAGCCCAGCTCTCTAGCTGACCATTCGCCTGTCGCAACTTTGAAATGTGCATTGGTGAGGCTCTTGGTGCGGTCAGGTCCCAGCGGTTCTGGTGTCATAAGCCACATGCCCCGTCTGTAGGCGTGCATATATCCGTTCAATATGATAAACGTGTTGGCTGCGAGGAGCGCTGTGCTCTTGTTGCCGTCGGCGAAGGCGCGGTTCTCCATCATCTGCTTGGCGAGAATCGCTGCCAGTTGGAATGGATCTCGCTGCTTCTCGTGCTCCTTCGAGTGCGCGGTTTTGATGAACGTTGAGATGGTGGATTCCAACAGCGCCGGTCGGCTCGGCAGCGCGTTTGCGACGAACATGATGTGCAGCCGCTTGATTTGGGTGGCGGTGAGGAAACGGCGGGGCGGAGGAGCCATTCTGGTCTTGGTGCGGCAGAGTAATGAGAGTAATGGGATGGGTCTAAGGTGCAGTACTCGCGCGAATGCTTTAGTGGAGGTTGGGTGGCGGCGAGAACGGAGTGGTGGTTGGGAGGAGGCGTTGGAGGTTGGGGGGGAGGGGGGGACGGTGGCTTAGCGAGTATTCTTTAAACAAAAATTTCTCTCATCCGTAATACATAACGGCGCCAAACTATATCTTAGAGAGAACGAAAAGTTCTCTACAAAATAATTGCAGAGGATTTCAAAAAGAACAAAGAAACAAAAACTATCAACATCCCAATACCAGCTAAAATTCCAAAAGACAAGGAAGACATTCGAAAAAAGCTTACTCCCAGTCATTCATACTCTCCACTTGGCTGCCCGATTCCGGCTCTCCACTCAAACCGGCCTCACGAAGTAGCCGGATAATATGTCTTTGCTGGGGGTCAGCGTATTGTAGCGCATTTTTCCCGAAATCATCCACTGTAGTCGCAGCCGCACCAGAAGACAGGAACAAGCTTAGAAGTTCCACAGTCTGTAGTTCTTCCTTTTCTCGGCGCTCTGAAAAGTCAGCACCCTTAAGGTGTCCGATTCGAGACCTTACGCCAATGACCACGTATATCAAAGCAGTCCTTCTCATTTCATCCTTAATGTTGACACTAGCTCCTTCGTTCAGCAGGCATGCACATGTCTCAAGGAGTCCCCAAAATGCTGCCTTCATGAGCGATGTTCTCCCCTTACGACCCTTGATGTTCACTTCTGCACCAGATTTGATCAATACTTCGACCAATTCGGCGCTATTGTTATCGTCTCCGCGACGACCTCGTATGGCTCTCCATAGAGCAGTATCCCCTGTTGATGTCGCTGCATTCACGTCTCGAAAGCCTTTTCCCAGTAGGAGCCTGACCATGTCGACTTGCCCTCCTGCCATCATGAGACACGTGACATTGCTCGGCCCGCGGGCGTTAACATCTGCTCCTGCATCAAGAAGGAACCTAACCATGTCCATTTCGACAAATCTGCATGCCGATAGCAAAGGTGTTAAATTATCCTTGTCGCGGGTATCAACCTCTGACCCTGCGTCAAAAAGGGCTCGCGTTGCTTCGATCCTATTCCACGATACAGCAGTAGCAAAAGGAGTCAATCCTCCGGTGTCCGTGGTATTGATAAGTAGCGTATTGCGCCCCAGCAAGAAAAATGCAAGCTGATTCAGAATTGGTTGGTTTGAGGAATTATGCTCGAGGATCGCAATGATCACTGGTATATTGTTGCACCTCGCGGCTTCATGCAGAGGAGTAGATCCGAAATTGTTTCGAGAAATTATATCCGCGCCTCGCTGCATGAGGTGGCAGACAATCTCAGGATTGGTTTTGCCACTGGCCGCTTCGTGGAGAACTGTATCTCCATGAGAGTATCTAGCGTTGATGTTCGCCCCAGCGCCGAGAAGAATATCGATGACTGCAATATGGCCAGCAATGGCAGCAGAAGAAAGCGGAGTTTCGCGTGCATTCGAAGAGGGCTCTCCATTCGGCTTATAGCCTCCCCTGAGGAGCATTGAGACTAAGTCTGTCTCTCCCCACTCACAAGCCCACACAAGCGGCGATAAACCGTGGTCACCTTTATCCAAGCCAACCTTTCTCTGGATCAAGAATTAGGCCATTGCTTTTCGTCGGCCACGGATAGCAAAATTCAATAATGGAGAGTGTCGGACACGTGATTCCCCAAGTCGTGCTCCTAGCAGTTTTTGGACCTGAAATTGTGACCCACAGAAAGAGAATACGCATGCAAGTAGGTCATCTCCACACAATGGAAATATGAGTTTGTCCGGTAAATGAACTCCAGAATGACGGCGTTTCAAGAGGCATAATTCAATTTTTCGAAGCCGCTTCTCTTGATCGATTGATGTCTTCCTTTGCGATAGGTCAAACAAATCCACTTTGTCAAGGTCGTCGAAGTCGCTCAGCGAATTCACCTGAGCATAGTAGAGATGAAATAACCAGTGCTGCCATGAATATAGCAAAAATGGAAGCCTGGACAAGCAGTGAAGTGTGGTTGCACGTCGTTCCTCCTCTCTCTCCAAAGTGAAGTCCCATGCCGCGCGAGGCCACTCTTTGTTTTGGATCGAGTCACTAACTATATCCAAAACCTCTTCCATGAAAAGATACCTGAGGCATGATCGAGAAAGCTGGAATTGGGCGAGCCTTGCAGGGGGCAATTGTGAACCTCCAGAAAGAAAGTTCAATGCCTTCTCCGAATTCAACATAAAGTCGACAACAGACTGATGAATGAACTGGACCTTCCCCATCTCCATATCTCCTCTGATTTCGATGAGGCCTTGGGACAAGCTCGTGAGCTTGAAACGTAGGTCTTTTGAGTCAATATAGTCATTTCTGCTCTGGTATTCGACTGTTGACCTTGGTTCCACGTCGTAGTCCAGTGCCAGTGCCTGCTGCAGTTCCCACGGGGACAAAGGGCATCCAGCATATAACACCCACTGGAAGAGCTTGAGCGCTAGCTTTCGGTCTCGCGTCTCACGTGGAGACTCGTGGCGATGGGTTTTGGTGATGGCTGGTAATAAGGACTCATACAGCATGTATAGGTCATGTGGTACCTCTCGAACTAGCTCCAAAGCTTTCTGAAAGGAATTGCCATTCCTCCGATCACCAATAGCTCTACTAACGACTAAGGTCGCCCATTGGATAATGCCTTGTGATCTGGCGATGACAATTTCCTTCAGCTGACCTTCTTCCCCCTCTTTGAAGTGAGAGTTTTGAAGCTGGTGATCCACGATACGTTTGACGTCGACGCTATTGTAATTTTCCATCACAACAGTGATTCTCCTATCAAGGGTGATTTGCGGGTAGTGTCGGCATGACAAGCAAATTTTGAGACGTGAATGTTCATTAGCGGTTGCCAGTATTGACTCGAAGGCATTCGCGATCGCTACTGCAGCTGTTTCCCCAGCTTCGTCCAGCGCATCGACAAAGATGACGATCGAGCAACGTCGGGATATCGTATCAAGCGCACGCGCGAGATGCTCGAGTAGAACTTGTGGCATCCATGCCCATTTTCCTGAGTCAGGATCGCCACAATCATGAAACTTCTTCTTGAAGAAAGCCGTCAAGTCTGAGAATTCGTCTGGGAATCTTTGATACAGTTGGTGGGTAAGTGAACGGTACAATCCCAGTTCTGACTTTTGGAGGGAGTTGCCTCTGCCATGTATGAAGAAGGAAGCGATCATGTCCTCGGGTGCCGAAGCTGCTCGTGCATGCTGGCGCAATGACTTCATAGCCATCGATTTTCCGGTTCCAGGATTTCCGCAGATCCAAAGAAGGCCACACGAGCTGTGCAGCCAGGTTTGATAGGTAGGGTGATCTACGAGCCATTCGCAGGTGCCCTTCGTTGGCTGAATTTCTATTTCGCGTGTAGCCTGGTCAGGAAAGGACAAAGAGCGAAGGCATGCTTCAACAACGTTAGACTATAACTTAATCCTAAATAGGTCATGGCGGGGCTCTACCTTTCTCCGTTCTCTCCAATTCCCGCCGAGATTGCGGCTCAAATCGAAGCATTCCCCGGAGTTCCCTCAGGACAATCCTATATGTGGCGTCCCCCTGATCCTCAAATTTGACAACGTCCCCATGATTTGAGGGCACAGGATGGACGCGATGCTTCTTTGTACCATAGACCTGCCCTTGTGTGGCCGAATGACGATCGACTAAGAAAGCAAAACGGCCCGTCATGCTCCATTGCTTTGTGATTTCCTGCAGCTCGAGTCAGCTGAACATTTTTTGGGCTACAGTAGGAACACTCACATTTTGTTTCGCAGTTTGAGACATTTTAGTCTCATAGAAACTGACAATGTCGAAATTCACGAAAGGCAGAGTAAGAGTCTTCAGAAACAGCTCCGACTGATTCTGTAAGAACGCCGAGTCGACACTCAAAGACTCCAATAGCTGCCGATTTGGACCGTCTCCCACCATTGGCTGCAAGGACTCGATCGCCATCCCTTGACTTGGAACTCCAAAGAGCAAGATCCCTGCAAGATTACGTAGAAATTCTCTGTCCTCATCATTTTTCTTGCTAGCTTTTCTCATCAAGTTGACAGCCTAACATATATTAGCCAGGTTTACAAGAACATCATGGGAGTTTCATATACCTCTCTTAGTATAATGCCACCCAGGCTGTGACCTACGAGGACCAAAGGCTTGTTTGTCGCACTTGAAATTGAGAACAGCGCTTCACGGCACTGTCTCCCAAGATCAATGATGTTCTCGGACGACTTGCTGTCGATGAGCTCGGTGTTTAAACCGTAGGTGAGCACCCGCGATCCTGGAACATCTTGCCTGAGACCATCTCGAAGCCACATCCAGTTGCCTCCCCGTGTCTTGAACGATCCGAAAGGATGGCCGTTGAGGCCGGAAACGGCAACAACACTGTACAATAGTTAGAAAAGTCTGTGCCAAGGATAGTGTGCAACATACTCGATGGCCCGCTCATCTTCCGGGTCCGTAAGGGCTGTGAGCCCGAGAAAGTGATCATCAAAGACCAGATAGCAGCCGTCGACAGTAACCTTGTGTTTAGATTCCTTCGAGAACCGAGAGAGGCTCTCCGGGATGGTAGTGAACTCCAGAGTGGCCATGATCCTTTTCGGCACTACAGGGTCCGTGGCGATCGAGCAGACATTGACCTGCTCATCGGAACATCTGAGCGCACTCCCCACCAGCTCCTTGACTCGCTGCGAATTCGGCTTCACCGAAAGGCCGCTGACGCTGAGCCTGAAGGTCTTGTACGCATTCGTTGTCTTCGCTGAAGTGGGAGGCTGCGGCTCTGGCGGCGGCGTAAGCTCACTCGCTCGGGGGAGCGGTGCGCTTGTCGCCCCGTCCCGAAAAGGTGGCATCGTTCATGTGAAATGTGCAAAGATGGAGAGAAGAAAGCGAGACCGGACAGAGACTCGTACTTCGCAGCAGGGCGAGGGGGGCGCGAATGTACGGAGGAGACGGTGGCGAGGAGGGGCAATGGACAGGATGAGACGAGGCTGAAGTTGAAAAAGCCAAGGCAACGACGTGATGTGGCTACTGCTGACTGGCAGCTGGCATATGTACAGCTCTCTCTTTCAGCGAATCGCTAATGCGGATTTTTTTTCTTTCCAAGAAGAACTGCCAAGGTTCTGACCTATCATCTACCCACGATTTTAACGTATCATATCGCTAGAGCGAGCCCAGATTTCCTTGCCATGATTTCGCGCTAGCATTCCGTTGGACGAGGCGGGCAGTATGGAGTGGCCTCGGAGAGGGTTCTAGAGGTCGGTTATGAGTGTAGCGCCCGGCTGCTATATGCAGCATCCACTCTGTTTACGCAACGCTACGAGCGATCTACCTGCAAGGTGCGACAGTGGGAAACAGTACATCTCACGTTCCCTACAGAGGGATATTACATCCGAAAGTTATTAAGAAGAGCAGTAGGGCTCTTGAGCATAGAGTAGTAATAATGCCCCGGTTATTTTCCCGACAAAGCACAACATATGTGGGTAATTCCACATCTACCTTGAACTACCCCCGCCTAAATCCTCGCCTTCCCCCCCACCCCCACCCCCAGCACCTCGACCGGCACCTCAACCACCTTATCCCTAAAATAATCCGCAAAACCCTTCCCAAACGCATCCAACCTCGTCGCGCTACTCACGCCCCTTCCCAGCAACCCATACACAACAAAATGCACCGCCTTAATCCGCGGAAACTCGACGCGTTCAACCTTATACACGCCCTTCGCCGCATCCCCGCCAAGCAGCTCCCACATCCGCTCCCGCGACAAGAAACTCCGCAGCCAATCCCACTGCTTCTGTTCCTGCTCAGGATCGTTCGAGCTGTGGCGCACGAAGATGCCGACGTTC